>CM060918.1:35757500-36357500 GCA_030737875.1 Allium sativum | reverse complement strand
TTCATAATCTTATTAGACTCTATGCTATAGATTTTACCATACCCTATTTTGATTTGCTATGCACATGCTATTGAATAAACATGCCATGCTTCATTAATGTTGACATATCATTCTTGGATTTTGATGACATAAACAACATATTTCTGTTGATATTTTGCTAAGGGTTTTCTTTTGTTTTTATTTTATTTTTGCAAGTTGATATTAGGGAATGGTTATAGGGTAGGATTTAAGATATATGTATATCTCAATATACATGTATATTTATCTTACATATATTCGCATCCATGTTTACAACAAGTTTTAAGTTTTCTTATCAATCAAATTTATTTTAAATTATTTGATTTACATTCCATTGTTTATTCATTAATATATATTAATTCCACTTTAATCATTGTTTCTACTATTTAACAATCGTTCCAAAAACCGTGACTTTACAATCTACCCACCTTAAATGAATTTCGTCCCTGAAATTAAAGAGTGACAAATAAGTTTCTGGTTTTAAACTAAGTCAAATTCCTATATGTCTACACCTTCCAAACCGACTCGTTATTTATTTAAAATTTGTTATCCTTAATTTTGAAATCCCTACTTCTGATTTTATCCCCAAATTAGTTCACTTAACCTAGATAAGTCCATTACTCAAGTCTGGTCTTTATTACTGGGGAAAAACCCAATTTTATTCACTTGGATATTTTTTTAAATTTAACTCATCGCTATTTAACGTATCCTGGGCTGACCCTATTTATTTTAACTCCTTTCACTAAAATTAAGATACCTTTCAGTTCAATTTAACTCTATTTGAATTATCCCGAGGCTGACCCTTATCCATTTAACTCCTTCTAATTATGACTTGGATTTTTATTGTCCAGTCCTTCATTTGATCAGAAGATATTTTAACAGTAACCTAAGTCGACAATTAGGGTTGGCCTATACAAAGTTTATATAAAAATTTATAATATAATTTATAGTTTCAAATACGCTCTCTCAATATTCACTCAGAGCCAAGGTATTCGGTTAACATTATGCTCTGATACAAACTGTAACGGCCGGAAAATTTCGATGGTTGAATTTTCAACAGTAATACGAAGTCCTGTATTACTCGTCAAACAAAACCAAGTATCGGATTCTGACTATTAATAGAAAGAAGTTAGAGGATGAGATAGAAAAGATAGAACTAATAGAATAGAAGAGTAAGAAGAACATTACATCAGAATCTCACAGCGGAATTTTAGCAAAACATAATATCACATTACATTTTACACATCAGAGTCTGTTACATCATATAATACACCTTACATGGTTACTAGCCCGACACATCATACGAACTGGATACTTAGATACAGATAAGCTGTCTTCGGAACTTCCTGCCCAAAATACTCCAAAGGATTTGCTCTTAACACCAGGATCACTTGTCTACCCATAACAAGTGTTATGAGTACCCAAGAGTTTAGGAAAACACAGAAAAATAAACACTGGGTCCGTCAGGTGATTGGTGTGAGTAAACGATTTAAAACACAACTTGATTAGTACAGTATATCTCATAAGACCATGCCGTAAAGACGGAACGGGTTTTTCCCTCATGAGATACAGAAATATTGGTTTAACCTTTCAAAAACATTTTGAAAGAAAGGATAATAGTTTTCATCAAATAAATAACCATCTAGCAGAACGCTTGCATCTCACATTCCACGTATATAGTCTAAAATCAAAAACCGCGGACTCTTATTGGAGATTGGATTCCAACAGACAAGGTAGGGAGCACCTACCGATCAGTGTACTCTAGAGGGGATACACTGCAGGTTCAACAAGAACGTCTTGCAAACCGGCTACACATGACCGACCACTCATTTAACTTGAGTGTATCAAATACATTGTCACCCATTACGGCTGCGCAGCTACCATTCTCCCGGGAGATACAGAAATGAAAAGAAGTAACAATATGAATATTCTCTAGATTGGTGACAATACACCCTGCTTGGGAATGACCCAACTAGCCATGCTGCCTAGCCCAATTTCTGTCTTTCCTGGTTGATGAGGCTTTGAGGCTACGTTTGCTTCTAATACATCTGGTCATTATTCACTTTGAATGCCACATCGTCAAATCCTCCAGAGATGACTAATTTGATTTCCACAAAAGTAATCGGGCTATTACGTTGAGTTAAGAGAAGGTGTCTTCTCGCCACCACAGAATACGTTTGAGGAAATCAACGTACACGATTCCTTTGGAGATACTCTATTAGACATTCGTCCATACAAGTCGTCTTGGGACTGGACGAACCGAACAGCTTTTGCGTTTCTCTGTCTTCAATAAATCTTCAAAAAACTCTGACACGTGACGTATCAATCAAATCAAAGTGGAATATAAATTCCGGACTTTTCAAAATGATTAGCGTAATGTCTTTTACGGCTAGTCGATATTTAAGGACTGATTTCAATATTTTATCTCAAAACATTCCTTGTTTTAAAGAAACGGTAACTCTCTTAAGTCGATTTAAATTTGGAGATGAGTTCAATATTTTCTACTGCTTTGCTTTTATACTCCAATGCCTTTGATTTACGATTCCATTTCATATATATATATATATATATATATATATATATATATATATATATATATAAACAGACTATATATCCTTAAAATAAACTTTGATTAAATAGAATTTTCCTTCTGTATTGTTTGTAATCCTGGCATTTGACTATGGCTTTATATTTGTAAATAACATCTACATATACAGTATTTTATTATCCAACTAGGAGGCACGTGCTTCGCACACGGCAGTTAATATGGTAATATTAGTTCGTTAATCATGATAATTATTTTAATCAACACCCTGTTTTACTTTATAATTATATACATCGTTGTTTTTAACAAACAACTAATAAATTTGATTATATAATTTCTCTATTTTATTCTATTATATTCTTTTTGCTTTCTACTTAATTCTTATTTTCTAACCCTTAATCCTTCTTTTCTTTTCTTGCTAATGCTTTTCCTTCAGCCGATCAGTCAATCTTCTTAACTCCATCTTCCTTGCTTTTATTTTATTTTAAATCCTTACTTATATTATTACTTCGGCCTAGCTAACCTTCTCTACATATTTCGTTTCCATATTTATTTCATATTTCATTTCTATATTTTCTATCTTCTCCTCTCCTTAAATTCCTTTTTAGTTTGCTTTTCCTCTCCTCTTTGTTTTTCCTTCTTGATCCTTTGTATTTGTCATTTATTTCTAAATAACTTACGGGCCCGAAACCCTTGGCCTAAATCTTTTCCTTTATACTTTTTTCTAATTCATTTTATCTTGCTAACGCCTTGAGTGCCCAACCTCTTCTTTCATGATCTGATAACAAGCGACGCCTTCGATCTAATTGTATTCTTATATGTAATTTTCCTTTGATCTAATATTTTATTTTAGCCTAAGCAGTCCCCAAAGCCTATGCACTTTCTTTCTTTAGCCAAATCCCATAAGCTCATCTCTAATTCCCTTTTCACAAATGCTTCACATTTTTGTTCACTACTGTGTACCATTTTGCCTTACCTTCCTATCAGTTTGCCATACCAGTTTTGCAGGTCTGGTTTCTTAACCATGAACAAGCAACCCAACTTGAAGATCAGTGTGGACCAAATACAGGTTTTATGTTATTCCTACAGGTCTTTACTTATGTAAAACTATTTGAAACAATGGTCATCTTCTCCTGTCTTTTTGCTTTCTCTATTACTTTTGTTCCCACCAACTCCTCGCATTTTTCCCTCAGTTAAAACCATGCTTTATTACCTAAACACTTCTATGTTATGATACTGACCTCCTCTACTTTAAAACACGAACCTTGGTCATCTTATTCCCAACCAAACCAACTACAGTTTATCACAAATATACAGTTGTGCATATTCCCATTCGTGCACGTGCACAGATGATCCACTGCCTTGCACCTGCTGCCGACCCCCTCGCAAGCCACCTCACTCCCCTTGATCGCCTTTGACCAGTCACTTCGCTGCCAAGACGTCTCTGTCTCGAAACCACCATTCAACCTCATAACTGTCGAATATCATAAACCCAAACCCACCACAAAACTTCCACTTCCCATCATCTCCGACCACCGGAGGTTCTGCGCCTCCTTCCACCTCCTCTCTGACCTTGGGCGCGACTCCTCGACCGTTTCTGGTTCACTCGATTGCGTCAGGATTTCATACGAGATGTTTACAAACTCGAAACCCAAACTCCTCTTCAAAACCTAAATTAGCTTCAATCGATCGATTTACACAATAGAAAATTTATTTGACATTTTTCCCTTCATCTATGAATGTTTCCGCCACTTCAGTGTTTATGCCGTCGGATTTGGTTAGTGGGATCGCCGCAAAAAGCTTTAAGAACCAATTCCATTCATCTCACAATATCCCATCATCCACAATCTTAAAAATCCTAATAACTACACTAAAATTCATGATTTCCTTCCTCGATTGTATTCATATCCCTGAATCATGATTCGATGACTTCTAAAATTTCATGTTTTGGGTCTGGTTACAGGGAAAATGGGTTTTTCTTAAGAATGTATACTATTATATAAACTGACCCTATTTTTAATGCATACTATAGATGTATAGTAACCATTATATGCAGAGACTAAATCCTGCAAACTGTTTGATTCGAAGTTATGGTATTTTAATTAAACAGGAATGGTTATCCTGGTTTTGCTTCATACATATATATAGGGTTTTCTTTCTAAGGTTTTTCTGAGTTTGGTATCACCGTAAATTCACACATAGTTGCACTAAAACATGAATGATCAACCTATAATTGTTAATGGTACTTAAGGTAAAGATCTGAACAAAAATTTAAAGATTCAGTTTACTCACCAATGTCAGCTTTCCTCCTCTGTTTCTAGAAAACTGCCTGTGATTCTTTGCTGCATTGGTTCTCTCAATTTTTTGATTGTTTTTGTGTGAGGAGAGTGTATGGATTTATATTGGTATTTATAGGCAGATTTTAGTATTAAAAAAATATTGCTTCATTTAATGTTTTAATAGGTTCTCCCATACCCTATTGTTTTACGATAATACAATACATAGCCTTAGATTTTCCTCCTTCCCATTGTTGATTTGTTTTTAGTAATTTAAGCAGGATATTTTCTTATGTCTTTGTCTTACCCTTACTTCTAGAAGCTGTGCACTATTCTACGACAAGGATACAAGATTTGCTTGGATTTTATTTACATATAAAAATTGATTTTCCTATGTTTGATTTTATGATTTATTTTATAATCTTATTAGACTCTATGCTATAGATTTTACCATACCCTATTTTGATTTGCTATGCACATGCTATTGAATAAACATGCCATGCTTCATTAATGTTGACATATCATTCTTGGATTTTGATGACATAAACAACATATTTATGTTGATATTTTGCTAAGGGTTTTCTTTTATTTTTATTTTATTTTTGCAAGTTGATATTAGGGAATGGTTATAGGGTAGGATTTAAGATATATGTATATCTCTATGTACATGCATATTTATCTTACATATATTCGCATCCATGTTTACAACAAGTTTTAAGTTTGCTTATCAATCAATTTTATTTTAAATTATTTGATTTACATTCCATTGTTTATTCATTAATATATATTAATTCCACTTTATTCATTGTTTCTACTATTTAACAGTCGTTTCAAAAACCGGGACAATACATCGACCCCTTGGTCGACACTATGGTCGACCTAGTCCCTGGGAGGTCGACACTATGGTCGACCCCAGGTCGACCTGGTACTGGGCGGGAAATTTCCCGCCCAGCATGTTATGGAGTTTGAATTCGAAATTCGAATTCGAATTTCGAGCTGTTTTTGATTCCGAAAATTCGTGAAACTTCTAGAGGTCATATCTCACTCATACAGACTCCGATTTTTGAAAACTCGGACTCGTTTCCAAGCAGAATTTCAAGATGAACGCAATAGCGCAACCCTTTTCCCTTGATTCTTTCTTTAAAAATTAATTCTGCCTTGATTTATGGTTTTAGCACGTTATTAAAATTTTAGTTGTTACATTCTCCCCTCTTTAAATGATTTCGTCCCCGAAATCTTCAAGCTAAGAAGAACACATCCTGTCATCCAATCAACCATCTACTCAACCATCATCCACGAGCAACCATTTTCCTTAAAAGATTTCTAATGCTATATGAACATATGCAGAAAGTATGTGTATATGTTCCTTATCTAATGCAAATGATCAGGCCTGATTGATCTTCCTAATGCAAAATATGTTTAGTGTCATGGGTCCAACATGTATGCAAATAGTCCTAGTCACATAAACACTATATGTGTGCACAAACATCCATCCATATGCAACATCCATATGATAACACATTCAATTTCATCCATAAACAAGTATAAACATTCATGCATATGCAATATGAAAATGTGTCTGAGCCGATCTAGTGCCTAATGTGTGTTATGCAACCACGAGCAACCACTTGCAACCATTTGCAAACATCAACAATAACATGTTTCAATCACATGTTTACATCCAAAAGGGTTCTACCTAAGGTTCTCAAGATAGGATTGAGAAGATAAGCAAGACAAAACAAAGCATCTAGGAGAAGAAGTTAAAGATGTACCCCCAGTAGGTCCTTCCTGCGGGCCTTGCCCTTGCTTCTTAGGGCAGTTCTGGCTGATATGTCCAGTATCACCACACTGAAAGCATGCTGCCATCTTCATCTTCTTCTTTCTACAATCCTGGACTATATGCCCCTCAATACAGCAGAAGTGGCATTTTCTTTTCTCACGTGTCTTGTTATCCTTATTGTTGTTGTTGTTCTTGCCTCCTTTCCCGTAGTCTACCTTCTTGTTTTGAGACTCATTCGCATTGACCTCCTTCTTGCCATTCTTGTCTCCTTCATTTAAGAGCGCCATGTTTACTAGCTTTTCGTAAGTAGCCCCCTTAGGTACGTGGGTCATAGCCAATCTGTGAAGTGGCTCATTCAATCCTTTGACAAAACGGAGAGCCTTCTTATGAGGGGTATTTACTAAGTCCAGTCCAAACTGAGCCAGCTGATTGAATTGATTGACGTACTCCTTGACCATCATACTTCCTTCCTTAAGAGATAAGAATTTTTCCAGCTGTAGACTTCGTTCAGCTTGTGAGAGGAATTTCATCTCAAACCTTGTCCGGAAATCCATCCATGTGTCAACAAGTCTTTCAGCGTTAGTGACTTCCCACCAATAGGAAGCTTCGTCTTTTAGCAACCATATTGCCAACTGTACCTTCTGCCTATCGTCCACCTCGAAGATGACGAACAGATCCTTAGGTTCTTTGAGCCTGTTCCTCGCATCTACGAATGATTCAGTTCCCTTGAAATCCTTTCCACCCATGGCCATAAAATCTTTACAGATCTTTAAGAAAGTAATTGCACGAGGAGGGGGAGGAGGAGGAATCGCTGCAGCTGGAGGAGGAATATCTGCTGGGCTTGCATCGTTGACCCTAGCCTCTAAGTACCTCCTGAACCAGCCAGGTATTGGCACGCCCTCTAGAAAGTTAAGATTCCCAGACATGCTGAAATGGAAAAAGAAGAGATTCAAACGAGGAAACAAAAGATAGTGCTAATGGCTTTTTAGGAATAGCCTTTAAATAAAACAAGACTTTTCTTGAAAAAATGCTTCTTTGTAAACGGTTTTGAAAAGAGTTTTTGAAGTTTTTAAAAAAAAAAACTTTTGCCCAGTCTAGTAACCTTCTGCTCTGATAACAAGTGTAACACCCCACCTCCGCTAGGGTCACTCACAAAGGGAATGCACTAGTTTTGGAGGAGCGTTAGCGAGGTAAACAAACATAGAAATATTACAAGATAGAACATAGACAACATAGCGAAAGAATCAAAAGATAAATTTCATTACTTTCAAAAAGAGTCAAAACCTTTTTCATTAAATAGCCAAGGTCATTATTTTCCATTAAAACAAATTATGTCTTGCATAAATAAAGAAGCATAAACTTAAAACATCAAAAGTAGCTTAATTCTCCAAAGGTAGCAGAAATGTAGACATAGCATAGCTCAAGATCAAACCATACATAAGCTGAACCGAAATCAAGCGAAATCAAAGCTAAGTGCTAGAGTTTCCTCCCTGAGAACCTGGGAGGGGGGGGGGGGGAGAAACGAAAGAAAAAGAGGCAAAAGAAAACGGGTCAGTCATAAAGACTGGTAAGTCCAATAAAAACAGGTAAAGGTAACATGACATGTATAAACCGAAAGTAAACATAAGGATGCTGTCAAGCTGGGCATGATAAACTAAGATAACAAGATAAATCAGGTATAACATCGCATGTCCAAGGTTTGCTGCACCAACTGTACTAGTTTCCCAAACCCATGTCTTATACTAATCATGAAATGATCCCTTGGCCCAATATCATGAAATGACCCATTTTTAGGTCCAACGAAACGATCCACTAGTCGATCGGCTCCCTATAAGTTCTAGCTCGTCATGTGTCTGTGTCATACGGCCCTATCACGAATGTAGTCACCTGTGCTAGGTCCACCATAGGGTGTATCAACCCTAGGGTGCCAACCACCGACACGAATCAAGCGTGCACAGATAAACCTACTGATGCCCAATGCCTGCTTTTTCAACTCCGGACCACGTGCATGACCATAGCCCGCCTGAACCTACGCTGGCGCACCAACTCAGCCGTCGTTTTGGTTTCTTAGGATCAGCCCACTAATCGTGCCCTACCCTGCCTAGTTCCAGGGTACCATGATACATCTAGTGGGTTACTGGTGAAACGGACCACGTAACTAGGGTTTCCGTCCAATAGGTTAAGTGTTGTCATCTAAATCCGTGACTTAACCCTTATCAGTCTAGCATGTCAACTTGGTTAAGTGTTGTCATTCAAGTTCGTGACTTAACCTTCCTAAGTGTCATGTCAAATTGGCTAAGTGTTTTCGTTCAATTTCATGACTTAGCCCTACGAATCATTTGTCAAGTTGGTTAAGTGCTGTCTTTCATGTTCATGACTTAACCTTATCATGTGGCATTAATTCATTAATGCACCCCAACCTCTCACATCAGACCTGTTGTTGTGGTCACTGGATATGTCGGGCGGTTCCGGGCAAATTTACACCACAACTCAGTCTGACCTCGGGTTTTCATGTGCGATATGACTGACAACTCTCATTGGATCCTATTGTTTGCAGTAACTGGATTGCCGGGCGGTTTCGGGCAGAATTACACAACAAATTCAACCCAACCTCGAGTTGGTTGTTTTTAAGTTCATTCTAGTGTCATGTCCATGTTCAAATTTTCATGCCAAGTTCGTGTCAAGTTTCAAGGAAAGTTTCATGTCCACATCTAGATTCAAGTTATAACAATGTTCATGTTTCAAGTTTGCCTATTATCAAGTTCATAATTCATGTTCATAACAATTCATGTTTTGCCTAATCTACCCAAATCGTATTCCCATCGCACGTAATCGTGAATCGATCCATACTACAAATAAATCCAAATCCCAAAATAAAGGGAATAACATTCAAAACTATGATAGGCAAAAGGGACGAGCATAAAGCGATAAAAGGGAATTCAAGACTAACATGATATAACTTGAGATAATTGGTTACAACATCACTGACATGTAGGATTTCAAATCTAGCAAAATAAGGCGATAGTCATGATAAAAGTTGACATAAAAGAATAGGCATGCAAAAGCAAGCCAAATACAAGGATAATGGATCCAATGGTTTTGTTGTACATAATAGCGAATAAACTTAGCAAGTCACACCCTAGGTATGAGATCCAACAAAATGCCAATTCGGTGTACAACATGGTTTTCAACTATAGTGTTATGGGCATGAACAATCAAATAGACTTAGGCAATTAACCACAACGATCATAGTCATGGTCATCGGTAGGAATCTCATAGTTATGAACCATAAGCGATTAATCACAATAGTCATGGACAATTATCCAAAATAGTCCTAGGCAATCGTCATAGGCAATTAACAGTAATAGTTTCAAAGTCATGGTCATAGACAATAGTCTTATGTTCATAATCATAGGCAATAATTCTCATGGTCATGAGT
This sequence comes from Allium sativum, assembly GCA_030737875.1. NCBI lineage: Eukaryota > Viridiplantae > Streptophyta > Magnoliopsida > Asparagales > Amaryllidaceae > Allium > Allium sativum. Next base: position 36,347,442 of record CM060918.1, on the reverse strand, counting down.
CATAGGTGATTAGCCACAATTGTCCTTGTCATAGTCATAGGCAATAGTCTTATGTTCACAGTCATAGGCATAAGCATAGTCTTATGGTCACAGTCATAGGCATAGTCTTATGTTCACAGTCATAGTCCTTGGCCATTAACAATAGTTTCAACGTCATAGGCATGAAAATGTTATAGATATGAAAGAGTTTGATTTACAACGTGAATAAGCCCAAACTGATTTCAAAGCAATATTCCCAAAAAGTCAAGATCTAAGATGAACAAGAATAGATATGAATCAATTATCATACATAGATCCAATTCCAATTCACAACATTGTCCATATTAAGTTTATAGTTTTTTTCTAAAGAAACTTGAACTTATAGACCGTGGTCTAAGAAATTGAGATGCAGAAGTTGAATCTATAAACTAGTCGTCGAATTGTTGAATCGTTGTATCTTGGTTTGATTGTAGAAGCAAATCCCCAATTCCTAGCCATAGTCTTCAAGAAATAATCTTCGCATTTAATTTAATTTATCTTAATTTAATTTAAAGGAAGAAGAAGAAGCCATGATCATCAAGAGTTTGTGCAGCATAAGGTTAGAGAAGAATGGTGTAAAGAGAATGAGGCTAGGAGGCTGTTTATATAGGATTAGGCAGACGAATCTGGACAGAAAACGAGGTCAAATACATCAGAATGCATCAGGTTCAAAAACCGGGTTCGGGAGGCAGGTCGACCCCCAGGTCGACACTATGATCGAGCTGGTCCCTGGGAGGTCGACACTATGGTCGGCCCCCAGGTCCACCTGGTCCTGGGGGGAAATTTTCCGTCCAACATGTTCTGGAGTTTGAATTCGAAATTCAAATTCAAATTTCGAGCTGTTTTTTATTCTGAAAATTTGTGAAACTTCTAGAGATCATATCACCCTCATACGGACTACGATTTTCAAAAAATCGGACTCGTTTCCAAGAAGAATTTCGAGACGAACGCAATGGTGCAACCCGTTTCCCTTGATTCTTGTTTTAATAATTACTTCTGCCTTGATTTATGGTTTTAACACGTTATTAAAATTCGGTTTGTTACATGCATGCCATGTTTTAATTATTTATCTCATCTCCCATGGCCATGGTCGAGGTGTTGGAAGCCATTAATGAGTTTTTGGAACTATTAAGGTCCAAAAATTCCAAGGGAGAAAGATCCATTTGAAGGCCAAGGCTTGGGGTATTTATACGAAGGAGGTTAGGTGGGAGTAGGTGAGCAGCGGGGCCCACAACAGAAATTTTCGCACCCAGAACGAGCCATGTGCAGGAAATTCGCACCTCCTGGTGCGGGTTCGAAATTTCACACCCCTGCTCAGGGGTCGGAATTTCAAACCCACTGGTAGGGTTCGAAATTTCGACCCCATAGGTAGGTTCGAAATTTCGACCCCACTGGTGGGGTGCGAAATCTCGATCCGACTGGTAAGGGGAGAAATTGATAGTGGATGAGGCGAAAATCCTACTATCTAGGGACTCGAAGTTTCTGAATGTGAAGTGAAGGAATCCATGGTTCTACTGGTCCGAAGTGAAGGAATCTGAGCTTCCGGCATGGAGAAAATCAGATGAATCGGGCGGTGCCCATAGTTTCGACCTAACCGGCTAGGTTGATCGCCGCCGGGACTGTGGGGCTCCGGATCCCCACAGGCTCTGCGCCCCGGACCCACTGGACCGCTCGACTTCGGCTCGAAGCATGGCTCGCCTTCGGCTCGGGTGACGGCTTGACTAAGAGTCCATTGGGCCTGACAGGGGCCATCTGATAGAGGATCCGGTCTTCAATGTGTTTGCTATGCGACTTCGACCCAACTGCTTTTTGTTTTTTGACGCTTGAGCACTTCGTTCACCAAATACCTGACGTGTGATTGCTTTGAAAAAAAAGCATGTCAACATTTGTCCCCCAAAACATATCTTGCTTGGTGTAAGGAAGATGTGTTTTGCGAGGAGAAGAGAAATCCAGAAACCAGAGCTGGGAGAAGTCCAGAGCGAGCTTCTATATTCATAAGATGGAAGAGCCAAGACCACGCCGGGTCGTATTATACAGAACACCAAAGTTGATGAGCAAGAATTCCATGATCTCGTAGGATCATATTAGTGGAAGATCACGATTGCTTGGGATCGTACTAAGGAGAGAAATCCGACGATCGCTTGGGATCACATTAATGGAAAGCTAGAATAGCTAGAGTATCCGAGAGACTGGAGGGGCCCAGTAATCTGCATGAGAAAGGGATACGCATAACCATGCGTGAGCGGTCTTGCCGTGTTACTAACAAGGTGGCCACAGGTCATCATATTTATTCGATGTGTTTGATCCGAGGCGATCTTGAACGAGGCAAGATCAGCCGAGGCGACCTTGAACGAGGCAAGGCAAAGTGAGTTTATCCGAGGCGATCTTAAACGAGGCAAGATCAGCCAAGGTGACCTTGAACGAGGCAAGGCCAACCGGGTTTTTCCGAGGTGATCTTAAACGAGGCAAGATCAACCGAGGCGACCTTGAATGAGGCAAGGCCAAGCGAATTTATCCGACGCGATCTTAAACGAGGCAGGATCAGCCGAGGCGACCTTTAATGAGGCAAGGCCAACCGAGTTTTTCCGAGGTTATCTTAAACGAGGCAAGATCAGCCGTAGCGGCCTTGAACGAGGCAAGGCCAACCGAGTTTATCTGAGGCGATCTTAAACGAGGCAAGATCAGCCGAGGCGGCCTTGAATGAGGCAAGGCCAACCGAGTTTATCCTAGGCGATCTTAAATGAGGCAAGATCAACCGAGGCGACCTTGAACGAGGCAAGGCCAACCGGGTTTATCCAAGGCGATCTTAAACGAGGCAAGATCAGCCGAAGGCTGTAAATGGGTTCAAGGCGGCATTACATTGGTAAAACGACCAAGGAATGTTAGGAAATCCATTTTATTGATAACCAGATGGTGCGTTGTCGAATCAAGAGCCTACTTAGGCATTATAGCTTCTCCCGTGCATTGGTAGGTCGACTCCACCATTTACATTTCAGAAAACCAAAATGTAAAACATCATGGGGCCAGACCCCTAATATCCTTAATTGAGAAAACCAAGAGAGCCAATATCATGGGGCTTGAGAAATCCGAAGGTCGGAACCTTGAGACGAGAAAGCCGTAAATGAGGAGGTCATTATTTGAGAGTCGTAGACCATAAGAAAACCAAAAGACTCGAAAACCAGGAATCCAGGAGACCAGAAGCCGCAAGATACTGGTGCGAAGGGGGCTTGAACCTTTAGCTCCAGAGCCAGTGAGTGGTTCAGTTGATGATGATGCCGTCGGGACGTTTGCTAGTCCCGAGCCTGTCTTGATTTCATTGAGGGGGCCAGACATATCCTGGCCTTCCATCCCGAATACGAACGAACCGTGATAGCTCTCAATTTATAACATGTTTTTCGATAGCGTTCCTCAGAAGACAACACTCAATTGTGTTGTGACCATCGATGTCGTGGAATACGCAGTGTCGGCCAGAATCTGTCTCTCTTTGAGTGGGCTCCCTGATGGAAGGCTTTGTGAAGGGAGCTCTGGGACGAAACTCCAGATAGATTTCTTCGAAAGTATGAGTGAGTCCAGAATAAGTCGGAAACCTTGGTTTCCAAGGTGCGTTAAGACCATTTCTTGAAGGGGGTTGCTGGTCCGTAGTAGTAATCTTAGCCTTTCCAGTGTCGGACGGTTCCACGCCCTTTACAACATTCATGTCGACAATCCTTTTGTTATTTTCGGCCTTCGCATCTTCTTCTCAAAGGAACCTTTCGACTTCAAAATAGAATTCTCCAAGATCCCTCGGCGGGTCCCGATACAGCGAAGTTTTGAAGTCGGATTCATCCAAGATACCAGACACTACGGCCATCAAAACCATAGATGGATCGGGTCTATCGACCGAAGTTACTACAGCATTAAACCGTTTCAAGAATTGGCGCAGAGTCTCGCCGGACTTCTTCTTGATGCCATTGAGAGTCATGACGCTATTTGGACGGGCGAGGTTGATTCTGAATTGTTCCACGAATCGAGTAGCCAAAGCATCGCAAGAAGTGATGGAGTCCGGCTCCAGCTGCTTATACCACATTGCAGCTATATCCGTTAAGAAAAGAGAAAAGCACTTCGCCATAACATATTACGAAGCAGAAAGGACGTCCATATGTCGGATATATCTCGTAAGGTGTGTGGTCGGATCCTTGTGACCATCATAGGGTTCCAGATACGGTAACTTGAAGTCCAGTGGGTTATGTGAGTTTCTTATTTCCAAAGAGAGCGGACCGCGAGTCATACAATCCTAATGTGTAGAAGAAGCACCACCTCGAATGAACTGACGAAGGACATCCGCGATCTCTGATCCGTTCCTGAAAGCGAACAACTGATTTAAATTATCCAAAGCGGCACTGGTGCCCCCAGTGTTCGAGTTCAAGTTGGGAATCGATTGGTTGAGGATAAAGTCTGGTTGGATTCAAACTTGAGGTGCCACATTAGGCGCAATCTTAGTTCCCGAAACTGTGGGAGCGCTACCGTCCAAAGCTGCGCACATTGGCGCTTGAGCAACATTTCCTACTGTAGAGCCCGCCACTTGCCCAAGTAAAGTAGTGTCACGGGCTAGACCGATTTCGGGATTAGGGGTGCACCCGCGTGTAGCAGGACCGTCTCCGTTGGGAGGAGCGACGTCGGGGTTTGGGGTGCCCCTGCGTGTAGCAAGACCTGCACAGTTGGAAGGAGCGACGTCGGCCTGTTGGCTAGTAGGTGGGGTTTCCCCCGCGTCTGGAGTCGCAGGTGGAAGAACATTGGTGCTAGTTCCAACAATGTCAGCCTAGGCAGTCGGCCTTGAAGCGCTCCTTATTCGATCTTCAATGCAAGCGAGGAAGGTATTGAAGGCGTCTTCCTGTCGCTCGAGTCAAGCATCCAAATCAGAAGCGAGACTCTTTATCATTCCATCGATGTCTTCTCGAGTGACATGGTTTGATGGAACTTCATTCGAAGAAAGTTCATGGCTTACTTCATCTTCAGCATGAGCTTTAGTTATAGCTAAGAGCTTCTTGCGCTTAACCATGATGTAGAGCGAGTAAAGCTGAAGTCGAAGATGAGGTTCGAAGGAGAATTCGAGTACTTAATCGGATGCAGGGCCGAAGCTATGCATCCCCTTCCCGGCGCACCAAAATGTTGATGGGCAAAATTGTCGCGTGCCAACACCCAATGTGTGAGTGTGAACAATTATCAGAATAAGCGGTAAATAATGTAAATGCAAGGAGACATAGCTTTTATAGTGGTTCGGCATGAACGCCTACGTCCACTTTATAATTCTCATTCATCATATCTTTGATCGATTACAAAAGATGTTACAATATTTGTGTACAAAGTTGTATGTATGGTGAACTTTGACTAAGTTGTCCTTCTTCTTCCTTGGATTGAGTTGACTTGGTCAACTATAGGCAAGGTAGGCTTTAGTGTCCAAGAGGTCTAGAGGCGGTGTAGCAAGGCTTGCTAGTCTTCAAGTGTTGAAGGAAAACATGCATGCCATGTTTTAATTATTTATCTCATCTCCCATGGCTATGGTGGAGGTGTTGGAAGCCATTAATGAGTTTTTGGAGCTCTTAAGGTCCAAAAATTCCAAGGGAGAATGATCCATTTGAAGGCCAAGGCTTGGGATATTTACAAGAAGGAGGTTAGGTGGGAGTAGGTGAGCAGCGGGGCCCACAACAGTAATTTTCGCACCTAGAACGAGTCAAATTGAAGCTCACTCGTGTTGAAGCTAGACGTGCGATCGATTTTGGAGGGCAGATGCGGTCGATCCTCTGAAGACATGATTCTGTCAGGAGCGCAAGGATTTTTCAAAGGCGACAGCAGTCATTGCTTTCTTAGTGAAGGACGCGATGCAAATATCTGAAGCTCGACGTGGATTAGGGCAAAGCTCAGAATGGATCCGTGATGGCTAGAGCAGGGGTCATGACAATGGGGAGTACGTGAAGATGATGTCGCGAATTGGGACTATCGATTTTTGGGGGTAACGATCATCAATCAGAGGCTAGTTTTGGATTTTATTGAGGGGTTTCGCAACTGCCGTGAGGTTTTAGTTGAGTGCGGATAAAGGGAGTGTCGCGGTGGTTCACTATGACCGTGGAGGAGAGAACATATGGATGAAGTTCGTTATTTTTATAGTAAAGCGTAAGGAGGTACTGAGCTGAAACATGACTGTGGCCTCATTGAAATGGCTACCGTCTTGTGCATGCTAAGAACATGTGAATGCAATATTGGACAATAAACTAGGCTGGCAATTGCGTTAAAATCAACGGGATTAAGGTATGTAATTTATTTGAGCTAGGAAATATATTTATAATCATAATTATTAAAAATCAAAATTTGAAACTTCACGATTAATTACATATATTTAATCGTGTAAGTAATAAAGATAATAAATAAAATTTACAAGGTTGAATTGATCAAATCAAGTTGTGTGGGGATTGGAGCTGCAAAATCATTTGCTAAGAAGTAGAAATTGGAACAAGTAGCAATTAAAAAGACAAGGTGAGTAAATCTCACTCACATTTGATTTAGAATTATTATTTTTAATTAAAAATAATTATTTGTTGGATGTTGCATTCGTTGAAATATTTTTGTGGCTATCGAATATATTAGTTATTTAGGATTGGTTGTTGTGGTTATTATATATATTGGTGGATGGATTCCCGCAGTATTATTAGCGGATGGCCGCAGTATCATTAGCGGATGACCCTATATGCCCCACGCTATGATAGTGGATGACCTTCTATACCACGATATCCTGCCTCGAAGCAGGATGGATATTATTTATGTTGTCTAACGTCTGTGGATGCAGGAAAAACAGGTTGGAGGAATCCAACTGGAATCCTCAAAATTTATTATTGTTTGTTTTCACATATATATTATCATATATGATGTGTTATAAAACCCGTGATTTGATAATAGTGTTTTTTTAATGTTTAAATATCACTGGGCTAAAATGTTGATATATGAAAATATCGTGAAAACAATATTTGAGATTTAAATGGTAAATTCTATTTTTCTAAAAATAGAATTTGAAATTCGAATGGACTAAAAATATTTACTTGTTTTGAAATAAATAAAACAAGTATTAAATTTATAAATGATGTTTATAAATTAAATAATACAGGGAGTTGAAGTGATTTTATAAACATTGTTTATAAATAAAGTGGAAAAACTATCATTGGATAATTTGAATATTTTAATTCAAAAGTGAATGTAAAAATAGAAATGGAGAAATCATTTTAAAGAAATAAATGATGGAATTTATCCTGATGTTCAGAATATAAATTGAACTAAAATAAATCCGTAAGGATTTATGATTTGAATTCGATTAATTCGAATTTATTTAATAGTAGTTAAATTGAATATGAAAATAAATTGGGTGTTATATATACAAGTTATTATAAATAGAAATTTCCAAAATAGGATTTTGGTTTTAAACAGATTTCGAAATAGACTAGTTTAAATATATAAAATAAGGAAATTTATAAAATGGTGGTTATAAATATAATGAATTAATTATCAAGAGATAATTTGAATATTTAAATTAAAATATGAATTTAAAAATAGAATTTGAAATCATTCGAAAGGGAACAACGGTTTTTATTCCGCAATTCGGAATATCAAAGGGATGGAGTTTCAAATAGAAATTTGAACAGGGAACTTGTTTAAATATATGAAACCAGGAAGTTGAATTTATAAATGGTGTAATAAACTTGGTGAAATAAATTATCATTTGGATAATTTAAACCAATTAAATTCAAATAGGAATTTAAAAGTAAACTGGGAAGTGTTTTGAAATAAAACGATTGATTATATTTCAGAATTCAGAATATAAGCTGAATTGAGAAGAATTCAATGGGTTTATAATTGGAATTCGATTATATCGAATTTTTTAAATAATTTATTTATAACAGGAATTGTAATTAAATATAGAAGATTGAAGTATAAATAAATATATTACCGAGTAAGGAAAAATCGACATTTATAGATAATCGAAAATATTATGTTGACTTGGGAAACTAATTTGATATATAATAAAAATATATCAGAACGGATATTTCTTTTGATAAGTAAATGAGACTTTCTAATTTCATATTCAAAATCGAATATGAAACCTGAAATGAAAATGGAATTCAATTGATTTATAAGCAAACTAAAATACATTCGAACATAATACGTTCAAATAACAAGTGAAATAGGCTAAGAAGCTAATTAAAGAATAAGTGGGCGAAACTGAATTCAAACGATTGGATCGAGTTGAATTGAATTGAAAACAGGTAAACATGTGTTAAACAGGTATAGAATGAAGAGAATGAAGTTTATAAATTTAGTGCCCGACAATAAGGTACATGTTTAAATTCCATGTGAGGTTTATGCGCCGAATCGGCGAGCCACTTGGCTTTGTGATTTTCTTTTTGAATGGAAAGGGCCTCAAGAGGCGAGTTGAGGTTTGGACTATCGACCGGTACAGAGGAGGTTATGGCGAAATTTTCCAAAAATTTAAGGAGTTAGAATATTTTTAAGAATATTTGATAGTTAGAAATCAATGTATCGATATATATAGAATTCGATAAGGAAACAAACTTAAAAATAGAATATTATAAACAAAAAGGAAATCTATAATTAAATCTGTTAAAAATAGAAAGAGAAATGTACGTACGTTTTGGAAATGGAAAATTGGTTTAATATGGTGTTGATTATTCAAGTTAGCGGTCTTGTCTGTTTTGAAGTTAATAATATTTTCAGTCAAGGACTGAGAGGTAATTATACCCCAACTCGATTGATTTTATTATTAGCTGATAAATAGCAAGATTCAGTCTCGAAGAGAAATGTTTAAAGAAAGTTAGTCGAATGCGGTATTTTGGGTTGTTGTAGCAATGTTTTACATAACATTTGCCTTAACCCAAGTAAGGGAAATTTTGGAAATAAAATAATAAATATTTCCTAAGTATATAAATGAATGGTCGTGAAACGGAGAAGTAATTGGAATATTTTCCAATTATGAATAGAAGATATTTTCTAAGTATAGAAAATAAAAGATGGCGAAATATGGAAATGTTTTCCAAACAGCGTAAGCGGCCAAGATGATTATTGAAAATATTTGGTTAACAAATATTGGTATGGAAATGAAGAAGTGATTTAATTAATGAAATATTAATTAAGAGGCCCAGTGATTTGTTTGATGGTTGGAATGTTTGTTTATTTTTCTTCGATAGTTAAATAACCGACTATCGAAGTGTAGCCAATATCGTTGTCAATATGGAGAGACTGGTTGGATTATAATCCATGAACCAATCCATATTGGCAGTAGCGTTGCGAATCAGATTATATGATGATAATCGGAGACGGTGTGAAGTGCAAGGACTTTTACTATTAATGGAAATTGTGCCTCGGTTTCGTTCAATCCCAGAACGGACGTATATGGTCGAATGTCTAACAGAGTTTTTCCAATGATCGCATAAAATTGTTTTGTACAAATATATATGGTGGCGGAAAATTGTACGGATATACATTCGATACACTCAAGCAAAATTCCAGAAAGGGACAATAACCGTTTCCCAGAACGGACGTACATGGTCGAATGTCTGACAGAGTATTTCCAATGATCGCATAAAATTGTATGGATCTGACAATGTGGCATTCAAAGTGACTGTGCTATCAATGAATGATAAGTAATCGTAGCCTCAGGCCTCAACAACCGGGAAATGACACAAATCGGGCAGGCAACATAGCTATGTGGGTCGCTCCCATTAGGGTGTATAATCACCTATCTAGAGAAATACATTCGATACACTCAAGCGAAATGAGTGGTCCCAGTGCCTTGGGTGACAAGGTATCGATGCTGTCCCTTTTGGGGAAACAGTTGTTGATCCCAACCATTGGTGATATACATTCGATACACTCAAGCGAAATGAGTCGTCGGTCATGTGTGGGCCAGGTTGCAAGATGTTCTTGTTGAACCCAGTGTATTCCTCTCTAGAGATACACTATCAGAAAGTGGTTCCATACCTTGTCATGGTGGAAATCTAATCTCCAATAAGCGCCCTACGGTTTTTGATTTTATATTATATATGGAGCGTGAGATGCAAGCGTTCCGTAAGATTATATTTATTTGTTGTAGACACTTTTATAATATCACCAGATTTTGATATCAAAATTTTTTGGTTATCGTAAGGTAAAAACCATCTGTGTTTATGTACGGATCGGTCTTACGATTATCATTTCTTTCGAAAGGATTTTGAAAGTTAAACAAATGGTTGGAGTTTACTCACACCAGTCCCATGGCTGACCCAGAGTTTTTTTGTTTGTTTTCCCTAAACTCTTGGGTGCCCAAATTTGTACGGGCAGTGTAACACCCACGTCCATTAATGTCACTCACAAAGGGAATGCATTAACTTCTATGGAGCGTTTAAGTGAGTATAAAACAGGAACTTAACAAGATAGATATAAACAGCACTAAAACTTTAAAACTTTATTCATTGCAGCTGATAAACACATAGGTTTGATTACATCATCAAAAACCTAAGTCAAAGTACATAATACCAATCTTGACTAAATCAAAGTACATAAATTGAAAGACATAATCCCCAATACAAAATAGCCATAAATAGGAGAGGCTGAACTTTACTTCAACGATCCAAGCAACTTCTAAAAGCAAGAGATACAGCTGTCCAAAATCAAGCTCCACTGGTGCTAGTTCCAAACTGAGCACCTGGGGGGGAGGGGGAGAAAGAAAAGAGGAGGAAACAAAGGGGGTTAGACATAAAGTCTGGCGAGTGCGATAACTTTAACAATATAATTCCAAAATAACTAGGCTAAGGCATAAGTTGGAAAATAAGGAAATGACTGAGAACAATTGAGTATGACAGAGTAAACAAGGAAACAAGACGAACTAAGATAACGTTAAAGGCGCACCTAAACCACTATAAAATAATTACTATACTGCACCACCACTACTATACTACACCACCACTAGTCACCCTAAGGTTGATCCCACCTACAGAACTTAATAATGATAATGGTAGTTTCGTGCACCCCTAGCTGCTTTCATAGGTGCCGCCTGCCCCTATCTCCACTAGGTGTACCTACTACCCCCATGCGATCGGCTCCCTAACTCGTAGATACCCGTGCTGGCCCCACAGTGGGGTGTATCACTCCCCAAAGTGGCAACCCGATACCACCAATAATGCACGACTTATACCTACACGATGCAACAACGTCTTACCTACCAGCCCATGTTTCTTAATTCATTAAGACCGTAACCTTATAAAGACCTCTCAAATTAGGCTGGCATTTGTGGCAGCTGGATTTACCGGGCGGGTCCGGGCAGTCTTACACCACAAACGAGCCTAACCTCATGTCTTTACAATTGTTACGTATTTAATTTATGCCTAGGACCTCTCACATTAGATTGGAATTTGTGGCAGCTGGATTTGCCAGGCGGGTCCGGGCAGTCTTACACCACAAAAGAGCCTAACCTCGTGTCTTAGACGATTAATTACTCCTAATTAATCATCCCCCAATTTGAATTAATTTCCCTATTCAAATTATCAATCAATTCCAATTTTAACTATGGCCATAATTGACTCAATTATGTCCATCTATTTATGGTATGTAAAATCATACCAATTTTCATCACAAATTTATTTTATGCCTTTTAAGGCATTTACGCTAACTCTCAATATTAAATCTTTTAATATTATCCCATTACCCCACGTTGTACGTTCGTTCATTTAACGTAAAATATACGTTAGACTTGAATAGTCTAACTCATGGAATAAAGAGAAAACATCACAACATACACATAATTAAAACTAGATCTAAACATAAGGGGTGAACTTGCATGTGTGAATGATGTTCTACATCTAAAACTTGCATAGACCAAAGTTACAACTTGCATAAAACTACATATGTCATAGATCCAAATCTAAAGGTGTAAACTTGTTTAGGTTATGGTCACAACATTCATAAATCATGTATGTCATAGATCTACATATAAAGGTGTAAACTTGCATAGGCAATAACCACAAACTTACATAACATGATTCATATTCCAAACTCATATATTTATATAAACTTGCATATGTGATTTATGCAACATAACGATGGTGTAAACTTACATCTAAACATGTAAACTAGCATGTAGAATTTAGCATATAACTCACACATGTCATAGCATAACTTTAGATCTAAAATAGATGTCATGAAACATGTAAGGTTATACATGATCTTTACTAACTTGCATATGATCCACATCAAAATCAACGCCTAAACTTGCATACATACATATGATTTATCATATGAATCCATATAACCAAACTAGCATGTGAAACATCATCACGAATTGATCAATTGTACATAAACCAATCATAAAATTACAACATAGATGATCACAACTTTACAACATAGATGATAGCATCATAGAATTTACAACATAAATGATAACATCACAAAAATTACAACATAGATGATAACATGCGGTCAATAATTCACAACATAACCATATAATCTGCATCATAACTCAATCCAATTAAATTGATAATTATTTTATTAAATAAATTGAACTCACAACTCAAAGAAGGTCTTGAGTTCTGAATTCTGAGTTCTGAAGTTGTATTAGCTTACCCTTGAAGAAGATTCGTTATTAGAGTTGAGAAGGATTGAATTAGATTAGCTTTCTTCCTCTCTAATTGGTGGCGGCTATTCTGAGTTGCAAGGTGATGGCATGGAGGCCATGACTCTAATTTTTAATTAGATTTTAGGGTTTGAGTCTATATGTGTTTTTATAGAGTTTAGGATTAGTTTAGGCCGTCCAATCAACCCAGAATTAATCCCAGCCAATCAGAGCAGTTCAGAAACCCTAATGAGTTAGCACACAGTCATAAACAGGTCATCAATCAAATCTCCCGGGAAGGGAGGAGGGCAGGTCGACCCCATGGTCGACCCTATGGTCGACCCTCTGGTCGACCCTATGGTCGACCTGGTTAGGGCAGGTCGACCCCCAAGTCGACCCTATGGTCGACCTGGCCCTGACGGGAATTTTCCCGCCTAACCTGTCTGACTCTGAAATTTTGAAATTTGAAATCTGTTTTGAATTTTCTGAAACTTCCGATCATCATAACTCCTTCATATGAAATCCAATTCATGCAAACTCGGACTCTATCTCAACCAGAATTCCGAGACGAACACAATGGTGCAACCCATTTCCCTTAATTCTCACATCTGAGATTAGTTATTCTTTAATTTGTGATCCTTAACATTAAAAATTACGGGGTGTTACAGGCAGTCAAGTAGTTGGGATTTTATAGATTCACTTGGAGGAGTTTGAAGCAGGAGGCTTCACCAGTTAGCTATAGGCTATCATATATTCCACTGTGTATCATGTTTGTATCTGGAAATAGATGTTTATAACTGCTCCAAAAATAGCTGTTGTGCTCTGATGATGGTATGTATATAAAGTTACCAAATTGTATTTCAAAGTTTATGTTACCTAATATATTTTATTCGTTCCGTTGTGAGTTTGTGACCTTCGTTTTCTTCTATTCTAATATTTCTTTCTTCCTATTTCTCATCCTCTAACATCTTTCTAATAATGATTCGCATTTCTGTGCAATTTGGATTGGATGTGTGATGTTTTTAGTCAACTCAGATAGTACGGATTTGCAGGCCGTTACAGTTGGTATTAGAGCTTAGGTTGAGCGAACACCTAGGCTTTGGTGGGGTTGTGCTCATTAGAGATTGGGTCAGCAGTTGCCTAGATAGAGTTGAGTGTATATATATGAGAGAGCGTATTTGTTAATTTATATAAAAGTTATTTTATATTGTGTTGGCTAGTCTGTTGAGTGGTTTATGAATTCTGATTGAATCGTGGGACGCCACGAAGTCAATAGGAATTTCTAAACTCTTGGGCAGAGCAATTCGACATGATATTGTTTTAAAGTGGGTAAATGAAATAATTTTACTCAAAATTCTATTTTGATAGAAAATTAATAATTTTTTGAAATTATTATAATATATGGACGTGTTGGATGTCAAAATTATAATCAAATCAGATTATAAAATTGAAATGGTTATGTATAACCAATTATAATTTGTATAAGAATAAAATATACAAATGAGATGAATTAAAATTGAATTCAAAGCAGAATTTTGAGTTTTAAAATCCTGGGAAGTTGAAAAAAATATTTCCAAAGTATATAAAAATAAAATAGTTTTCTTTTGAAAGGATTTTTGAATATAATGGATTTAAAAGCGCTAAAGCACTGAACTCACTTCAGTGGATGGGAAATAATTCTAATGATGACTACAGCATCATCGGTGTACATTTTCGAGTTTTTAAGTGATGGATTGCTGACTTAGGGAAGTTTTTAAAGAAAATTTGTTTGAAAGAAACAGGTTAGTTGGAAAATTCAAATGTTTTGAATTTGAAATGGAAATAAATAAATAAATATATATATGTATATATTTATGGGATTTCAAAAGATTTGAAATGACAACCCGAGAATTTGAATTTTGAAATTTAAATTAACTAAAGCAAGTTAAATGGATCGAAGTAAATGAATTGACTAGAATCAATTTGAATAGATTTGAATGATTATGAATTGGATGCAAGATATTGAATCATTCAGATTAAATGAATGTAAGCCTATATGGTGTGGAATATGAATTAAAACAAAAGTTTTTTGGGAATTAAACTTTGTTGAAATAAAGAGTTGAGTTCAACATAAATGATTTTTGAAAAGTTAATGGGTTTGTACCATTTTTCTTACCTTAGTAATTTTGGGAACGAAATTCTTTTTAGGGGGAAGAATGTAATGACCCGGATTTTCGAAAAGTTTATTTTAAATATTTAATATGGTTTTAAATATTGAAATGATAATGTAAATTGATATTTATACAGAAATTATCGATTTATAATCAAATATAATTTAATTCATGTATATCGAATTATCATAAACTGTAAATAATTGAAACCGAAGTAAAAAACTGAATCGAAACAATTCAGATGATCAATATTAATTGTATTTGTATATAGACGATAATAAAAATAATTTATTACCAGCGAATTAATTAGTTCTGAATTTAAAATGGTATATAGGTTAAAATTAAATTTCAGAATATATACTGTTCAGTTCAGAGTTTCGTTATAACATTTAAACGACAGTGGTTACGTTAAAATAGCGGTTCGCATGTGAACCCTGAGATATTTTAATGGATAAGATCAAAATCGAATCGAAGATCAAATCAGAATCTGTTTAAAAGAAATAAAAATCTCTTTACATCAAATCAAATTAAAATCCCTTGTACTTCACATACCCTAAACTGTGAAAACACAGACCTAATTCCTTCAGCTCCAAGTGTCCTTTGTTTATAAATAACGTAGCCGACCCCTTTATTTCTCTGTATTTTTCCCTCTGTTCATTTTAAACCGAAATCACTTTCCTATTCGAAATCAAAAATTGAGGCCTTGTTCTTCATATAAATCAATGGATGTGATGCCTCAGGAGTTCTATGTCATCATTCTTGTTACTTTCGCAAACCGCAAGTCAAATTGAAGCTCACTCGAGTTGAAGCTAGACGCGCAATCAATCATGGATGGCAGGTGCATTCGATCCTCTAAAGACATGATTTTGTCAGGCGCACAAGGGTTTTTCAAAGGAGACAGCAGTCGTTGGTTTCTTAGTGAGGGACGCGATGCAAATATCTGATGCTCGACATGGATTAGGGCAAAGCTTAGAATGGATCCGCGATGGCTAGAGCAGGGGTCATGATAATGGGGAGTACGTGAAGATGATATAGCGAATTGGGATTATCGATTTTTGGGGGTAACAATTATCAATCGGTGGCCAGTTTTGGATTTTATTGAGGGGTTTGGCAACTGTCGTGAGGTTTTGGTTGAGTGCGGGTAAAGGGAGTATCGCGGTGGTTCACTATGACCGTGGAGCAGAGAAAGTAGGGATGGCGTTCGTTATTTTTACAGTAAAGCGTAAAGAGGTGCTGAGCTGAAACATGACTATGGCCTCATTGAAATGGCTACCGGCTTGTGCTTACTAAGAACATGCGAATGCAATATTGGATAGTAGACTAGGCTGGCAATTGCGTTAAAATCTGCGGGATTAAGGTATGTAATTTATTTGAGCTAGGAAATATATTTATAATCATAGTTATTAAAAATCAAAATTTGAAACTACACGATTAATTACATATATTTAATCGTGTAAGTAATAAAGAGAATAAATAAATTTTACAATGTTGAATCGATCAAATCAAGTTGTGTTGGCATTGGAGCTGCAAAATCATTTGCTAAGAAGTAGAAATTGGAATAGATAGCAATTAAAAAGAAAAGGTGAGTAAATCTAACTCACATTTGATTTAGAATTAATTTTTTTAGTTAAAAATAATTATTTGTTGGATGTTGCATGCGTTGAAATATTTTTGCGACTATCGAATATATTAGTTATTTAGGATTGTTTGTTGTGGTCATTATATATATATATATATTGGTGGTTGGATTCCCGCAGTATCATTAGCGGAAGCCCGCATTATCATTAGCGAATGACCCTATACGCCCCACGCTATGATAGTGGATGACCTTTTATACTGTGATATCCTACCTCGAAGCAGGATGGGTATTATTTATGTTGGCTAACGTCTTTGGATGTAGGAAAAACAGGTTGGAGGAATCCAACTGGATTCCTCAAAATTTATTACTGTTTGTTTTCAAATATATATTATCATATATGATTTGTTATAAAACCTGTGAATTGATAATGGTGTGTTTTTGAATGTTTAAATATCACTGGGCTAAAATGTTGATATATAAAAATATCGTGAAAACGATATTTGAGATTTAAATGGTAAATTCTATTTTTCTAAAAATAGAATTTGAAATTCGAATGAACTAGAAATATTTACTTGTTTTGAAAATAAATAAAACAAGTATTAAATTTATAAATGATGTTTATAAATTAAATAATACAAGGAATTGAAGTGAATTTATAAACAGTGTTTATAAATAAAGTGGAAAAATTCTCATTGGATAATTTGAATATTTAAATTCAAAACTGAATTTAAAAATAGAAATGGGGAAATCGTTTTAAATAAATAAATTTCTATTTGAACATCCATTTACCATTGCCCTTTTTAACTAGGACTGGGTCGGAAACCCACTCAGGGTTGTCGGCTTCGCGAATGAATTTATTGTTGAGCAGACGGGCTACCTCTTCTTTGAGCGCTCTGGACCTCTCGGGTCCTAAGAAGCGGCTCTTTTGTTTGACATGAGGCATTCTTGGATCCAGGCCAAGAGAATGGCAAGCAATCGCAGGGTCGATGCCCTTCATGTAGGAGTTAGTCCATGCAAACACATCCAGATTGGCCTTTAGGAATCATATAAGGTCTTCTTTGATAGCGGGGAGGAGTTGTGACCCTACCTTAAACAACCTTGCTGGGTCGTTGAGGTCGATGGGAACGTCCACCGTGGATTTGACCAGGGTAGCCCTCTCGTACTCGGGCTCCTCGTCTTTCCGTGGGTCGAGATCATCGGAAAGACGACAATGGCACCTGAGATAGGGCTCAGACGCCGCTGGCTGCTATGCTAAGACATTCTTGGCGCAAGAAGGCGCGGGCATGGCTTTGCCCTTGTCCTTGATGCATGCGTTCCTCCATTCTGTGGCATAGCATTCCCTAGGGCTTCATTGGTCACCCTTAATGGTGCCGATTCCATTTTCCATCGAGAATTTCATCAAGAGAGACCATGGTGCCGTGTGAACCCGGAAATCAGCAACGAAAGGGTGCCCTAGGAAAGCATTGTAGGGGAGTCGATGGCTTTGACCATGAAGGTGAGAATCCAGACTCGGCTTCGGTCCCCCTCGCCCAGTTCCAGAAGCAGGTTGGTCATCACTACGGGGGAACTAGATGTCCCATTGAAGCCGTGGATCGCGGCATAGCACGGCTTCAAGTTGTTTGTTTCTAATTATCTCTGATCGTAGGCGGACTTAAAGTTGATGTTAACCGAAATCCCTGAGTCGATTAAGACTTTTCGAACGGAGGCGGCTCCGATGTGTGCCGTGATGACCAATGGATCGGTGGTTGGGATTTCTACACCGGTTGGTTCTCTTTCGCGGAAGATGATGTCGTCTCGCATAGTTTTTTGTAGCTTGGCTAGGGCGGACTCAGGGTGAGCAGAGCAGGCTTCGCTAGTAGCATGCTTTATGACACTCACAAACTCATCCATCTTTCGGAAACTGCCATGTGTGGGGTAATTTCCGCCACATATGGTGTTTATCACGATTCCCTGTCTCGGGTTAGATAGTCCCGGAGCTACCTTGGTAGCTGCTTGGGGAGCTGGTGCTGGAGGCTATGAGTTCGCTTCAGGCGGAAAACGCTCTTGGACATATTTCTCCAGCCGTTTCTCGCGAATAAGTTTCTTGATTGGGTCCCTAGGTTTACGGCACTCGTTGGTATCATGCCCGTACACATCGTGGTACCGACAGTACCTCCTGGTGTTCCTCTCGCGATCGGTGGATTCTCTGACACGTGGCTTTTTGTAGGGCAAGGTGTTGCAGTTTTCCAAGTAGATTGTCTCTATGTCTTCATTCAGAGGGTTGTAGGTTTCGAAGGCTTGGCAGGGGCCGGGCTTCCTTGGTTCTACCAGGGCTTGCCCGTTGTTTCGTCCGTCCGGCCTGCCGTTATTTGGTCTCTGCCTGGAGGGACCTTCCCCTCTGTTCGTGTCGAAGGGCTCCCTGCCCTTCCTACCTCTGAGATTGTTTTTTGTGGCACCTATTGGGGATTGTTGGGACGACTTATAGTGGAGAGCCGGTATCGCCTTGCCTCTTCCTGGTATAAGTATTGATCTGCCTTTTCGTAGAATGCATCGAGGCTCTTGGGCTGCTTTCGATCTATCCAGGCCCCGAATTCTGACGTTGGGAGGGCACCTTTCGCTAGCCGAAAGAGTGTGATGCAAGGATCTGGGTCCTCGACCTTGGCGAGATCTATGTTAAACCGATAGAGGTAGCTTTTGAGGGACTCGGCGGGTCCCTGGTATAAATTCGATAAAGTGCGGGCATTTTTAGGAGTCGTGATATGCACCCTAAATTTTTTAACTAGCTCATTCGTTAGCTGTCCAAAGTTATCGATAGAGTCGAGTGGGAGGCGAGAAAATCAAAGTAAAGCAGTACCGGACAGGAAGACCGGGAAGCATTTGCACTTGACTGTATCATTGCCCCCGCTTGAGTCCATCTTCCATTCGTATCGATTCAAGAAAGCACACGGATCAGTGGTACCATCAAAGAGTGGCATTTGGGGCATGCTAAAGCACCTCGGCAACTCGGCCTCATTTATTCTTCTCGTGAACGGGTTGAGCCTGATGTGAGCTTCCCATGAGCCGTGGGTGCCCCAGCGCATCACCCTCATGACCCTTCTTACTACTTTGTGTAGATAGGTTGGGTGAGGATCCGCAATCGGGATCCAAGGATTTTGACATGGTTCCGGAGTCCTGTTGTGAGGAGACTCCAATGGTGGATGTTCAGATCATCGTCCTCAATATTTTTGATGGGGTTTGGAGTGGATGGTGAGGTGAATCGGGGTGATGCGGTTCTTGTTCCGGAGAAGCACGGGCCATTGGATAGCAGGCCCATCACCCTGATTAGCACCGACCGGGTTGCATCGAGGAAGAGATTGGTTGGTAGGACCGGGTCCGTCATTGATAATCAAACGAGGTTGGTCTCAGTACTGTTCCCCCTCGCTGTATGTAACTGTGGTTCGATCGCCGTTGCCATTGCCGTTACCGTTGTTGTAACACCCCGTATTTTCGGTAACGTTAAAGTAACAAATCAAAGTATAATTAATTGTTAAGAGAAGAACTAAGGGAAATGGGCTACGACATTGCGTTCGTCTTGAAATTATGCTTGAGATAGAGTCCGAGTTTGCGTAAATCGGACTCCGTATGAAGAAGTTATGACCTTTAGAATTTTCAGGAATTAATTAAAATCAAAACAGCTCAGATTAAAAGTTCAAAATTCGAAATTCAAACACCAAAGCGGGCTGGGCGGGAATTTTACCGCCCAAGGCCAGGTCGACACCAGGGTCGACCTGGGGGTCGACCTACCATATACAAGTCGACACCAGGGTTGACCTGGGGGTCAACCTCCCCCTCTTTTTTCAGATCCGTGGACAGATTCGTTTTTCTGCATTTAGAAGCCCGTTCTGACCAGATTCGTTGCTTCTAAGTTATTTAAACACCCCAAACCTCACTTTCTCTCCACACAACTTCATTACGTCTATACTTTACCCTAATTCATATCAAAATAAATCAAAGAAGGGGTTATGGTGCTTAAGTCCTTCGCAGAATAAAGTTAGAATTCAAGTTGAAATTCAAAGACTAATTCAACGACTTCAACAACTATTTTCTAGGAATAAAATCAAATCTAAATCTAAAGATCGAATAGTCTACTTCAAGGGAGAGCTATTCAGTTTCATTATACAGATCCCAGAATTCAAGACCCTTCTGTAATTTGTAAGTTCACGATTACTTTCAGATTTAGACAACCGATTATAGTATGGACATGGAATAAAATGAATTTCGACCTATGCTTGATTTTCTATTTGGATCTATTCTTAGCCTTTGTGAATTTATGACTTTGGGTTGCTTCTTATCGATCCAATCGAATTTATACAAGTAATCGAACGTAGTTTTTTATTCAAGCCTTTCATGTCCATAATATTGTTCATAATCAGATCAATATGCCTACAATGATTCTAAATCAGTTTATTCAGTTATGCTGTAATTCTATTAGATATGTAATTCTTGTGTTTTGGGACTATTATCTTCTGCCAGTCCTTATGCCTATCATTATCATATTATTCCTATTTGTTCCTTTTTATTTGTGAATCTAGATTGACGTATAATTTAGGTTGAATTGCGATATATGTACGATGAGAATACGGGGAAGGTTTGGGTTATTGGGGCATAAACATGAAATTGACAATATAGGCATAACATAATTGGGGAAAGTAACTGAACATAACATATTTGGTGAAATGGTTGGGCAAAACTTGTAATTGACATTGGGCCATTGTTATCATTATAACTGCAAGTTTGGTTTTGCTGGCTTGTAAACCAAGTTTTGGCGATACACTGTAAACTAGAATATTAAAACTAGATTGGGCTTAACTATTGATTTGGAACACCAAATATATGACATAGTGATTTTGGGAATGACTATTATTGCAAGCTTGGGGAGACAGGGTATAGCCTATTTTGATTAATAACTTGAAATTGGAATTGGTTGGGCATAACTTGAGAAACGGTATCATGACTGGTTTCGGTGGATTTGGGTAATTAGCATGAAAACGGTATAATTTATGCCATTAATTATGAACATGATTTAGAAGGGAAGTGGGCCATGACAATAATTGATTTATAATTAACATTTAAATATGAAGGATAAACATGAAAATTACATGGCATGGATTGGTTCATGAAATGGTATATTTAGTATACCATTAATTGTGAGCATAATTAAAAGGATAATTATGGCATAATTAAATTGGGAATAATTTACATATGGAATTTGTCATAAATAATAAATATGTAAATTGTAGGAAATATGAACATGCCTAACCCGAGGTTAGATTGAGTTGTGGTGTAAAATTGCCCGGAACCGCCCGGCTGTCCAGTAACCACAACAATACATATCTAATTTGGGAGGTTAGGGCATTGAGCCCAATAAGAACTTGAGGTTAGAGTGAGTTAAGGTGTAAAATTGCCCGGAACCGACCGGCACATCCAGTGACCGCAACAATACCTGTCTAATGTGAGTGGTTGGTGCTTTAATGAATGAAGTAATGCTATTGACACATTCTAAGTATGGGAGGGTTAGGTTATTGATACTTAACCAATATGACTTATGGGTGGGTTAAGTTAAACATGAATGGACAAAGGACACCTAACCAACAAGACATGATATAGGGTAGGGTTAAGTTAACTAAGGCAATACTTAACTGTTATAACATGTTAATTAAGCTGATGATAGGGTTAAGTTGACTAAAGTAACACATAACCAAAATATATAATGACTTGTGGTAGGGTTAAGTTAACTACGGCAGCACTTAACCGTTATAACATGTTAATTAAGCAGATGATAGGGTTAAGTTAACTAAAGTAACACTTAACCAAAATATATAATGACTTGTGGTAGGGTTAAGTAACACAAGAGGATACAATTAACCAATATATATTGACATGTGGGGGGGTTAAGTAAAACAAGAGGAAAACACTTAACCAATTATATAACACGATGTATGGGAAGGGTTAAGTTAACACGAGAGGGCAACACTTAACCAATATAACATGATTTAAGGTAGGGTCAAGTTAACACCAGAAGGAAACACTTAACCAACATGACAAGACGAGTGGGTGGGTTGAGTTAACTTGAATTGATTAATGACACTTGACCAATATAACTTGATGAACTAATGGGGTTAAGTTAAATGGGAAATACTTAACCAATATAACCTGATGAATGAACAAGGTTAAGTTAATAAATCACACTTAACCAATCCAACATGATAAGTGAGAAAGGTTAAGTTAATAAGAACCACTTAACCCACATGGCATGACAAGTAGGAAGGTTAAGTACACGTCGGGTTGGTGGGTAATATTAGTAAATATATAGGCCCACAAAACTTAACCACTATATAAACATGCTTGAATCTGTGGGAAGGTTAAGTATACGTTGCGTTGGTGGGTAATATTAGTAAATATAGGCTCACAAAACTTAACCATTATATAAACATGCTTGAATCGGTGGGAGGGTTAAGTACATGTCGGGTTGGTGGGTAATATTACTAAATATAGGCCAACAATCTTAACCAGTAGGAAACCCTGGTAACGGGGACCCATTTCTGCAGTAACCCACATAGATGTATCACAGTACACAGAGCTAGGCACGGTGGGGCACGATTACTGGGTTGATTATAAGCGGTCAAAACAACGGACGGGGGTACGTCAGTGTAGGTTCCGACGGTTTACGGGCGTGCACATACTCCGGAGTGGAAAAAAGAAGGCATTGGGTACCAGTAGTTATACACTGTGCATGTAACACCCCGAATTTTCGGTTAATGTTAAAATTCACTAATTACAGAATAAATAATCTCAGATGTGAGAATTGGGGGAAACGGGCTGCGTCATTGCGTTCGTCTCGGAAAAATACGCGAAATAGAGTCCGAGTTTTCGAGAATCGGAGTCCGTATGGCCCGGTTAGGGCCCAATGAAGTTTACAGAAAATTCAAAGTTCAAAACAGATTTAAAATTCAGGTTCAAATTTCAAAATTGGGGCCATTGGGCGCAGGCGGGGAAAATTCCCGCCTAGCTACCCAAGTCGACAGCCCTGTCGACTGGGCAGTCGACTTGGTTAGGACCAAGTCGACAGCCCTATCGACTTGGGTGTCGACAGGGGGTGCCCGGCCAGTTTGGCCTGGTGTACCATTTTAGTGTTTGGGCTGTGTTTTGGGGCTGGTTTCTGGAAGCTTCCGAGATCTGATGGCCCTAATCTAATTTAGGGTTAATCTAATGGCCTAAAACACTTGCCTAATCCTATAAATAAGACCCTAAGCTAGCCCTAAATGATCATAATCCTATCTCCTAACTAAACTATGCCAAAATTTTCTATGATCAGGGCCTCCACTCAAAACCCTAGCCTCCATCCTATTTCTAAACTAATTCTATGAAGACTTTCATGTTCGTACAAGCATCTTTGAGTTGTATGAGTGATCATTAACTTGCATTCATCATCAAGTTGCAAGCTTTATGTTCAAGGCTATAGTTTTTGGGTGATTTTTGGCAAGGGTTTGCTTATGGGAGTTTAGTGGTGAGTTTCTATAGCCTTAATAATCAATTGTTAAATTGATTATGATAGGATATGATAAGATATGGCTATGTTTGTGGATAAATGTGCTTATGCAAGTTTAGTATAGTGTATGTTGTGTGTTTTGCAAGTTTTATGCTATATGCAAGTTTAATGCTATGTTTTATGATACTCACTATGCAAAACACTATGTTGAACATTGATGCATATGTAACATGTTATGCAAACTATATGTGAGATTATATGCAAGTTATATGTAACATGTTATGCAAGTTGTGTATTTGGTTTTATGCATGCTAAGTATTTGGTTTTGTGCATGCTAAGTATTTGGTTTTATGCATGCTAAGTATTTGGTTTTATGCATGCTAAGTGTTTGGTTTTATGCAAGTTATGATGCAAGTTCATATGCAAGTTATGATGCAAGTTCATATGCAAGTTTGTCTCTTTTTATGATATGCATAATATATGCATGTTTGCCTCTATGTATGACATAAGTACATGTGCAAGTTCATCCCTTTTAGACCTATGACATGTATGCAAATTGACACCTTTATGATAGGTCTATGACATGAACATTTAAGCAAGTTACCATCTTTATGACATATGTGATTCATGCAAGTTTGGGTTGGTTATTTATGCAAGTTGGGTTTATGGTCATATATACAAGTTGACACCTTTTAAACCCATGATAATGCTAATGATATGCTAAGTTGAACCCATTGTGTGTATGATAAATCTTCTCTTTTGAAGTATGTCATGTTAACGTATTTACGTGGGGACGATGGGGTAAAAATTTAATGAACACATAAAATTATGTGAAGTGGGTATGATTAAACATACCATAAAGTGGATGGACATAATTGGGAATTTACCTATTAAGTTAGGTCTACCCATATTATGGAATTGGGAATTTACCTATTGAGTTAGGTCTACCCATATTCTTAAATATTTGTAATTAATTAGGGATAATTAATACAAATTATGGGGGTGATTAATTAGGTGTAATTAATCTACTAAGACACGAGGTTGGACCCTTTTGTAGCATAAGACTGCCCGGAACCGACCGGCAAATCCAGCGGCTACAAATGATTGGCCCAATGTGAGAGGTCTTAGTCATAAACTAAATACGTGACAAATGTAAAGACACGAGGTTGGACTCTGTTATGGTGTAAGGCTGCCCGGAACCAACCGGCATATCCAGCTACCATAAAAGACAGTCTAATGTGAGAGGTCTTTACAAAGGTTACGATCTTAATTAATTAAGAAACACTTAACCAAATTAGCATGTAGTGAGGCATGAGGGGTTAAGTGGGTGCCTTGGGTGGCATGTAGTAACTAGTGGGGGTGCCTTGGGTGGCATAAGGAAACTAGTGGGTTGCCTTGGGTGGCATAAGGAAACTAGTGGGTTGCCTTGGGTGGCAATAGAAAATATGATTAGAATACTTAACCAAAGTGGAACATGTAATTAAACATGATTAAAGGGTTAAGTAGGTGCCTTGGGTGGCATGTGGGAATCAAGTAAGTGCCTTGGGTGGCATGTGGAAATCTTGTGGGGGGGCCTTAAGTGGCAATTAAAATATAATTAAATGACAAGCTTAAGTAGTAGCTTGTGGGGCCTTAAGTGGCAATTAAAATATAATTAAATGACAAGCTTAAGTAGTAGCTTGTGGGGGCCTTAAGTGGCAATTGAAATATAATTAAATGACAAGCTTAAGTAGTAGCTTGTGGGGGCCTTAAGTGGCAATTAAAATATAATTAAATGATAAGCTTAAGTAGTAGCTTGTGGGGGCCTTAAGTGGCAATTGACATATAATTAAATGGCAAGCTTAAGTAGTAGCTTGTGGGGGCCTTAAGTGGCAATTAAAATATAATTAAATGACAAGCTTAAGTAGTAGCTTGTGGGGGCCTTAAGTGGCAATTGAAATATAATTAAATGACAAGCTTAAGTAGTAGCTTGTGGGGGCCTTAAGTGGCAATTGAAATATGATTAGATGACTTAACCAAACATTAACATATAAGTGGGCATGATTATAAAAGGGGTTAAGTGGGATGCACTAAATAAAATGGCAAGCTTAAGTAGTAGCTTATGGGGGCCCATTTCAACCAATATCCCAAACGTATCTTTGTGGGCTCGACCCAAGTCGAGGACGGGACACGCATATTGGGCTTGACTATAAGAGGCCAAAACGGGGTAGCGGTGGCAACGCGAGTCCAACGGGTTTCATATGCGTGTGTGGACCCGGACTGGTAGGTAAGACGTTGTTGCATCGTGTAGGTATAAGCCGTGCACCATTGATTATCGGGTTGCCACTTTAGGGAGTGATACACCCCACTGTGGGGCCAGCACGGGTATCTACGGTAGGGAGCCGATCGCTTGGGAGTAGTGGGTACACCTAGTGGAGATAGGGGCAGACGGCACCTATGTAGTCAGCTAGGGGTACACGAAACTACTGGGTAAATTTTCTAAGTCCTTGGGAGGGATCAACCTTTAAGTAGGAATGACTGGTGTGGTGCAGTGTAGGAATTACCCTTGGGTGGGTAGATCTGGGGTGGTGCAATCTAGTAATTATCCTTGGGTGGATAAACGCGTCTTTTCGGATATCTTAGTACATCCCGTGTTTAGTTGGCTACTTAGTGTAGTCATTATCCCCAGAGGTACCGTACCTTGTTTATATCATACCCTAATTACTTTAACGATTGTATTGTTAGGGTTATAGGACTCACTCAGACTTATGTCTGACCCCGTTGTTTCTTTATCTTTTCCCAACCCTCAGGTTTTCAGAGTGGGCCTAGCACTAGTGGGCTTTGATCAGACTGCTTTATCCATCTTTTGGAGCTTGGACCGTGGATTTAAAGCTCAGTTTATCTTTTCTATTATGGCTATTAGGTTATGTAGTGGGATTATGTACTTTTGTTTTTATCAGGATGGATATTATGTACTTGACTCTTATTTATGGTTTTGGTGTAACCAAACATGTTTTATTTTCCGCTGGAATGAAATGATGTTTTAAATTCTCAAGTATTACTTATATCTGTCTTGTTGTAATTTTTCTGTTCTATATTCACTTAAAATACTCCACCGATGTTATGGCATTCCCTTAGTGAGTGACCGTAGCGGGTGTGGGGTGTTACACGTGGTATTAGAGCTTAAGGTTACCAGAACAGATAAAATTTTTAGAAAAACTATTTTCTAAGAATATTTTTGAAAGGAGTATTTTCAAAAACATGTCTTTTAAGAGAAAAGTTTTTGAAAGAAAAGCATAATCCCCGATAGCCATATCTTTATCTTTCGAATACTCCGTTTTGAATCTCTTCCTCTCTCGTTTTGAGTTTCCCCTCCGCGTATAGATGATCTTTCTAAGATAGATAAGAATGGAAAACCACTTCAAGGGACTTAGACATTAGTCGGATTAGAAGTTGGTTCAAGAAGGAGGAGGACTTGTAGGGTACCTATTGGATAGATGATGGGAGGAAGGCTCAAATAGTTGTTTGGTTAATGAAGGATGAAACCTCATTGGTGGGAGGTTACGAGTGGAGAATTGGAAGTAGAAGGCGAGTAGTTATCCTTTTGGAGGAATAGGACACCTTATTAGGATTGTCCAAAGGGGCATGGGCAAGGTATGGAATCTCCTGGAGGGTAGTTGTATTCCCTCGCGGCTAGTGTACCAGATGGGGATAGGACCGTCTAGGTTGGAATTTGGATTTCTTTAATTATCCGGTTCGAACTTTACTTGATTCTGACGCATCGAGTTCGTTTATCTCATCATTGTTAGTTGAGTCACTGCACTTAGACACCAGTTTGGTAGATGATCCCTTAGTTGTTTCAAACCCAATTGGGGCTCCATGGTGTGTTTGGGTTTGAAAGTTTCTATACTTAGCGTTGAGTTTAGATGTGATGCTTTTTGGGCTTCACGGGCTATGGGTTAGTTTTGGGCATGGACTGGTTACCCAATAGGGGTGCCGTTCTTGATTTTGAAGGGAGAGTTATTAGGCTTATGACCTGCTTGGGTAACACTCTCGAGATCTCTTGTAATCCCATGGAATGTGTTATGCTAAGTTATCTAGAATCGCTTGACACGTCGGTTGAGAGTTTGCGATCTGTTAGAGTAGTCCGGGAATACTCGGATGTGTTTGAGGGGGTGAAGGGCTTACCTCCGGAGCGGGAGATTGACTTCCGAATATATCTAGTAGATAATGCCAAACCAGTATCTTGGCCAGTGTGCCACATGGCTCCTCGTGAGAGGAGGGAACTCCATAAGCAAGTAGGCGATTTGCTTGAGAAAGGGTTCATAAGACGAAGTATATCGGAGTGGGGTGCTCCAGTAGTTTTTGCCACGAAGGCGGATGGGTCCCTCAGACTTTGTGTAGGCTAAAGAGAACTAAATAAACTCACAAAGAAGAATAGACACCCATTGCCGAGGATTGATGATCTCTTTGATCAGTTAGTTGGCGCCTCAGTATTTTCGCAGTTGGATTAGCCACGGGGTTTCGTCAGTTGAGAGTGGCTGAGGATAGTATAGAGAAGACTGCCTTTAGGACTCCGGATGGTTTTTTTTATGAGTGGCTGGTGATGCCATTTGGGTTGACGAACGCCCCCGCATATTGATTTGATGAGAAGGGTGTTCAGGGAGTACCTAAATAAGTTCGTGATGGTCTTTTCTAGGAGCGAAATAAGTTTTCGTATGTGCTCAATAGGTTGAGCAAAGCCAGTTATGGGATAAACGGTGGTTTTGGAGCGAGACTGGCAAGGACATCCAGAGTTGGACAAGGGCTTAATTAGTTAGTCGTTTTTACTAGTATCATCTCACATAGGTCGTCTGAATTCGAAGGAGGTATCCCTTGGGTGTTTGTCTGATATTGGTTTAGGCCTTTGGGGCTTGCATTTGGGGGATGCCGAGTTCGACTAGGGTGGTCTGCGTGAGAGATGGACAGTTGTGATGATTTTGGATGGGGTAATATCCAGGTGGAGAAGAGCATGGCCTACATCTTAGGGAAGTGTTGGAGACTCTTCGAGCGCATAGTCTTAGGACAACAAAAGTGGATGGGATTCTTAGCATCCTGTGAGTTTGAGATAGCGTATACCCATGGCAAGGGTAACGTGGTGGTGGACGCCTTAAGTAGAAAAAGTTGTCCTTGAGTTCATTGTTCGTTGAACGACGGAGCTTGGAATTTATTTCGATGTTGACTTTAGACCTTCCGTTGACTTTGTACCCGGTTTGCTAGCCTCCTTGGAGGTTAGGCCTACTCTTTTGGGGCGGATTGGCGGAGCGCAGCGAGACGACCCACAGTTGGTTGAGTTAGTAGAGAAGCTCATGAGGAGAGGGAGTCGTCCAGCCATTTGAGTAGGTACACCCTAGATGGTAAGGGGTGGTTGCGTAGAGACGGTAGACTTTGTGTACCACAAGACGAAGGTTTGAGGAAGGCCATTTTGGATGATGCACATCGTTCAAAGATGACCATTCATCCCGGTGGGGACAAGATGTACCAAGACATGAAGCGAGTTTTCTTTTGGGCCGGTATGAAGAAAGATGTGGCCGAGTATGTCGCTAGATGCTTGGTGTGCCAACAGGTGGAAGAGAAGCAAAAGAAACCGGGTGGGTTGCTTCACTCATTGGAAGTTCCGCAATGGAAGTGGGATAGCGTCTCGATGGATTTTTTTTGATGGGTTACCAAGATCGAGGAAGGGTAATACGGGAATTTGGGTTGTGGTAGATAGACTTACTAAGAGTGCCCATTTCATACCCGTGAAGAGCAAGAGGACTGTTCCATGTCTAGCTTCAGTTTATATTCGAGAGATTGTTAGCTTGCATGGTGTATCTTCCAGCATAGTGAGTGATCGAGATCCTATCTTCACTAGCGAGTTTTGGAAGAGTTTGAAAGAGGCGGTAGAGACTCAGTTGCGTTTGAGTACCGCATATCATCCTCAGACGGACGGTCAGACCGAGGGGGTGAATCGTGTTTTAGAAGACCTTTTGAGGCTATGTATCTTAGATTTGGAGGTACATGAGAAGAGCATCTTCCATTGGTGGAGTTGCCCGACAAACTTAGTGGTGTATATGATGTGTTCCATGTGAGGAAGTGCCTACATGAGACCGCAGAGGCGGTAGAGCCGAGCTTGCTTAAAGAAGTAAAGGTAGAGCGTGATGTGATTATTCGACGAGCTCCTACACGCATCCTTGGGTCAGAGATTAAGAGGTTGAGAAACAGGGAGGTTCAACTAGTCAAAGTGCAATGGGGAGAAGAAAAGAGCAACGCTACTTGGGAGACGGAAGCGAAAATGCGTTCATTATACCCATTCCTTTTTGAGGATATGTCTTTTAACTTCTCCTTTATCGTTTGTCTAGTACTTATCTTATCTTTAGTATGTCCTCTCATTAGTACCTTTGACCTTTAGATAGGGTAAACCTATGGTTGAAACATGTGTTTGAGACATGTTATGTTTGATGGATGCATGTGGATGCGAGTGGTTGCTAGTGGTTGCTCGTGGATGCATTTATACACACTCTAGGCACTAGATCGGCTCAATCACTTCATATTGCATATTGCATATAATTGTGTGTAGGTAGCTATATTTATGGATGTATAATGATTGTGTTATCATTAGGATGATGCATTTTGGTGAATGATTGTGCACTCATGTAGATATTGAATGTGTCGATAGGGTTCTCTCGCATACATAATGGATGCATGGCACTATCTTGGTTTGCATATGTTCATACATTAGATAGGGAACATATACACACACTTTTTGCATATGCTCATACATCATTAGAAATGGTTTTAAGGACAATGGATGCCCGTGTTTGATGGATTGAGTAGATGGTTGTTTGGATGGTAGGATACGCATTCTCCTTAGTTTAGAGATTTCGGGGACGAAATCCTTTAAGGAGGGGAGAATGTAACACCCCGAATTTTCGGTTAATGTTAAAATTCACTAATTACAGAATAAATAATCTCAGATGTGAGAATTGGGGGAAACGGGCTGCATCATTGCGTTCGTCTCGGAAAAATACGCGAAATAGAGACCGAGTTTTCGAGAATCGGAGTCCGTATGGCCCGGTTAGGGCCCAATGAAGTTTACAGAAAATTCAAAGTTCAAAACAGATTTAAAATTCAGGTTCAAATTTCAAAATTGGGGCCATTGGGCGCAGGCGGGGAAAATTCCCGCCTAGCTACCCAAGTCGACAGCCCTGTCGACTGGGCAGTCGACTTGGCTAGGACCAAGTCGACAGCCCTGTCGACTTGGGTGTCGACAGGGGGTGCCCGGCCAGTTTGGCCTGGTGCACCATTTTAGTGTTTGGGCTGTGTTTTGGGGCTGGTTTCTGGAAGCTTCCGAGATCTGATGGCCCTAATCTAATTTAGGGTTAATCTAATGGCCTAAAACACTTGCCTAATCCTATAAATAAGACCCTAAGCTAGCCCTAAATGATCATAATCATATCTCCTAACTAAACTATGCCAAAATTTTCTATGATCATGGCCTCCACTCAAAACCCTAGCCTCCATCCTATTTCTAAACTAATTCTATGAAGACTTTCATGTTCATACAAGCATCTTTGAGTTGTATGAGTGATCATTAGCTTGCATTCATCATCAAGTTGCAAGCTTTATGTTCAAGGCTAGAGTTTTTGGGTGATTTTTGGCAAGGGTTTGCTTATGGGAGTTTAGTGGTGAGTTTCTATAGCCTTAATAATCAATTGTTAAATTGATTATGATAGGATATGATAAGATATGGCTATGTTTGTGGATAAATGTGCTTATGCAAGTTTAGTATAGTGTATGTTGTGTGTTTTGCAAGTTTTATGCTATATGCAAGTTTAATGCTATGTTTTATGATGCTCACTATGCAAAACACTATGTTGAACATTGATGCATATGTAACATGTTATGTAAACTATATGTGAGATTATATGCAAGTTATATGTAACATGTTGTGTATTTGGTTTTATGCATGCTAAGTATTTGGTTTTGTGCATGCTAAGTATTTGGTTTTATGCATGCTAAGTGTTTGGTTTTATGCAAGTTATGATGCAAGTTCATATGCAAGTTATGATGCAAGTTCATATGCAAGTTATGATGCAAGTTCATATGCAAGTTATGATGCAAGTTCATATGCAAGTTTGTCTCTTTTTATGATATGCATAATATATGCATGTTTGCCTTTATGTATGACATAAGTACATGTGCAAGTTCATCCCTTTTAGACCTATGACATGTATGCAAGTTGACACCTTTATGATAGGTCTATGACATGAACATTTAAGCAAGTTACCATCTTTAGGACATATGTCATTCATGCAAGTTTGGGTTGGTTATTTATGCAAGTTGGGTTTATGGTCATATATACAAGTTGACACCTTTTAAACCCATGATAATGCTAATGATATGCTAAGTTGAACCCATTGTGTGTATGATAAATCTTCTCTTTTGAAGTATGTTATGTTAACGTATTTACGTGGGGACGATGGGGTAAAAATTTAATGAACACATAAAATTATGTGAAGTGGGTATGATTAAACATACCATAAAGTGGATGGACATAATTGGGAATTTACCTATTAAGTTAGGTCTACCCATATTATGGAATTGGGAATTTACCTATTGAGTTAGGTCTACCCATATTCTTAAATATTTGTAATTAATTAGGGATAATTAATACAAATTATGGGGGTGATTAATTAGGTGTAATTAATCTACTAAGACACGAGGTTGGACCCTTTTGTAGCATAAGACTGCCCGGAACCGACCGGCAAATCCAGCGGCTACAAATGATTGGCCCAATGTGAGAGGTCTTAGTCATAAACTAAATACGTGACAAGTGTAAAGACACGAGGTTGGACTCTGTTATGGTGTAAGGCTGCCCGGAACCAACCGGCATATCCAGCTACCATAAAAGACAGTCTAATGTGAGAGGTCTTTACAAAGGTTACGATCTTAATTAATTAAGAAACACTTAACCAAATTAGCATGTAGTGAGGCATGAGGGGTTAAGTGGGTGCCTTGGGTGGCATGTAGTAACTAGTGGGGGTGCCTTGGGTGGCATAAGGAAACTAGTGGGTTGCCTTGGGTGGCATAAGGAAACTAGTGGGTTGCCTTGGGTGGCAATAGAAAATACGATTAGAATACTTAACCAAAGTGGAACATGTAATTAAACATGATTAAAGGGTTAAGTAAGTGCCTTGGGTGGCATGTGGGAATCAAGTAAGTGCCTTGGGTGGCATGTGGAAATCTTGTGGGGGGGCCTTAAGTGGCAATTAAAATATAATTAATGACAAGCTTAAGTAGTAGCTTGTGGGGCCTTAAGTGGCAATTAAAATATAATTAAATGACAAGCTTAAGTAGTAGCTTGTGGGGGCCTTAAGTGGCAATTGAAATATAATTAAATGACAAGCTTAAGTAGTAGCTTGTGGGGGCCTTAAGTGGCAATTAAAATATAATTAAATGACAAGCTTAAGTAGTAGCTTGTGGGGGCCTTAAGTGGCAATTGAAATATAATTAAATGACAAGCTTAAGTAGTAGCTTGTGGGGGCCTTAAGTGGCAATTAAAATATAATTAAATGACAAGCTTAAGTAGTAGCTTGTGGGGGCCTTAAGTGGCAATTGAAATATAATTAAATGACAATCTTAAGTAGTAGCTTGTGGGGGCCTTAAGTGGCAATTGAATTATGATTAGATGACTTAACCAAACCTTAACATATAAGTGGGCATGATTATAAAAGGGGTTAAGTGGGATGCACTAAATAAAATGGCAAGCTTAAGTAGTAGCTTGTGGGGGCCCATTTCAACCAATATCCCAAACGTATCTTTGTGGGCTTGACCCAAGTCGAGGACGGGACACGCATATTGGGCTTGACTATAAGAGGCCAAAACGGGGTAGCGGTGGCAATGCGAGTCCAACGGGTTTCATATGCGTGTGTGGACCCGGGCTGGTAGGTAAGACGTTGTTGCATCGTGTAGGTATAAGCCGTGCACCATTGATTATCGGGTTGCCACTTTGGGGAGTGATACACCCTACTGTGGGGCCAGCACGGGTATCTACGGTAGGGAGCCGATCGCTTGGGAGTAGTGGGTACACCTAGTGGAGATAGGGGCAGACGACACCTATGTAGTCAGCTAGGGGTACACGAAACTACTGGGTAAATTTTCTAAGTCCTTGGGAGGGATCAACCTTTAAGTAGGAATGACTGGTGTGGTGCAGTGTAGGAATTACCCTTAGGTGGGTAGATCTGGGGTGGTGCAATCTAGTAATTATCCTTGGGTGGATAAACGCGTCTTTTCGGATATCTCAGTACATCCCGTGTTTAGTTGGCTACTTAGTGTAGTCATTATCCCCAGAGGTACCGTACCTTGTTTATATCATACCCTAATTACTTTAACGATTGTATTGTTAGGGTTATAGGACTCACTCAGACTTATGTCTGACCCCGTTGTTTCTTTATCTTTTTCCCAACCCTCAGGTTTTCAGAGTGAGCCTAGCACTAGTGGGCTTTGATCAGACTGCTTTATCCATCTTTTGGAGCTTGGACTGTGGATGTAAAGCTCAGTTTATCTTTTCTATTATGGCTATTAGGTTATGTAGTGGGATTATGTACTTTTGTTTTTATCAGGATGGATATTATGTACTTGACTCTTATTTATGGTTTTGGTGTAACCAAACATGTTTTATTTTCCGCTGGAATGAAATGATGTTTTAAATTCTCAAGTATTACTTATATCTGTCTTGTTGTAATTTTTCTGTTCTATATTCACTTAAAATACTCCACTGATGTTATGGCATTCCCTTAGTGAGTGACCGTAGCGTGTGTGGGGTGTTACAGTGCATCTTGATTCATGTCAGGTCGCTATCATAAGGATTGATACACCTTATGGTTGGACCAGCACAGGGTATCTACACGCAAGTGGGGGCCGATTGACACAGACACCTGGAACATTTGTACAAGTAGGGAGCCAATCGATAGGGTAGTAAAGGTACATCTAACATCTTTATGGAAATTAGGTTGACTGAGTTATAATCCTCATAATAGATGTACACCTGAAGGCTACCACAATTGCGGGGATTGGGATCACGTTGTAATATTATCCTTTATACAGATTACTAGTTGGGACACTCGTTAGGTGGTGCAGAGATATAGAAATCAGAATAACAGGGTCGTAGCGAAGCAGAGAATAGTTTACATGCGATGTTATACTTAGTTTATCTTTCCTATTGCTTATCCTGTTTATCCTATGTTCCTTATCATCGTGCTTATGTCTTTATTCAGTTTAATTCAGGTCATGTTGTTCTTGCTTGTTCATATGCTGAAAGTAGTTGGACTTACCAGACTTATGTTTGACCTTGTTTTGTTTCGCCTCTTTTCTTACGTCCCCCCCCCCCCCCAGTTTATCAGGGAGGAAATGTTACCACTTAGCTCAGTTCTCTTTTCAAGCTCGAAGATAGTCGATGTTTTGCTTTAGACCCTCTCTTCCACTGCTATGGCTGGTTCATGCTTCATTGGGGAATATCATTGTTATTTTTATGTATCTTTTATACTTGGAAGTTTTTAAATCAAGACAGAAGTTCTATGTATTAATTTTAGTATGATTGAGACAACTGTTGTAAAAGCTTGACTGAACCACATGTGTTTGAGACATGTTATGATTGATGGTTGCAAGTGGTTGCATGCGTTTGCTAGTGGTTGCTCGTGGATGCATATACACACATTAGGCAGTAGATCGGCTCAGTCACTTTCATATTGCATATGTATATGAATGTATTTGTATATGGATTGAAACTTGATGTGTTATCATATGGATGTTGCATATGGATGAGTGAATATGCACACATATAATATTTACATGATTGGGGATATTTGCATACATATTGGACGCATGACACTCTCATGATTCACATTAAGGAGGTCAACTGGATCAGTAGACCGCCTGATTTGGCATTAGATAAGAGACATATACACACACTCTTCATATGTTCATACAACATTAGAAACCTTTTTAAGGACAATGGATGCTAGTGATTGAATGGTTGAGTAGATGGATGTTGGATGATAGGATATACGTTCTTTCTAACTTGAAGATTTCGGGGACGAAGTCCTTTAAGGAGGGGAGAATGAAACACCCCGTATTTTCTATAAACGTTAAAGTAACCAATCAAAGTATAATTAATTTTTAAGAGAATAATTAAGGGATACTGGGTACTCTATTGCGTTCGTCTCAAAATTCTGCTTGAGATGGAGTCCGAAATTGCGTAAATCGAACTCCGTATGAAGAAGTTATGACCTTCATAAGCTTCAGGAATTAATTAAAATCAAAATAGCTCAGATTAAAAGTTCAAAATTTGAAATTCAAACGCCAAAGCGGGTTGGGCGGGAATTTTCACGCCCAAGGCTAGGTCGACACTAGGGTCATCCTAGGGGTCGACTTGCCCTATACAGGTCGACACTAGGGTCGACCTGGGTGTCGACCTCCCCCCTTTTTCCAGATTCATGGACAGATTTGTTTTTCTGCATTTAGACGCCCGTTCTGACCAGATTCGTTGCTTCTAAGCTATTTAAACACCACCAAACCTCACTTTCTCTCCGCACAACTTTGTTACGTCTATACTCTACCCTAATTCATATCAAAATAAATCAAAGACAGGGTAATGATTCTCAAGTCCTTCGTAGAATCAAGTTAGAATTCAAGTTGAGATTTAAAGACTAATTCAACGACTTCAACTACTATTTTCTAAGAATCAAATCAAATCTAAATCTAAAGACCAAATATTCTACTTCAATGGAGAGCTATTCAGTTTCAGAATACAGATCCTAGAATTCAAGACCCTTCTCTAATTTGTAAGTTCACGATTACTTTTAGATTTAGACAACCAATTATAGTATGGACATGGAATAATATGAATTTGGACCTGTGCTAGATTTTCTATTTGGATCTATTCTTAGCCTTTGTGAATTTATGACTTTTGGTTGCTTCTTATCGATCCAATCGAACCTATATAAGTTATTGAACCTAGTTTATTATTCAAGCCTTTGATGCCCATAATATTGTTCATAATCAGATCTATATGCCTGCAGCGATTCTAAACCAGTTTATTCGGTTATGCTATAATTCTATTAGATTTGTAATTCTTATGTTTTGGGACTATCATCTTGTGCCAGTTCTTATTCCTATCATTTTCATATTATTCCTATTTATTCCTTTTTATTTGTGAATCTAGATTGACGTATAATCTATGTTGAATCGCAATATACGTACGATGGGAAAACGGGGAAGGTTTGGGTTATTGTGGCATAAACATAAAATTGACAATATTGGCATAGCATAATTGGGGAAAGTAACTGAACATAACATATTTGGTGAAATGGTTGGGAAAAAATTGTAATTGACATTGGGGCATTGTTATCACTATAACTGCAAGTTTGGGTTAGTTGGCTTGAAAACCATGTTTTGGCCATACACTGTAAACTAGAATATTAAAACTAGATTGGGCTTAACTATTGATTTGGAACGCCAAATATATGACATAGTGATTTAGGGAATGACTATTATTGCAAGTTTGGGAAGACGGGGTATAGCCTATTTTGATTAATAACTTGAAATTGGAATTGGTTGGACATAACTTGAGAAACGGGATCATGACTAGTTTTGTTGGATCTGGGTAATTAGCATGAAAACGATATAATTGGTATGCCATTAATTATGAACATGATTTAGAAGGGAAGTGGGCCATAACAATAATTAATTTATAATTTACATTTAAATATGAAGGATAAACATGAAAATTACATGGCATAGATTGGTTCATGAAATGGTGTATTTAGTATACCATTAATTGTGAGCATAATTAAAAGGATAATTATGGCATAATTAAATTGGGAATAAATTACATATGGAATTTGTCATAAATAAGAAATATGTAAATTGTAGGAAAGATGAATATTCCTAACCCGAGGTTAGATTGATTTGTGGTGTAAAACTGCCCGGAACCGCCAGACTGTCCACTAACCACAACAATACATATCTAACGAGGGAGGTTAGGTCATTGAGCCCAATAAGAACTCGAGGTTAGACTGAGTTGCAGTGTAAAACTTCCAAGAACCGACTAGCACATCCAGTGACCTGTCTAATGTGAGTGGTTGGTGCTTTAATGAATGAATTAATGCTATTGACACATGCTAAGTACGGGAGGGTTAGGTTAATTGATACTTAACCAATATGACATATGGGTGGGTTAAGTTAAACATGAATGGACAAAGGACACCTAACCAACAAGACATGATATAGGGTAGGGTGAAGTTAACTAAGGCAGCACTTAACCGTTATAACATGTTAATTAAGAAGATGATAGGGTTAAGTTAACTGAAGTAACACTTAACCAAAATATATAATGACTTGTGGTAGAGTTAAGTTAACTAAGGCAACACTTAATCCTTATAACATGTTAATTAAGCAGATGATAGGGTTAAGTTAACTAAAGTAACACTTAACCAAAATATATAATGACTTGTGGTAGGGTTAAGTAACACAAGAGGATACACTTAACCAATATATAATGACATGTGGTGGGGTTAAGTAATACAAGAGGAAAACACTAAAACAATTATATAACACGTTGTATTGGAAGGGTTAAGTTAACATGAGAGGGCAACACTTAACCAATATAACATGATTTAAGGTAGGGTCAAGTTAACACTAGAAGGAAACACTTAACCAACGTGACAAGACGAGTGGGTGGGTTAAGTTAACTTGAATTGATTAATGATACTTGACCAATATAACTTGATGAACGAATGGCGTTAAGTTAAATGGGAAATACTTAACCAATATAAACTAATGAATGAACAGGGTTAAGTTAATAAATCACACTTAACCAATCCAACATGATAAGTGAGAAAGGATAAGTTAATAAGAACTTCTTAACCAACAAGGCATGACGAGTAGGAGGGTTAAGTACACGTCGGGTTGGTGGGTATTATTAGTAAATATATAGGCCAACAAAACTTAACCATTATATAAAAATGCTTGAATCCGTGGGATGGTTAAGTATGCGTCAGGTTGGTGGGTAATATTAGTAAATATAGGCCCACAAAACTTAACCATTATATAAACATGCTTGAATCAGTGGGAGGGTTAAGTACATGTCGGGTTGGTGGGTAATTTTAGTAAATATAGGCCCATAAACTTAACCAGTAGGAAACCCTAGTAACAAGGACCCATTTCAGCAGTAACCCACACAGATGTATCATGATATCCTGAGCTAGGCAGGGTGGGGCACGATTACTGTGCTGATTATAAGTGGTCAAATCAACGGCAGTGGGTATGTTATTGTAGGTTCCGACGGTTCATGGGCGTGCACGTACTCCGGAGTGGGAAAAAAGCAGGCACTGGGTACCAGTATTTATACACTGTGCATCTTGATTCGTGTCCGGTCGCTATCATTAGGATTGATTACCTTATGGTGGGACCAGCACAGGGTATCTACGCACAAGAGGGGGCCGATTGACGCAAACACATGGCACATTTGTATAAGTAGGGAGCCGATCGATAGGGTAGTAAGGGTACATCTAACATCTTTATGGCAA
Source organism: Allium sativum (assembly GCA_030737875.1). Taxonomy (NCBI): domain Eukaryota; kingdom Viridiplantae; phylum Streptophyta; class Magnoliopsida; order Asparagales; family Amaryllidaceae; genus Allium; species Allium sativum. The sequence continues at coordinate 36,307,976 of CM060918.1, read as the reverse complement.
TTAGGCTGATTGAGGTGGAATCCCCATAATTGATGTACACCTGAGGCTACCACCATTGCGGGGCTTGGGATCACATTGTAATATTATCCTTTATACATATTACTAGTTGGGACACTCATTAGGTGGTGCAGAGATATAGAAATCAGAATAACAGGGTTGTAGCGAAGCAGAGAATAGTTAACATGCGATGTTATACTTAGTTTATCTTACCTATTGCTTATCCTGTGTATCCTATGTTCCTTATCATCATGCTTATGTCTTTATTCAGTTTAATTCATGTCATGTTGTTCTTGCTTGTTCATATGCTGAAAGTAGCTAGACTTACTTATGCCTGACCTAGTTTTGTTTCGCCTCTTTTCTTGCGTTTCCCCCAGGTTCTCAGGGAGGAAATGTTACCACTTAGCTCAGTTTTCTTTTTAGGCTCGAAGATTGTCAATGTTTTTCTTTGGACCATCTCTTCCACTGCTATGGCTGGTTCATGCTTCATTGGGGAATATCATTGTTATTTTTATGCTTCTTTTATACTTGGAAATTTTTAAATCAAGACAGAAGTTATATGTATTACTTTTAGTTTGATTGAGACAACTGTTGTAATAGCTTGACTGAACCACACTGTTAATAAAATGACTTTGTTTTCCACTGTTTTATTTGTCTGTCTTGTAAATTATCTGCATCTTTTACCTATAATGCTCCACCGAAGTTAAGGCATTGCCTTTGTGAGTGACCTTAACGGAGGTGGGCTGTTTCACATGGTATCAGAGCTGAAGGTTACCGAATCAGATAAAAGATTTGAAAAATTATTTTCAAAATGATTTTAAAAGAAGCATTTTCAAAAGAAAAGTTTTGTTTCAAAGGCATATTCCCCAAAGCCATATGCACTATCTTTTTGATCCTCTGTTTGAATCCTTGTTTCCTTCTTTCCTGAGTCTCCGGTGCTCCTGGCTTTCTGGGAGATAACCTCATTGCAACATGGTTCCGTAGGGTCGATGAGACTATGACGCTTGTCAAAGGGCAAATAAGTGCCCAACTTCCATCTATAGCCGTAGTAGTTTCACCTACAGCTAATTTTTTTTCGAGCTTTGTAGGATTTTCTGGGCGATGGAGGCAGCTTTCAAGAGGTCAACAATTTACACAAGGATGGCAAAGATAAGAATGAGTGAGTTTGTCTAAGGAGCACAACCCAATGATGAAGAACTCATGGATATAGACTTGGTTCACAAAGGAGGGGAGGAAAGAATAGTAAAACCTAAAACAAGGGGAAGTATCTTTATTATGGTATAACGGGTCGTATAATTAAGGGCAAGGGTAAGAACAAATGACTGGGTTTTCAGAAGGGAAAATGCATGCTCTCACTGCCAGCCTACCTGAGAGTGGTAGTTATGTTTCTGTTGAAAAAGTCTAGTTTTTCTTTTGGTCATCCTCTTAGTACTCTTTTGACTTTAGCGCTTTACATTCGTTTATGTCTGCTTCCATAGTTGAGTCTCTACACCCTAGAGCTTGTATAGTAGAGGATCATATTATTGTCTCGAGTCCAAATTGCGGTTCGGCTCATTTATCATTAGTTTGTAAGGATTTGAGATACTTATGTTTTCATGGGCTATGGGTTTATTCTAGGCATGGATGGGTTAGCAAGTAATTGTGAAAGGAGGGTAGTTAAACTTTCGACTTGACTCGAGAATACCTTTGAATTTCGTGCGATCCTAAGGGGTCAGATTGTCTTAGCTTCCTAGAAACACTTTATGTATTTATCGACGATTTTCAATCCGTGGGAGTAGTCCATGCGTAAGCAGATGTTTTTGATTAAGGTTAGGGGTTTGACTCCTAAAACGTGAGGTAGACTCCCATATATATCTAGATGACAATGCAAAGCTAGTTATGCGATCAACGATATTTTTGGAGCAAGATTGGCGAGGATAACTAGAGTAGGTTTAGTGCTCAATGGGTTGGTTGTTTTATCATCTCACATAAATCATCCAAATTCGGAGGAGGTATTCCTTTGGTGCTTGTCTGATATTGGTTTAGGCCTTTGGGGCTTGTACTTGAGGGATGTCAATTTCAACTAGGATGGTTTGTGTGAGAGGTATCGACCCTCAGATTTGTGACATGATGGATAAGCTAAGTAGAAGAGAGACCTTTAATCATCTTAATATATAAACTTGGTATTATGGTTAACATCTGTTTATCTTGGAAAGATAGTTCGACAACATTGGACACCCTCTAGCATAGTAAGTGATCAAGGTCCTATCTTTACTAGTGGGTTTTGGAAATGGAGGTCAAGAAGCTTCACAATCGTGAAGTTAAATTAGTTAAGGTACAATGGAGTGAAGCTCAAAGAAGATGCGACTTAGAAGACTGAAGACTAGATACGTGCATCATACCCTTTTTGAGGGTATATCCTTGATTCCTCCTTTTTCGGTAATATTTATTTGCATGCTAGTTTTTATCTTTTAAGTATATCCTCTCGGTCCTATCCTTGATCCTTAGGTAGAAGCCAATGGATGAAAACATGTGTTTGAGACATGTTATGATTGATGGTTGCAAGTGGTTGCAAGTGTTTGCTAGTGGTTGCTCGTGGATGCATATACACACATTTGGCACTAGATCGACTCAGTCACTTTCATATTGCATATGCATATGAATGTATTTGTATATCGATTAAAACTTGATGTGTTATCAAATGGATGTTGCATATGGATGAGTGAATATGCACACATATAATATTTACATGATTGGGGATATTTGCATACATATTGGACGCATAACACTCTCATGATTCACATTTAGGAGGTCAACTGGATCCGTAGACCGCCTGATTTTGCATTAGATAAGAGACATATACACACACTCTTCATATGTTCATACGACATTATAAACCTTTTTAAGGACAATGGATGCTTGTGATTGAATGGTTGAGTAGACGGATGTTGGATGTTAGGATATACGTTCTTTCTAACTTGAAGATTTCGGCGACAAAATCCTTTAAGGATGGCAGAATGTAACACCCCGTATTTTCTATAAACGCTAAAGTAACAAATCAAAGTATACTTAATTTCTAAGATAAGAATTAAGGTAAACGGGCTACATCATTGCGTTCGTCTCGAAATTCTTCTTGAGATAGAGTCCGAGTTTGCTTAAATCGGACTCCGTATGAAGAAGTTATGACCTTCAGAAGTTTCAGGAATTAATTAAAATCAAAATAGCTCAGATTAAAAGTTCAAAATTCGAAATTCAAACACCAAAGCGGCTGGGTGGGAATTTTCACGCTAAAGGCCAGGTCGACACTAGGGTCGACCTAGGTGTCGACCTGCCCTATACAGGTCGACACTAGGGTCGACCTGGGGGTCGACCTCCCCCACTTTTTCCAAATTCGTGGACAGATTCGTTTTTCTGCAATTAGACGCCCGTTCTGACCAGATTCGTTGCTTTTAAGCTATTTAAACACCCCCAAACCTTACTTTCTCTCCACATTACTTCATTATGCCTATACTCTACCCTAATTCATATCAAAATAAATCAAAGACGGGGTTATGCTGCTCAAGTCCTTCGTAGAATCAAGTTAGAATTCAAGTTGGGATTCAAAGACTAATTCAACGACTTCAACTACTATTTTCTAAGAATCAAATCAAATCTAAATCTAAAGACTAGATAGTCTACTTTAAGGGAGAGCTATTTAGTTTCAGAATAAAGATCCTAGAATTCAAGACCCTTCTGTAATTTGTAAGTTCACGATTACTTTCAGATTTAGACAACCAAATATATTAGGGACATGGAATAAAATGAATTTGGACCTATGCTTGATTTTCTATTTGGATCTATTCTTAGCCATTGTGAATTTATGACTTTGGGTTGCTTCTTATCGGTCCAATCGAACCTATACAAGTTATCTAACCTTGTTTATTATTCAAGCCTTTGATGTCCATAATATTGTTCATAATCAGATCTATATGCCTACAACGATTCTAAATCAGTTTATTCAGTTATGTTGTAATTCTATTAGATCTGTAATTCTTGTGTTTTGGGACTATCATCTTGTGCCAGTTCTTATGCCTATCATTGTCATATTATTCTTATTTGTTCCTATTTATTTGTGAATCTAGATTGACATATAATCTAGGTTGAGTCGCGATATACGTACGTTGGGAATACGGGGAAGGTTTGGGTTATTGGGGCATAAACATTAAATTGACAATATTGGCATAACATAATTGGGGAGAGTAATTGAACTTAACATATTTGGTGAAATGGTTGGGCAAAACTTGTAATTGACATTGGGGCATTATTATCATTATAACTGCAAGTTTGGGTTAGTTGTCTTATAAACCAAGTTTTGGCCATACACTGAACTAGAATATTAAAACTAGATTGGGCTTAACTATTGATTTGGAACGCCAAATATATGACATAGTTATTTTGGGAATGACTATTATTGCAAGTTTGGGAAGATGGAGTATAACCTATTTTAATTAATAACTTGAAATTGGAATTGGTTGGGCATAACTTGAGAAACAGGATCATGACTAGTTTTGGTGGATTTGGGTAATTAGCATGAAAACGGTATAATTGGTATGCATTAATTATGAACATGATTTAGAAGGGAAGTGGGCCATGACAATATTTGATTTATAATTTACATTTAAATATGAAGGATAAACATGAAAATTACATGCATAGATTGGTTCATGAAATGGTATATTTAGTATACCATTAATTGTGAGTATAATTAAAGGGATAATTATGGAATAATTAAATTGGGAATAAATTACATATGGAATTTGTCATAAATAAGAAATATGTAAATTGTAGGAAAGATGAATATGCCTAACCTGAGGTTAGATTGAGTTGTGGTGTAAAACTACCCGGAACCGCCCGGCTGTCCAGTAACCATAACAATACATATCTAACGTGGGAGGTTAGGGAATTGAGCCCAATTAGAACCCGAGGTTAGACTAAGTTGCGGTGTAAAACTGCCCGGAACCGACTGGCACATTCAGTGACCGCAACAATACCTGTCTAGTGTGAGTGGTTGGTGCTTTAATAAATGAATTAATTCTATTGACACATGCTAAGTATGGGAGGGTTAGGTTAATTAATACATAACCAATATGACATATGGGTGGGTTAAGTTAAACATGAATGGACAAAGGACACCTAACCAACAAGACATGATATAGGGTAGGGTTAAGTTAACTTAGGCAACACTTAACCGTTATAACATGTTAATTAAGCAGATTATAGGGTTAAGTTTACTAAAGCAACACTTAACCAAAATATATAATGACTTGTGGTAGGGTTAAGTTAACTAAGACAGCACTTAACCGTTATAACATGTTAATTAAGCAGATGATAGGGTTAGTTTAACTAAAGTAACACTTAACCAAAATATATAATGACTTGTGGTAGGGTTAAGTAACACAAGAGGATTCGCTTAACCAATATATAATGACATGTGGTGGGGTTAAGTAATACAAGAGGAAAACACTTAACCAATTATATAAAACGATGTATGGGAAGGGTTAAGTTAACACGAGAGGGCAACACTTAACCAATATAACATGATTTGAGGTAGGGTAAAGTTAAAACCATAAGGAAACCCTTAACCAACACGAAAAGACGAGTAGGTGGGTTAAGTTAACATGAATTGATTAATGACACTTGACCAATATAACTTGATGAACGAATGGGGTTAAGTTAAATAGGAAATACTTAACCAATATAACCTAATGAATGAACATGGTTAAGTTAATAAATCACACTTAACCAATCCAACATGATAAGTGAGAAATGATAAGTTAATAAGAAACACTTAACCAACATAGCATGACAAGTAGGAGGGTTAAGTACACGTCGGGTTGGTGGGTAATATTTGTAAATATATAAGTCCACAAAACTTAACCATTATATAAACATGCTTGAATCCGTGGAAGGTTAGGTATACTTCAGGTTGGTGGGTAATATTAGTAAATATAGGCCCACAAAACTTAACCATTATATATACATGCTTGAATCGGTGGGAGGGTTAAGCACATGTCGGGTTGGTGGGTAATGTTAGTAAATATAGGCACACAAACTTAAGTAGTAGGAAACCCTAGTAACGGGGACCCATTTCAACAGTAACCCACATAGATGTATCACGGTATCCTGAGCTAGGCACGGTGGGGCACGATTACCGGGTTGATTATAAGTAGTCAAAACAACGGCAGGGGTTACGTCAGTGTAGGTTCCGATGGTTTACGGGCATGCACGTACTCCGAAGTGGGAAAAAAGCAGGCATTGGGTACTAGTAGTTATACACTATGCATCTTGATTCGTGTCGGGTTGCTATCATAAGGATTGATACACCTTATGGTGGGACCAGCACATGGTATCTACACGTAAGAGGGGGCCGATTGACGCAAACACATGGAACATTTGTACAAGTAGGGAGCCGGTCGATAGGGTAGTAAGGGTACATTTAACATCTTTATGGCAATTAGGCTGACTGAGGTGGAATCCATATAATAGATGTACACTTGGAGGCTACCACAATTGCGGGGATTGGGATTACGTTTTAATATTATCCTTTATACATATTACTAGTTGGGACACTCGTTAGGTGGTATAGAGATATAAAAAACAAAATAATAGGGTAGTAGCGAAGCAGAGAATAGTTAACATGCAATTTATACTTAGTGAATCCTGCCTATTGCTTATCCTGTGTATCCTAAGTTCCTTATCATCATGCTTATGTCTTTATTCAGTTTAATTCATGTCATGTTGTTCTTGCTTGTTCATATGCTGAAAGTAACTGGACGTACCAGACTTATGTCTGACCTAGTTTTGTTTTTCCTCTTTTCTTCCGTTCCCCCCCCCCCCCCAAGGTTCTCAGGGAGGAAATGTTACCACTTAGCTCAGTTTTCTTTTCAATCTCGAAGATAGTAAATGTTTTGCTTTGGACCCTCTCTTCTACTGCTATGGCTGGTTCATGCTTTATTGGGGAATATCATTGTTATTTTTATGCCTTTTTTTTACTTGGAAGTTTTTAAATCCAGACATAAGTTCTATGTATTACTTTTCGTATGATTGTGAGAACCGTCGTAAAAGCTTGACTGAACCACATTGTTAATAAAATGAATTTATTTTCCGCTGTTTTATTTGTCTGTCTTGTAATTTATCTGCATCTTTTACCTATAATGCTCCACTGAAGTTAAGGCATTCCCTTTGCGAGTGACCTTAACGGAGGTGGGGTGTTTCAGTTGTCGAGGGCATTGGTGTGAGCTGCGATGTGGTTGATGAGGATGAACCTCCTCCTTTGATGTGGGCCCCTTGACTCGGAAGAGGAGGTTTCCGAGGTGGTTGGTCGGGGTCAAGCATTGTTTCGAGTTATCCGAAGTCGTGCGACAATGCATTGACTTTTTTGAAGTTGGCACATAAGATCGGTGTTATGCCTTAGGGCTTGGTTGAGCTCGTCCGCGTTGTTCTCATATCTTTTGTTAAGCGCGCGTATTTGAGCTTGTGTAATGGGCGCTTCGTGTTCCACAATAGAAGGGACGATTTCATTAGCGACCGGGATATCCTCCGGTTAAGGTTGTTGGGATGTACCGGCCTCGGCTGCGGCAAAAGAGCCGACCATTGCGTTCTTTGACTTCTTCACCATCGTAAGCGGCCTCGAACAACAGGTTGAGCAAGGAACCTTAGGCTTGTCGAGGTCGAGATGGCAATATGGGAGAAAGACGCAAGCTTTGAGTAGATTCTCAGTGAAAGAACCAAATCTTGACGGCGAAAAATGTCGAAAACACTAAAGATTCCTTCTACAAGGAATAGTAGTTATGGTCGTAAGACTAAGTAAAAGAAACCGGTAAATAATAAGAGAGATTTATAGTGGTTCGGCCTGGCGGGGCCTACGTCCACTTTGAGGAGGTGTTGGAATATTCTTAATGACAAAGAATTACAGGGGTGAGACTGTGCTTAGATATTTCATTACATACATTTTGTAGGATGATGTCATATTTTCCATGTATTAAATAAATATGGAAAATTGTGGTTAGGTCCTATTTCTTCTTCAAAGAGGAGATGCCATTAGAGAAGGTCTAGGAAGGTTCCAAGGTCATAAAATCCAACCCTTTTGAAGTGGGAGGTCATGGGCTATTTATAGGAGTGGGAGGAGGTAGGATTAGTTGGGAGTAGGTTGGAATGGGGACCACGTGCAGGAAACTCGGGCCCACACCCCTTTCAGCCCAGAATTTCGCACCCGGGCTTGGATGCGAAATTTCGCATCAACTGGGTGCGAAATTTCGCACCTAGTGGGTCTGAAATTCACACCCGGCAAGGTGCGTGGCTCCTGTAAGGGTTGTGAGGGTCCCGCTTTTCGGCGCGCGAGGCTTGTGTCTCCTTCGAGGCCTTGGTCCGTGGATGCTTACTGGATGTTGTGAGGTTATGAGCCGTGCAGCCTCCTCCTGATCCTGCTTCCTTTACTCCTAAGCGCCACTACTTGACCTCAGCTCCACGCAATTCATTGAATTGAGCATATCAAATGCACTCTTGGGAACCGGGCTAAAAAGTCGGTTAACAGGTAGGATTTAAAAAAAGGACTATTTTGAAGTATTAAGAGAAGTAGGGGTATTTTAAGCATAGTAGGGGTAGATCGACAAATATGAAAGATGATGAATCGTTTGGATTGGTGCTGCAAAAACCAACCCTTCATAGTAGTTAAAAAAATTGGGGTAATTATTGGAAGTAAGGGCTATTTAGAGAATTCGTGGTGCGATTAAAAAGAAGGGTTGTTTTGAAGTATTAAGAGAAGTAGGGATAGTTTAAGAATAGGAGGGATGGATCGACAAATGTGAAAGATGATGAATCGTTTGGATTGGGTGCTGTAAAAACAAACCCTTCACAGTAGTAAAAAGATAGTGGAAATTATTGGAAGTAAGGTCTATTAAGAGAATTATGGATAGGATTAAAAAGAAGGGTTGTTTTACGAAGTATTAAGAGGAGTAGGGGTAGTTTAAGCATAGTAGGGGTAGATCGACAAATAAGAAAGATAATGAATCATTTGGATAGGGTGCTGCAAAACCCAACCCTTCACAGTAGTTAAAAAATAGGGGCAATTATTGGAAGTAAGGGATATTTAGAGAATTAGTGGTACAATTAAAAAGAAGGGCTGTTTTGCAATATTAAGAGAAGTTGGGGTAGTTTAAGCATAGGAGGGGTAGATCGACAAGTATGAAAGATGACGAATCGTTTGGATTGAGTGTTGCAAAAACTAACCCTTCATAGTAGTAAAAAGATAGGGGTAATTGTTTGAAGTAATAGCTATTTAGAGAATTAGGGATACGATTAAAAAGAAGGTCTATTTTGATGTATTAAGAGAAGTAGGGCAAGTTTAAGCATAGGAGGGGTAGATCGACAAATATAAAAGATGATGCATCATTTGGATTGGGTGCTGCAAAAACCAACCCTACATAGTAGTAAAAAGACAGGGGTAGTTATTGGAAGTAAGGGCTATTTAGATAATTTGGGATAGGATTAAAAAGATGGGTTGTTTTGTGTAGAATTAAGAGGAGGAAGGGTAGTTTAAGCATAGTAGGGGTAGATCGACAAATATGAAAGATGATGAATCTTTTGGATTGAGTGCTGCAAAAACCAACCCTTCACAGTAGTGAACAAAAAGTGGTAATTGCTGGAATTAAGGGCTATTTGGAGAATTATGGGAGGATTAAAAAGAAGGGATGTTTTGAAATATTAAGAGAATTGGGGGTTGTTTAAGCATAGTAGGGGTAGATCGACAAATATGAAAGCTGACGAATCGTTTTGATTGGGTGCAGCCAAAACCAACCCTTCATAGTAGTAAAAATATAGGGGTAATTGTTGTAAGTAAGGGCTATTTAGAGAACTAGGGGTAGGATTTAAAAGAAGATTTGTTTTGAAGTATTATGAGAAGTAGTGGTAGCTTAAGCGTAGTAGGGGTAGATCGAGAAATATGAAAGATGATGAATCGTTTGGATTGGGTGCTGCAAAAACCAACCCTTCGCAGTAGTTAAAAAATCGGGGTAATTTTTGGAAGTTAGGGCTATTTAGAGAATTAGTGTTACGATTAAAATGAAGGACAATTTTGAAGTATTAAGAGAAGTAGTGGTAGTTTAAGCATAAGAGGGATAGATCGACGAGTATGAAAGATGATGAATCGTTTGGATTGAGTGTTGGAGAAACCAACCCTTCAAAGTTGTAAAAAGAGAGGGGTAATTGTTGGAAGAAGGGCTATTTAGAGAATTACGGATAGGATTATAAAGTAGGGCTATATTGAAGTACTAAGAGATGTAGGGCTAGTTTAAGCATAGGAGGGGTAGATCGACAAATATTAACGATGAAGAATTATTTGGATTGGGTGCTGCAAAAACCAACCCTTCATAGTAGTAAAAAGATAGGGGAAATTGTTGTAAGTAAGGTCTATTTAGAGAATTAGGGATATGATTAAAAAGAAATGCTGTTTTATGAAGTATTAAGAGGAGTAGGGGTAGTTTACGCATAGTAGGGGTAGATCGACAAATATGAAAGATGATGAATCGTTTGGATTGGGTGCTGCAAAAACCAACCCTTCAAAGTAGTAAAACGATATGAGTAATTGTTGGAAGTTAGGGCTATTTAGAGAATTAAGGATAGGATTAAAAAGAAGGGCTATTTTGAAATATTAATAGAATTAGGGCTAGTTCAAGCATAGGAGGGATAGATCGACAAATATGAAAGATGATGAATCGTTTGGATTGGGTGCTGTAAAACCAACCCTTCATAGTAGTTGAATGATAGGGTTAATTATTGGAAGTAAGGGCTATTTAGAGAATCAGGGATAGGATTAAAAAGAAAGGCTGTTTTGTGAAGTATTAAGAGGAGTCGCGGTAGTTTATGCATAGTAAGGGTGGATCGACAAATATGAAAGATGATGAATCATTTGGATTGGGTGCTGCAAAAACCAACCCTTCAAAGTAGTTAAATAATAGGGGTAATTTTTGGAAGTAAGGGATATCTGGAGAATTATGGGTAGGATTAAAAAGAAGGGATGTTTTGAAGTATTAAGAGAAGTAGGGGTAATTTAACCATAGTAGGGGTAGATCGACAAATATGAAAGATGATGAATCGTTTGGATTTGGTGCAATAAACACCAACCCTTCAGAGTAGTTAAAAAATAGGGGTAATTGTTGGAAGTAAGGGATATTTAGAGAATAAGGGATAGGATTAAAAAGAAGGGCTATTTTGAAGTATTAAGAGAAGTAGTGCTAGTTTAAGCACAATAGGGGTAGATCTACAAATATGAAAGATGATGAACTGTTTGGATTGGGTGCTGCAAAAATCAACCATTCATTGTAGTGAAAAATTTAGGGTAATTATTTTAAGAAAGGGCTATTTAGAGAATTTGTGGTACGATTAAAAAGAAGGGTTGTTTTGAAGTATTAAGAGAATTAGGGGTAGTTTGAGCATAGAAGGGATAAATCGACAAATATGAAAGATAATGAATCGTTTGGAATGGGTGATGCAAAAATCAACCCTTCACAGTAGTAAAAAGAAAGGGGTAATTGTTGGAAGTAAGGTCTATTTAGAGAATTAGAGATAGGGTTAAAAAGAAGGGATGTTTTTTGAAGTATTAAGAGGAGTTGGGGTAGTTTACGCATAGTAGGGGTATATCAACAAATATGACAAAATGATGAATCGTTTTGATTCGGTGCTGCAAAAACCAACCCTTCACAGTAGTAAAAAGATAGGCGTAATTGTTGGAAGTAAGGGCTACTTAGAGAATTAGGGTTTGGATTTAAAAGAATGACTTTTTTGAAGTATTAAGAGAAGTAAGGCTAGTTTAAGCATAGGAGGGGTAGACCGACAAATATGAAAGATGATGAATCATATGGATTGGGTGCTGCAAAAGTAAACCCTTCAGAATAGATAAAAAATAAGGGTAATTGTTGGAAGTAAGGGTTATTTGGAGAATTAGGGGTCGGATTGAAAAGAAGGGTTGTTTTGAAGTATTAAGAGATGTAGGGGTAGTTTAACCATAATAGGTGTAGATCGACAAATATGGAAGCTAACGAATCGTTTTGATTGGGTGCTACAAAAACCAACCCTTGTAATTGTTGTAAGTAAGGGATATTTAGAGAATTAGGGGTGGGATTTAAAAGAAGGAAAGTTTTGAAGTATTAAGAGAAGCAGGGGTAGTTTAAGCATAGTAGGGGTGGATCGATAAATATAAAAGATGATGAATCGTTAGGATTGGGTGCTGCGAAAACCAACCCTTCATAGTAGTTAAAAAATAGGGGTAATTTTTGGAAGTAAGGGCTATTTAGAGAATTAGTGATACGATTAAAAAGAAGGGCTGTTCTGAAGTATTAAGAGAAGTAGGGGTAGTTTAAGCATAGGAGAGATAGATCGACCAATATGAAAATGATGAATCGTTAGGATTGGGTGCTGCAAAAACCATCGCTTCATAGTAGTAAAAGGATAGGGGTAATTGTTGGATGTAAGAGCTATTTAAAGAATTAGGGATAGGATTAAAAATAAGGGATCTTTTGAAGTATTAAGAAAAGTAGGGCTAGTTTAAGCATAGGAGGGGTAGATCAACAAATAAGAAAGATGATGAATCTTTTGGATTGGGTGATGCAAAAAACTAACCCTTCACAGTAGTAAAAAAATAGGGGTATTTGTTGGGAGTAAGGTCTATTTAGAGAATTAGGGATAGGATAAAAAAGAAGGGTTGTTTTGTGAAGTATTAAGAGGAGTAGGGGTAGTTTAAGCATAATAGGGGTAGATCGACAAATATGTAAGATGATGAATCGTTTGGATTGGATGCTGCATAAACCAACCTTTCACAGTAGTTAAAAAATAGGGGTGATTGTTGGAAGTAAGGGCTATTTATAGAATTAGGGGTACGATTAAAAAGAAGGGTTGTTTTCAAGTACTAGGAGAAGTAGGGGTAGTTTAAGTAGAGGAGGGGTAGATCGACAAATAAGAAAGATGATGAATCATTTGGATTGGGTGCTGCAAAAACCAAACCATCACAATAGTATAAAGGTAGCGGTAATTGTTGGCATTAAGGGCTATTTATAGAATTAGGGATACAATTAAAAAGAAGGGCTATTTTGAAGTATTAAGAGAAGTAGGGCTAGCTTAAGCGGGGGGGGGGGGGGGGGGGGTAGATCGACAAATATGAAAGATGATGAATTGTTTGGATTGGGTGCAGCAAAAAGCAATCCTTCATAGTAGTAAAAAGATAGGGTAATTGTTGGAAGTAAGGGCTATTTATAGAATTAGGGTTCGGATTAAAAAGAACAGTTGTTTTGTGAAGTATTAAGAGGAGTAGGGGTAGTTTAAGTATAGTAGAGGTAGATGGACAAATATGAAAGATGATGAATTGTTTAGATTGGGTTCTGCAAAAGTCAACCCTTCATAATAGTCAAAAATTGGGGTAATTGTTGGAAGTAAGTACTACTTAGAGAATTAGTGGTATGATTAAAAAGAAGGGCTGGTTTGAATTATTAAGAGAAGTAGGGGTAGTTTAAGCATAGGAGGGGTTGATCGACAAATATGAAAAATGATGATTCATTTGGATTGGGTGCTGCAAAAACCAACCCTTCATAGTAGTAAAAAAATAGGGGTGATTATTAGAAGTAAGGGGTCCTTCTAGAATTTGGGATACGATTAAAAAAGAAAGGCTATTTTGAAGTATTAAGATAAGTAGGGGTAGTTTAAGCATAGGAGGGTTAGATCGACAAATATGAAAGATGATTAATCGTTTGAATTGGGTGCTGCAAAAACCAACCCTTCACAGTAGTAAAAAGATAGGGGTAATTGCTGGAAGTAAGGGCTATTTAGAGAATTAGGAATTGGATTAAAAAGAAGGGTTTTTTGTGAAGTATTATGAGGAGTAGGGGTAGTTTAAGCATTGTTGGGGTAGATCGACAAATATGAAAGATGATGAATCTAAGTGCTGCAAAAACGAAACCTTCGCAGTAGTAAAAAGGTAGGGGTAATTGTTGGCCATAAGTCCTATTTACAGAATTAGGATATACGATTAAAAAGAAGGGCTATTTTGAAGTATTAAGAGAAGTAGTGCTAGTTTAAGCATAGGAGGGGTAGATCGACAAATATGAAAGATGATGAATCGTTTGGATTGGTAGCTGCACAAACCAACCCTTCACAGTAGTAAAAAGATAGGGTATAGTTGGAAGTAAGGGAAATTCAGAGAATTAGGGATACGATTAAAAAGAAGGGATATTTTGAAGTATTAAGAGAAGTAGGGGTAGTTTAAGCGTATGAAGGGTAGATCGACAAATATGAAAGATGATGAATCGTTTGGATTGGGTGCTGCGAAAACCAACCCTTCACATTAGTAAAAAGATAGGGGTAATTGTTGGAAGTAATGGATATTAAGAGAATTAGGGATGGAATGAAAAAGAAGGGCTGTTTTGTGAAGTATTAAGAGGAGTAAGGGTAATTTAAGCATAGCAGGGGTAGATTGACAAATATGAAAGATGATGAATCGTTTGGATTGGGTGCTGTAAAACCTACCCTTCATAGTAGTTAAAAAATAGGTGTAATTATTGGATGGAGAATTAAGGGTAGGATTAAAAAGATGGGCTGTTTTGAAGTATTAAGAGAAGTCGGGGTAGTTTATGCATAGTAGGGATAGAAAGACAAACGTGAAAGCTGACGAATCGTTTGGACTGGGTGCTGCAAAAACCAACACTTCACAGTAGTAAAAAGATAGGGGTAATTGTTGGAAGTAAGGGCTATTTAGAGAATTAGGGATAGGATTAAAAAGAAGGGTTGTTTTGTGAAGTATTAAGAGGAGTAGGGTTAGTTTAAGCATTGTAGGGGTAGATCGACAAATATGAAAGAAGATGAATCGGTTGGATTGTGTGCTGCAAATGCAACCCTTCATAGTAGTAAAAAGAAAGGGGTAGTTGTTGGAAATAAGGGATATTCAGAGAATTAGGGATACGATTAAAATGAAGAGATATTTTGAAGTATTAAGAGAAGTAGGGGTTGTTTAAGCATAGTAGGTCTAGATCGACAAATATGAAAGATGATGAACCATTTGGATTGGGTGCTGCAAAAACCAACCCTTCATAGTAGTGAAAAGATAGGGGTAATTGTTGGAAGTAAGGGCTATGTAGAGAGTTAGGGATATAATGAAAAATAAGGGTTGTTTTGTGAAGTATTAGGAGGAGTAGGGGTAGTTTAAGCATAGTAGAGGTAGATCGACAAATATGAAAGATGATGAATCGTTTGGATTGGGTGCTGCAAAAACCTACCCTTCACAATAGTTAAAAAATAGGGGTAATTGTTGGATGTAAGGGCTATTTGGAGAGTTGGGGGTAGGATTAAAAAGAAGGGCTGCTTTGAAGTATTAAGAGAAGTAGGGTTAGTTTTAGCATAGTAGCGGTAGATAGACAAATATGAAAGCTGACGAATCGTTTGGATTGGGTGCTGCAAGAACCAACCCTTCATAGTAGTAAAAAGATAGTGGTAATTGTTGGAAGTAAGTGCTATTTATAGAATTAGGGATAGGATTAAAAAGAAGGGTTGTTTTGTGAAGTATTAAGAGGAGTAGGGGTAGTTCAAGCATAGTAGGGGTAGATCGACAAATATAAAAGTTGATGAATCGTTTGGATTGGGTGCTGCAAAATCCAACTCTTCACAGTAGTTAAAAAATAGGGGTAACTATTGGAAGAAAGGGATATTTAGAGAATTAGTGATACGATTAAAAAGAAGAGCTGTTTTGAAGTATTAAGAGAAGTACGGGTAGTTTAAGCATAGGAGTGGTAGATCGACAAATATGAAAGATGATGAATCGTTTGGATTGGGTGCTGCAAATCCAACACCTCATAGTAGTAAAAAGAAAGGGGTAATTGTTGGAAGTATGGGATATTTAGAGAATTAGGGATACGATTAAAAAGAAGGGATATTTTGAAGTATTAAGAGAAGTTGGGGTAGTTTACGCATAGGAGGGGTAAATCGACAAATATGAAAGATGATGAATCGTTTGGATCGGATGCTGCAAAAACCAAACCTTCACTGTAACACCCCGCCTCCGTTAAGTTCACTCACAAAGGGAATGCCTTAACTTTGGTGGAGCATTTTAGTAAACAGAAACAGAATACTACAAGATAGATAAACCGTACTTGAAAAATTATAACTTTATTTCAAACAGAAGCTTGGTTACATCCTTTCAAATCACAATATCAGAACTCAAGTACAAAATATCAGTCTTGTACAAAAGCCTTAAGAATGCATAGTTTAAAATCATAATCCCCACAGAAGAAGACAAGCCATACTTTAAGCACTGCAAGCGGAAGAAATCTGGATCAAGCTAGAGTATTCCCTTCTACAAAACCTGGGGGGGGGGGGGGGAGGGGGGGACGGAAGAAAGGAGGCGAAACAACCAGGGTTAGACAAAAGTCTGGCAAGTCCAGTGATTTTCAGTTATGAACAGATAATAATAACATGACATGAAAATAAAACTGGATGAGAGAGAACTGTAACAGATGTTGCAGATATAACAGAAGAACAGAATGATATAAGCTATTGCTTTACACTTCTCTGCACTAATACTAGTATAACCGAATTAGGTGTCACCCTAATGTCTAAACTGAAACAGAAACGGGTACAGAATAATTTAACAGAAATAGAATGCTAATAATGGGCCTTTACTACCCGATCAGAAACAGACAGAAGCAGAAACAGATTAATCCCTACGGAAACAGAATGTAGAATTAGGTGTACACTAGTAATGGGCCTTTACCACCCGAACAGATGGTACCATGCAGAAACAGACAGGTGTTACCACCTAACAGAAATAGACGGTACCAACAGAAACAGACAGAACTAAGTGTACCCTAAAACCCTACCCCAAGCGATCGGCTCCCTAATACAAAAATATCCTGTGTCGGCCCCACAGTAGGGTGTATCACTCCCTAAAGTGACAACTAATTGGCGCAGACCTATTTACAGATGTCACGGCGTCTTACATCCTCAGAGGCAGACCGGGATCCATGCATGCACATGACCCGGTTGGAACGCACCATCAACACCCCTCGCCATTATCAGAATGAACAGCTTATAATTAGTTCAGTAAGCGTGCCCGGACCCTACCTACTGTTTGGTCAAAGTTTTGATACCAGAAAGGGTTACTGACTAATATGGGTCCCAAACAACAGATGACACAAGTAATTCCCCTCCTAACATTGTGTCCCCAGACTAACAGATTTCAGATTAACTTGTTTACAAGTTCAGACATACAGAATTCAGATCAACCAGTTCACAGACAAGTTTTCAGACTAACGGATCAGATATACAGATTTAATAGACTTACCGATTAACCAGTTACAGATTAACAGACTTACAGATTTGTCTAACTTTGTAATTGGGCCTACAGATTCACGGAACAAATTTATTAAATTCATCAGTCTAGTGGGTTTAATCCTATCCGCCCAACACGTTTTAGACATCATGTTTATCTCAGATTTTCATTAATTAATTATTAATGCCCAGACCTTTCACATTAGACTGACAGTTTGCGGCTACTGGTTAGGCCGGTTGGTTCCGGGCAGATTTCTGTCGCAAACTGAGTCTAACCTCGGGTTTCAAGCACGTTATGACCAACTTCTCACATTAGAACCTATTGTTTGCGGCCACTGGAATATGCCGGGCGGTTCCAGGCTGAATTACGCCGCAAACTCATTCTAACCTCGAGTTAGCCATGTTTATCTTTGCGGCCAATTAATTAATGATTTACCATTTATACCCACGCCTAATATACATGTCAATTATTCATAGCTAATTTAGATTATGTCAATAACAGACTGAATATATCAACTTAACAGACATAGCAAATAACAGGTTTAGGCGACTTAACGGATTCAGCAGATTAAGCAACTAGCAGATTTAGCAGATAACAGATTAGGCATCTCAACAGATTTAGGTTGGCATTCTTAATAGAATTAGCAGATGACAGATTTGGCAGATGAATAGATCTAGCAGACTAGGCAGTAGGGCAGAACTAGCAGATTAAGCAATATAACAGAACTAGCAGATTAGGAAAATATAGCAGAACTAGCAAATTAGGAAAATATAACAGATTTAATCATTCCTTAAAGTTTCAGAACATATCTTGCCTAATTATAAATCTTGCCTAAGTTCACATGCATAAATAATAGTCATGATTCACAATATGATCATATACCCCATGTTTGCATTAAATTTGCATGTCACAGATTAAGGTCATAATTTGCACATCCCAATTTAGTTCAACTTGCCTAGTATAAAAGATTCACATATAAATTATACCAAATATAGCTATTGACAAAAATCTCCTACTTAGGTATTATTCACATTTGTTAGATATCCTACTTTATTGTAAATCTTTATACCTAAACCATATTTTCTTTGTCTCAAGTCATATGTTAACATATCATGGTTCCTCTTCTTCCAATTCACAGAATATGCATAGATCTAAATCTAGTTTACAACCTATGTCCTTTTTCTTAAATCAGTCACAGATTAACCAACTTCTCAAGTCGTATGTTCAATATTCTTTATGCCACAAACTCAAGTCATAGGTTCAATTATATGCCTTAGATTTATGTGCTAAGTTCCAAGTTCAACCTATGTTCTTTCCTCAACTCAGTCACATATCGGTCATGCCCATTTCATGCATTATTCATTTTATTGTCCCAAATATTTTAGCGTATGTTAATCTCTTAGGAGATTGGCGCAGGCTCGTAGTAGCCTGGCTATAGAACAGAAAGAAGAAGAGATACAAAATAAAATATATCAGAACAGAACATACACAATCTCTAATTCAGATTTACAATCATGTCACAATTATGATTAAAGTTTATATCGGAAAATAACTGCACTTGCCTTGGTTGGATTCTAAAAGAAAAAGGTGTTGTAGCTGTTCTCTTTTAATCCTAATCAGAATTGGAGGAAGAAGAAGCACAAGTCCTAGCTTAGGTTTCAGCAAAGTAGAGACGCCATTGATTTATTTATTTTTAGAGAGGAAGAGAGCAATGGAGGATAGAGAATTGTATATGAGATTTAGGTTTAGGTTAGGGATGTATATATAGGTGTAGGAAGTTATTTAGGATCATTAGATTAACCCTGAATCATGAGAACCATTCAAATGCAAAATCTGCATTTGAGCGAATCGGCCCACGGGATGACAGCCAAACACCCTGGATTAACCCCTAGTCGACCCAGCAAGGCTCGGGTCGACCTCAAAAATGGGCCGGTTCGGTTATTCCCACTTCCAATTCGCTGTTTTGAACCTTTTTTGCATGTTTATTTATTTAATTTTTATATATATCTATATATATTTCTCTCATATGCATATAAACTTCAAGGCTTAATAACTTCTTCATAATTAACCATTTTTTTTATATTCTCAGAAAATACGGGGTGTTACCATCCATCTACTCAACCATTCAATCACAGGCATCCATTGTCCTTAAAAGGTTTCTAATGCCGTATGAACTCATGCAAAGTGTGTGTATATGTTTCTTATCTAATGCAAAATCAGGAGGTCTACTGATCTAGTTGACCTCCTTGATGCGAATCATGTTAGTGTCATGAGTCCAAATATGTACGCAAGAAATCCTATTTGATACACATCATTTCTATATGAGTGCATAACCATTCATCCATATGCAACATCCATGTGAGGAGTCAATCATTCTGCATCCACAAAAATTGAAAAATGCACACACATCCATATGTAGTATGAGAGTGTTTTTGAGCCGATCTAGTGCCTAGTGTGTGTATATGCATCCATGAGAAATCACGAGCAACCACTTGCATCCACTAGCAACCATCAAAAATAACATGTCACAAACACATGTTTACACCCATTAGTTTCTACCTAAAGTTCGAAGATTCGATCGATAGGATACAGTCGAATGATGAAAGCGAGTACAGATAAAACGAAGACTTGGTTCCCATAAGACATTGGTTGTGAAAATAATTCCCCTAAGTATCAACCCCGAAGACCGAAATCAACATCAGATTGACACCCAGAGGATTACCCTCTTTAGACAATGTCAGAACTGGAAATCAGAATTATTCAGATATTTACAGACTGCTGATACATTTCAGGTTCCCTAATGATTCTTAGGAAGCTAAGCATGATAAAATCATATCCCACAAAACCTCAGAATGTATGTGTCATACTTGACGCCTAACACAGATATCTCTCAAACCCCAATCTATCACAAACAGATTAATCATAACCCTTATGGGTTTGAGTCTACAGCGGAATCAGAAACAATACTAGTATTAAAGTGCAGATTATCGATTTCAGAATCAAAATACCAGAATCAGAAAGAGTTTTAACTCAACAATCAGATAAAGAAATTAAACCTCCTACAGAAAGTTTTCCTAATCCTATCCTATCCACTAGCCTCGAGAGTGTTCGCCTTCCCTCCAGCAGTTGGTCATGCCCTCTGCCCCTGTCCTCGTTTCTTCGGGCAGTCCCTAGTGAAGTGTCCCATCTCACCACAGTTGAAGCAAGTTCCCTTCT
The DNA here is from genome assembly GCA_030737875.1 of Allium sativum. Taxonomy (NCBI): domain Eukaryota; kingdom Viridiplantae; phylum Streptophyta; class Magnoliopsida; order Asparagales; family Amaryllidaceae; genus Allium; species Allium sativum. The sequence continues at coordinate 36,287,440 of CM060918.1, read as the reverse complement.
TTGGATCCACTTTCTTATCGTGTGTCCTATCCATGTCTCCCATGTACGTTCTCCATTCATGACCTTCAACCAAAATGAAGCTTTATCCTTCACTAACCAAGTAGCTGGTTGAACCTTCCTCCCATCGTCTATCTCAAAGGTACAAACAAGTCCTTCACTTCGTTCAGCCAACTTCTAGCCTCGACAACGTCTCAATCCCATAAAGCGGTTTTCCGCCCATCGCACGGAAGTTCTTACATATCTTAGAAAAAGCCTCTATACGCGGAGGAAGAGATTCAAAAGGGAAAGAGGAAGGAACTCGAAACAAAGAATCGAAAGAAAGATTGGCTTTTGGGGATTATGTTTTTTTTTTTCAAAATAAGCTTTACTTTTGAAAATACTTCCTTTATAAAACATAGTTTTCAAAAACTTTTTATCAAATATGGTAACCTTCAGCTCTGATACCAAATGTAACACCCCGCCTCCGTTAAGGTCACTCACAAAGGGAATGCCTTAACTTTGGTGGAGCATTTTAGTAAATAGAAACAGAATACTACAAGATAGATAAACAGTACTCGAAAAATTATAACTTTATTTCAAACAGAAGCTTGGTTACATCCTTTCAAATCACAATATCAGAATTCAAGTACGAAATATCAGTCTTGTACAAAAGCCTTCAGAATGCATAGTTTAAAATCATAATCCCCACAGAAGAAGACAAGCCATACTTTAAGCACTGCAAGCGGAAGAAATCTGGATCAAGCTAGAGTATTCCCTTCTACAAAACCTGGAGGGGAAACGGAAGAAAGGAGACGAAACAACCAGGGTCAGACGAAAGCCTGGCAAGTCCAGTGATTTTCAGTTATGAACAGATAATAATAACATGACATGAAAATAAAACTGGATGAGAGATAACTGTAACAGATGTAGCAGATATAATAGAAGAACAGAATGATATAAGCTATTGCTTTACACTTCTCTGCATTAATACTAGTATAACCGAATTAGGTGTCACCCTAATGTCTAAACTGAAACAGAAACAGGTACAGAATAATTTAACAGAAACAGAATGCTAATAATGGGCCTTTATACCCGATCAGAAACAGACAGAAGCAGAAACAGATTAATCCCTACGGAAACAGAATGTAGAATTAGGTGTACACTAGTAATGGGCCTTTACCACCCGAACAGACGGTACCACGCAGAAACAGACAGGTGTTACCACCCAATAGAAACAGACGGTACCAACAGAAACAGACAGAACTAAGTGTACCCTATAAGGTTGACGACAAGATAGATAAGCTAAACCTAGATAACTGGATGAACTACGGTAGCAAGATAAACTAAGGTATCATGATAAACTACGATGTCAAGATAAATCAAGGTATCACATCGTCAGGTTTCTATCCAGTATACTATCCCAAGGTATCTATCATGTATAACATCCCAAGATATTTATCATGTATATTTGCTCTGCACCTCTTGTACTAGTATCCCAACCCACGTCATGTGTTAACTATGATTGTCCCTTGTCCAATGTCATGTAATGGTCCATGTCAACCTAATATATAGCATATGTAGGTTTTCCCAACTCGTACGTTTCTTTCCATGTATAAGTTCAGTCCTTTGTTGTAGGCCGTAACGGGCTTTCCCATGTAGATTTATACCACCTCAACGTAGTACCATTTTATCCTTGAAGTTGTTTTAGGCTGCTACCCTTGATCTAGTTATGTTTTCTTACCATGAACTATCGCGTGTTCACTTAGGATTTATGCCACCTAGGACCACTAGGGATTATGCTACCTAATGAACGTTTCCGTGTCTCGGTTTGGGTTCAAGCCACCTAGGGCCACTAGGGACTATGCCACCCATCAACCACCCCTTTATCCCACGTATGTATCGTGAATTGTTTTCCATGTCTAGACGCACGTGTATCTCGATGTGCCATCCGAATTCCGTGCAAGGGCAAATCGAGAAATACGGAACTCGGTCGGAAGCTTTAAGTCGTCTGCTGATGCAGATATCAAGGTCTGTTTTTGTATCCGTGGCTATGGTCCCACGTGATCCCTCCCTCAACTACTGAAAGGCAATCCAAGAAAAATCATGTATGAGAACTACATCCCGGCCCCACTATAGCCCCACTTTCCTATGGGCCAACCTCACTCATGACTTGATAGCAAGAACATGGTCTGTTGGGAGTTCTCTGCCTTTTCGTTCGTACACGATTGACTAAAGATGGTAGGTAGTCGGCGACGTGCTATCCAGGGCAATAACAAGTATCGTCGACTCCACGCTAATCCATCCCAGTCTTTAGGTCGCTCGCATAGAAACCACGGCATACTCTTGGCTCTTCTACCGCAGACCTTAACCTCTGTGAGGCCAAGTTTCATGGACCATCTGCCACCTCACAGAGGGATACCAAGAGTACCCTTACGTCCCCCGAAGCTACCGCTTCGTCACCCAGTTCGTTGGAGCCTTTATCAAAGTCGGATAATTTGCTTCTCCTCGTGTGTTTAAGCGATGACCTACCGTATCGGGTTACTCATCTATCTGTGAACTGGTCCAAATCTCTTAACTAAGAATTATTACTTAGTTTCCTAAACTAAGGTTTATCACTTAGTCTCCTTTCCCATTATCCTTGTTAATCCCAGTTTTCCACCTAGTCCCCTGAGCTAGGGTTTTGTCTAATGGGTTAAGTATTGTCATTTAAGTTCATGACTTAACCTGTCTACGAATCATGTCAAGATTTGGCTAAGTATTCTAGTCCAAGACCTAGCCCTACAAGTTGGTTAAGTATACCAAGAAGCTCCCGACTTAACCCTATTCAATCATCAAGTCAAATTGGTTAAGTATTTGTTTATCTTAACCCTATCAGATTATCGTGTTAGATTGGTTAAGCATAGATTATCTTAACCTCATCGGATTATCGAGTCGGATTGGTTAAGTATGGTTGCTTAACCCCATCAAATCATCATGTATAATTGATTAAGTATAAGTTACTTAACCCCATTAAATTATCATGTTAAGTTGGTTAAGTATTGGTTACTTAACCACACTGCATTACCAAGTTTAGATTGGTTAAGTGTTTAACTTAACCCCATCGAATTACCGTGTTTAGATTAGTCGACTGTAGGTTACTCAACCCCATCTAATTACCGTGTTTAGATTAGTTAAGTGTGGGTTACTTAACCCCATCTAATTACCGTGTTTAGATTAGCTAAGTGCAAATTACTTAACCCCATTCCCTAATTGTCTTGTTCGGTTAAGTGTCATTAAGAAATCAAGCCCGGTTCCACTTAACCTACCCATTCGTGTCATATCAGTTAAGTGTCATCAGTCAAAATTACTTAACCTTTTCATGTAGCATTAATTAGATTAATGCACCCCAACCTCTCACATTAGACTTTGTTGTGGTTACTAGTTAAGCCGAGCGGGTCCGGGTAGATTTACAACACAATCTAGTCTAACCTCGGGTTTTAAGTGCTATATGACCAACTGCCCACATTGGGTCCTATTGTTTGTAGCCACTTGTTAAGATGGGCGGGTCCGGGTAGATTTATGCTGCAAACTCAACCCAACCTCGAGTTGGCCACTTTCATGTTTGGTCTAATGTCATATTACAATTACAACCCATATGTGTCTAGCTTCAAGTCCCAAGTTTACCCCACATGTCATGTCCCCATTTAGGTGAATCATGAGTGTCGTATTTTCATGAAATCCCATGTCAAATTATCATGTCATAATCACGCTCATCTATCCTACTCCAAATCGTGTTTCCAACCCAAGTAAAAGCGAGTCAACATAGCAAGGATACTATGCTACATATTGGCCTCAAAACATGCACGATGCCAAAAAGGGGTTGGCCACAAATATGCATGGTATCATATGGGGGTTTGGCCTCAAAATATGCATAGCATCATAAGGGGTTTTTGGCCACAAACATGCATAGTATCATAAGGGAATTTGGCCACAAACATGCATAGTATCATAAGTGAATTTGGCCACAAACATGCATAGTATCATAACTGAATTTGGCCACAAAAATGCATGGTAACATAAGTGGTTTGGGTTCATTTACATGCATAAGCCCCAAAGTCGAATCTTTGCCAATGTTTCACAAGTCAAATGGTTCCCAAAGGTTCATGCTAGCATTCCATAGATAAAGATTCAAACTTGCAAGATAAACTAGGCTAAGCATAACATGAGTGGCATGATTAAGTCGCTAAAACATAGCCCAAGGTCATAGATCATAGAAAAGGGGCAAAGTTAGGTTCACATAGATTGGCATACTTATGTTTCATCGCATTTTATTCCATGTCACATTAGAACCACCGTTAGAATCTACAAGTAGCTCGAACTTACATAGCGAGGCTTAGGGAAGGATCATGCATCGTCTTGACGAAGAAAGGTGGCTCCTTTGTTGAAGAATCGTCGTGAAATTGGCCTAGCAACGTTGATCCACTCCCTTGATTTGATGTAGCAAGCTAGCACCTTTTGATTTGAACCCGATTTGAATGCATAAGCCATTGGAGTTGGAGATGGAGGCCATGATCAAGATAAATTTTGGTAGCACTAAGTTGTAGGATTGATTTTTAGTGATTTAGGTTAGGTCCTAGGGTGATTTTATAGAGATTAGGAGTAGTTTAGGCCCTTAGATTAACCCTAGGATAGATCTAAACCCTCAAAACCCGTCACAGGCCAATAGACCAGACCCAAAAGCATGTCTTGAGGAACAAGTCAGGCACACCCAGGCCAGCTGGCCGACCACCCAAGTCGACAGGGGTGTCGATTGGGCAGTCGACACCACCTGGGGTGTGTCGACTCCCAAGTCGACTCCCCAGTCGACTTGGGGGTGGCGGGAATTTTTCCCGCCCCTTCTGCTTGGCTGAATTAGAAATCTGAATTCAAATTTGAACTGTTTTTGAAATTGAAATTTTCTGAAAACTTTGACGGGCCATAACTTGGTCATACGGACTTCGATTTTCGAAAACTCGGACTCTATTTCGCGTATTTTTCCGAGACGAACGCAATGGCATAGCCTGTTTCCCTTGATTCAGATTTATAATTAAATTCTGCCTTGATTCTCGTCTTAGCATGTTGTAAAAATCCGGGTTGTTACAGTACTCACCTTTCGTGGTTAGAGAATAGAAATTCGCACCGAAATTTGTGTAGAAATTTTGCGGTGCTGCTGATTTATCTTTTTGAATTGTTGTAGAAGCTCTAATCTTTAATTTGAGTTGAAGTTGAATACTTGAGATTTGATTTAGAGGCAGCGGGAAGGGTTTAAGAGAGAATTTGACAGCATAATGGTGTCATAGATAATATTTATGAATTATGGTTAGGTTTTAGGGTTAATATATAGGTGTAGGAAGTTATTTAGGCCTTAGGATTAACCCTAGAACTGATCTGGACCACTTAGATGCCATATCAGCCCTTAGGGCGAATCGGGCCACGGGTTGGCAGCCAAACACCCTGGATTAACGTCTAGTCGACCCGGCGGGTGTAAAAACCCGTAACTTCCCCGTAAAGGAAAGTGTCGGATAGTTCGAGAACAAGCCACAACAGAACGCAGACGGAAGAACATTTCATTCTATATTACAACAATGCATCAGATTACAAGAATATACAGAGTATAAACAAATGAATATTACACAGAAATATCAGAGATTCAAATTACATTTAAATACATCGCAGCGGAAAATAATACAATACACAACTAGAAGAGATATACGGATACAAAGCTTTCCGGATATCGTTCCAGCTATTAACTAGGATCCTGTGAATGTAAATCTGCAAAACCAAAACTATTAGCTGCCCGTGTCAAAATAAGGGCACCCAGAGTTTAGGTTAAAACAATAAACTCCAGGTCAGTCATGTGACTGGTGTGAGAACTAAAACAGTTATTAATCTTTATTTTTAAAGTTAGGTAAATCAAGGGACCACGCCATATAACACGGAACGGGTTTCCTCCCAAGAATACCGGTGCATAAAACAAACACCGCAATGCTTAATAAAGAAAAATGAAGCTGTTATAAGACCCAGGTCCTATCACACAATGCAACGCAAGCCGGGGGATAGGGTTTTCCCTTATAACAGCCAAAGAATGCTTGATACGTTTAAAACAAATCATTTGATACTATAATAAGTGCATAGTGTATAAAACAACTTCAAATCATAAGTATCAATCATAGACGACATGAATGACCCATACCACTATGTCGCCATATATAAGTTTACAATCAAAACCGCAATGTCGTATTGGAAGTTGGGTTATCATTTATGGTATGAACCGAGGCTAGGGGCAAGATCCTCACCGATTCGAGACTGTCTAGTCCGAGCCTCAGGAACAGCCGCAACTGCCCCATGGGTCGTCAGGGCCGGTCCACCGATGTGGATTATTATGCCTGAACACTGCGTTTCCCCGCCCTTTGGGGCGTAAGCCTGGCCCGTCAGCCGACCAGAAGCATCGGCCGAAACCGATATCATGAGGCGCCTCGCTTTTCAGCAAGTAATAATAAGCAACATCCACATGAGTCAAACTCGTCAGCCAGTTCAAGCACTGACGCTACTCCTAACTAGAAAGAAACGCATGTCCTCCCTGATGTCCGTCTCCCGTTTTTAGTTCATACCGGGTGTGATACTCGCGAATCAAAGTTACACAAAGCTATGCCACACAAGGCCGTGCTTTGATCATCAACCACAAGACTTTGCTTTTCAACAGAAGCCTCGATCAATTGCCACTTAGGCATGCCACAAAGGCAATTCACTCCATGCGATTGATATCCATCAATATATAACCCCTGAGCTCGTACGTCTCAGAGAAGGGCGTTAAGCAAGAGAATAAATTCTCCGCCGCCAAGCAGATATATATTTAATAGAGATCAATCACACGGACTAAAATCCAATATCAGACACACAGTCCATTTAAAAGTCCGTTCTGGGGCTGAACGAAACCGGAGGCACCTAGTACCTCGCATATCCATCGATCTCCAAATACGTCTGGACGATCGCCAACAGTTTCCATCTTCTTAGGTGTACAGCCCAATCAAGATCATCAGTAATCACCCAAACAACATGAAGACTTCCGGTCTTCGACCACCGTCTTCATCTTCGACTTATCGTCGTATCAGTTATTCAGACTGGGATAAACCCGGTCTTTCCGAATAACTCGCATATATTTTAAATAAGTGTTACACGAACACAACATACGCCTCATTCCAATTCATCAGTCACTAACCGTAAATTAATCAAGAGAATAATTCCCCAAATATTTACCCCGAAGGCCGAAACCAACATCAGATCAATATCCAGAAAACCATTCTGCTTAGCTAACCGACAGTTAGTTTCTAAATTTCACATTCATAGGGAAAGGTTCCCATTAATTTTATCCAAGATAAATTTCTTGAATTTATTCTTTAATCTATTTTTGAATATCAATTCAAACTAGTCGGGATTAGCGAACCTTACCGAAGTAATCATTTGTTTTAATTTCCCAATCCCAACCTATTCATCCCATGAAGTAAAACTGGTTATACTTTATATCTAACACCACGGTGTTATCGGTAAATTCAATTACCATTTCACGTTCAAATCTAATTAAAGATTTAACTATCGCCTGGAGCAAAACTGGTGATACTCCATTCTCGATCATTTCAATCCAATTAAAGATTCATTAAAACTCCACTTAGTTTTAATCGTTAACTCGGTTAAAGAATCCGTGTCATTTAAAAACACGGTTCACGATAAACCCAAAGTCACATTCCATTAATTATCGGGTTAAAGAACGAGTGTTATTTAAAACACTGTCCACGATAAACCCAAAAATCAATATCAATTCAATTCCAATTAAATATTATCTAATTGGTACACTTCATTAAATCTAAATAAAAAGATTTAATCTTTTCTCAACTGGTTTCAAGAACAGTGTTAGTCAAGACACCATTCACGACAAACCCAAATCACATTTGATATTAAATACAAGGCTCTGAATAGAAAATATATCGGCTTATATTCAATATCAAATTCTACGATTAACTAATGTCGTATTGGAGATAACGATATAAATATATCTTTCAAATTTCCATAACAACATCTGTAAAATCACGAATTCCAACATCGAAATATTCCGAAGACAATTTCGATTCAAATCCATCCCAATGCAATTATTGGAAGTTCTGGTTATTTTCAAAACCATTTCAAATCCAATTTATTTATTTTAAAAATAAATAAATTACTATTCCAGTTCAAAACTAGTTCATTTCAATAAAAATCTATTTTTATCTTTTTAAATATGGAGTTTTTCATCCCAATCCTTTCTAAATCATTTCTTATGATTTTACACAAATTATTACTATTTTTAATAATTTTATCAAGGCCCGTACAGTCGATTTCCATCAGCGGCCATCGAACTGCACTTACATCGACCTTTTCCAAATTTGATTTGGACATATCTCCAAATCCAACTGTTTGATTTCAAATTTCTAATATTCGTTAGAAAGCTCTTTTCGATACGAACCCAACGGTTCCGGTTTTAGGAGAATCCGACGGTCGGATCTCCTGTAATGTCCGTTTGAAATAAATGGTCGAAATTCACGAACTGCCGCGGCGCGGCGCGTTCTATTCAGGCCATTATATTATATATATAATATAAATAATATATATTTCGTCGATTTCTATTTAAAACGAATTTTATAAATCGTTTTGATTTCGTTTCAAAAACAATTTCAACTTCCATTTCAATTCAAATCCAAAATTGAATCTTTCCTTATAAATTCGTTTTAAAATTCATTTCTATTCAATTCAAATTTCAATTCAATTTGAATTCAATTCAATTCGAATTCGTTTTCATGTCTATTCAATTCAAAGTGGTTTTCTATTCGATTCAATTCAAATTGGTTTTCTATTTGATTCAAATTCGTTATATATTCAATTGAAATCAAATTCGTTTTCTATTCAAATCAAATTCGTTATATATTCAATTCAATTCATTTCGAAATCGTTTTAAATTCAATCCATCTCGAAATCGTTTTCAATTCAATTCATTTCGAAATCGCTTTCAATTCATTTCATTTCGAAATCGTTTTCAATTCATTTCATTTCGAAATCGCTTTCAATTTCGAAATCGCTTTCAATTCATTTCATTTCGAAATCGCTTTCAATTCATTTCATTTCGAAATCGCTTTAAATTCATTTCATTTCGAAATCGCTTTCAATTCATTTCATTTTGAAATCGTTTTCAATTCATTTCATTTCGAAATATTTGATTTCAAAATTACTTTTAAATATTCATTTCATTTCGAAATCGTTTTCAATTCATTTCATTTCGAAATCGTTTTCAATTCATTTCATTTCGAAATATTTGATTTCAAAATTACTTTTCAATATTCATTTTAAAATGAATAAAATCGATATAAATATCGTTCACGTCAAAATGGCGTCAATCTAATCAACACGGCTTCAAATATTTCTATTTTCAAATATTCTATTTCAAATATTTCTTTTTCAAATATTTCCTTTTCAAATATTTCTCTTTCAAATATGGAATGAGGCCCAAACAATTACCATATAATGTTAATTATATGGATTTTCTACAACACATGTATATATCAACAACGATGAATAATCAACCATCATCCAAAGTGCATTTTACACTGTATAAGCATCAAATATAAATATTCAATGCTTATAACAGCCTGTCAATCAATCGATCGACATACAACTAAACAATCGGGATTAGTGTACGTCAAATATCATCCCAATACCCGTGTGGGGTTTCAAGCAATCACACACATATTTTTATTTATGCAGTTGGGCGATGTGTAAAATTTATCGTCCCAATCAATGTCCTTCAAATAGGTGTACATAAACAAACCGTCCGGTTTGGAAATGAATATTTATTTATTCACATTCACGTTAAAAATTATATTTTTAACGATCAAACTATTTTATTCAACCTATGAATATTCTATTCGGTTCATTTATTAAATAAAATGTTACCTTTATTTTTCTAACTTATTTTTAGAAAATTTCGGCGGCATAACGGCACGATACTAGAAACGGGACAAGGCCTAGCCTTATCCCCGGTCTAGTGAAGGCCCACGCCATTCACACATCAATCAAATCCATTCATTTCACCACACAGTTCAATTTCAATCAAATGATCTAACTAATTTTTGCAATCAAACAAACAAGTCCATGGTCTGTGGACGATTGTGTCGGGTGCTACTAAGCACCGTCTGCATCCTAGTATATATATATAACTAGAAAAAGAAATTGAAAGGTGAGAAATTCTCACCAATAGCTGTCCAATACCACGACTCTTCATTTAGAGAAATCTTCATCGTCTTCGCCTTTTTGTCATCTTCGATGTCCGCATTCTCTACATATGTTAAAATCGAATTTTTACTATGTTATTCAATATATAAAAATCGAATTTTTACTTCGCTATTCAATATATAAAAATCGAATTTTTACTATGCTATTCAACATATAAAAATCGAATTTTTACTTCGTTATTCAATATATGAAAATCGAATTTTTACTATGCTATTCAATATATAAAAATCACATTTTTAATTGTAAAAATTATAACTTTATATATATAAAGATTATACCTTTTTACTTTGAAAAATCCTTTCTTTTTTTCTTTGAAAAATCAAGTTAAACAAAACTAGTATATCAAGTTAAACAAAATCAGCATTTTAGTCTAAACAAAATCAGTATTTATAAAAACTTACGGGTTCTCTCTTTAGCGGGGGCGCTGGTGGTTGCTCAGAGGTGGTCAGAGTTTGCTCGCAGGGGGGGTGCTCTGACGTGGCGGATGACGGGGAGGGGGGGGGGGGCGCTGCGCGTTGCAGTCGAGGCTATGGTTTCGGGGGTGTCCACGGTTCACGCGTTGAAGGTGGAGGAAGGAGGAAGGGGGAGCGGTCACTGCGGCGCGACGAGGAGGGGGAGGGCCTCCGGTGGCGGTGCGTTCTGCCGGAGGGCGATGGTGGATCGCCGACGTCGTCGGTTTTTTTTTTTGATTTGGGAACGAAAGGGTATCGGGGGAAAAGGGAAATAAAAGAGGGACTGAGGTGTTATTTATAAATATATTTATTTATTTTATTTTATTTTTCTCCTAAAAGTTACTTTCTAATTCGAACTCTAAATCTAACCCAACGACTGTCGCCTATAGCTAATTACTCCCATTTCGAACACAATGGGATATGTTTCGCAGGCCAATTCGACCATTACGATCAGTTTCCGTTAAAATCAACATATAACTCTATATATTAAATTTTAAACGTACATTTCAGTTTACCGGGGTCACATACTAACTCTAAAAATTGCAGAAAAATATTTTCTAGCTTCGCATTGACGATACGGTCCTAACAAAACTAGTTTCATCAAATTCTGAGACCGTTTGAAAAATGGCCAATTTCCAGTCGATTAAAATCAACTAAAACTGGTCAAACGCGTTTTCCTTTGCCACGCTCACATATTGATTCGAAAAATTATGAAATTTGGAATCTAGCAATAATTCGACATCACGGACCCAACAAAACTGGTTTCGTCGAGATCCGAGGTCATTTGCAAAATGTCCATTTTTAAGGGCCTGAATTCCGTAGCGACTATTTAGAATTTTCAACTGGACATATCTTTTGATTCCCGCTATGAAATTTCGATTATTCGGATTCGTTAGAAAGATATTCTCAATTAAATCCTATTATTTTTGGTTTCACTAAAATCCGGATTGTTTTGCACCCGGTACATTCAATTGAAGTTTGAAATTGAATTATCGAACTACCGCGCCATTTTCAATTCCTTTTATAAATATATATAATTATTTATATTATAACGACGACATATATAATATATACGTCCGAATTATATTCAAAATAAATTTCTCGTCGATATTATTTAAAATAATCTATTTTAAATGTTCAAAGTTCGCTAAAATTGCCAAAATAAAATTTTTAAACTGGCCCAGATTTTCGGGTTGTTACAATCTCCCCCACTTAAAACTTTTCGTCCCCGAAAAGGAACAAAGTTGAAAGTGGTTTGATTAATCAACTCTACGATCGATCTGGCTACCATTCTCCAACTTTTCAGTTTCTGAGAAATTTCAAAAATTTCAAAAATTTGGCTAACACCCTAAATTTTCGAAAAATTTCGCCATAACCTCCCCTGCAATGGGAGCATCGGGAAATCTCAAATGGCTTCCCCGGTCCTTCAGATCTCAAAAAGAAAAAAGAAAAAGCCAAGCGGCTAGCCAATAGGCTCATAAAATCATCATCACCCAAACAAAACAGTAAATTATGTAGTAAACATGTACCTATTTGTCGGGCAAACAAATTTTATTCTCTGCTCTAGCCTCCTTGCTATGACCTGTTCAATGTAAGTACATGCATATGCAAGCAAATGCGACCAAATTTCAATACAATTAACTATTTGACCAATTTGGTTAAAGCTTCAACATTTAATTATTCAAACAATAATCAAACAACACAACCATCAATCAATTAGTGAATTATCATTTCAAATTCATAACTTTGATATATAGTCAAAAATCACATGTTTGATGTCAAATCACAACAATAGGCCCTATCTAATTTTGGTTCTCACACCAGTCTAATGGAAATATATAGGAACCCCACCTTCGAAACTCGAACATAAATGTTGATGATGCGATCACTATCATCCATATCATCTTCGGGCGACTAGAGTGTGATGCTATATCTATCCAATATATTAAAACTTTGAATATACGTTTGCAAGGCGTATATGCAAATTGTTTATATACTGAACTGTCCAAAATCAATATAAATAACTAATCAAATACGAATAATGGATTTAAATTTTCAAAACAAAATTTGTTTTCACTTTACAAATATACTCTTCACACTCGTTCTAGGATACTACTGATCCTATCTCTGACGAGTCATTCTCGTTGGATATTACTAATCCAAATTCTGATGAATTCTTTCGTATGGTTCTAATGTGTCTTGTTCTCTAAGCTTTGTAAACCAAAGCTCTGATACCAACTGTAAAAACCCGTAACTTCCCCGTAAAGGAAAGTGTCGGATAGTTCGAGAACAAGCCACAACAGAACGCAGACGGAAGAACATTTCATTCTATATTACAACAATGCATCAGATTACAAGAATATACAGAGTATAAACAAATGAATATTACACAGAAATATCAGAGATTCAAATTACATTTAAATACATCGCAGCGGAAAATAATACAATACACAACTAGAAGAGATATACGGATACAAAGCTTTCCGGATATCGTTCCAGCTGTAAACCAGGATCCTGTGAATGTAAATCTGCAAAACCAAAACTACTAGCTGCCCGTGCCAAAATAAGGGCACCCAGAGTTTAGGTTAAAACAATAAACTCCAGGTCAGTCATGTGACTGGTGTGAGAACTAAAACAGTTATTAATCTTTATTTTTAAAGTTAGGTAAATCAAGGGACCACGCCGTATAACACGGAACGGGTTTCCTCCCAAGAATACCGGTGCATAAAACAAACACCACAATGCTAAATAAAGAAAAATGAAGCTGTTATAAGACCCAGGTCCTATCACACAATGCAATGCAAGCCGGGGGATAGGGTTTTCCCTTATAACAACCAAAGAATGCTTGATACGTTTAAAACAAATCATTTGATACTATAATATGTGCATAGTGTATAAAACAACTTCAAATCATAAGTATCAATCATAGACGGCATGAATGACCCATACCACTATGTCGCCATATATAAGTTTACAATCAAAACCGCAATGTCGTATTGGAAGTTGGGTTATCATTTATGGTATGAACCGAGGCTGGGGGCAAGATCCTCACCGATTCGAGACTGTCTAGTCCGAGCCTCAGGAATAGCCGCAACTGCCCCATGGGTCGTCAGGGCCGGTCCACCGATGTGGATTATTATGCCTGAACACTGCGTTTCCCCGCCCTTTGGGGCGTAAGCCTGGCCCGTCAGCCGACCAGAAGCATCAGCCGAAACCGATATCACGAGGCGCCTTGCTTTTCAGCAAGTAATAATAAGCAACATCCACATGAGTCAAACTCGTCAGCCAGTTCAAGCACTGACGCCACTCCTAACTAGAAAGAAACGCATGTCCTCCCTGATGTCCGTCTCCCGTTTTTAGTTCATACCGGGTGTGATACTCGCGAATCAACGTTACACAAAGCTACGCCACACAAGGCCGTGCTTTGATCATCAACCACAAGACTTTGCTTTTCAACAGAAACCTCGATCAATTGCCACTTAGGCATGCCACACAGGCAATTCACTCCATGCGATTGATATCCATCAATATATAACCCCTGAGCTCGTACGTCTCAGAGAAGGGCGTTAAGCAAGAGAATAAATTCTCCGCCGCCAAGCAGATATATATTTAATAGAGATCAATCTCACGGACTAAAATCCAATGTCAGACACACAGTCCATTTACAAGTCCGTTCTGGGCTGAACGAAACCGGAGGCACCTAGTACCTCGCATATCCATCGATCTCCAAATACGTCTGGACGATCACCAACTGTTTCCATCTTCTTGGGTGTACAGCCCAATCAAGATCATCAGTAATCACCCAAACAACGTGAAGACTTCCGGTCTTCGACCACCGTCTTCATCATCGACTTATCGTCGTATCAGTTATTCAGACTGGGATAAACCCGGTCTTTCCGAATAACTCGCGTATATTTTAAATAAGTGTTACACAAACACAACATACGCCTCATTCCAATTCATCAGTCACTAACCGTAAATTAATCAAGAGAATAATTCCCCAAATATTAACCCCGAAGGCCGAAACCAACATCAAATCAATATCCAGAAAACCATTCTGCTTAGCTAACCGACAGTTAGTTTCTAAATTTCACATTCATAGGGAAAGGTTCCCATTAATTTTATCCAAGATAAATTTCTTGAATTTATTCTTTAATCTATTTTTGAATATCAATTCAAACTAGTCGGGATTAGCGAACCTTAACGAAGTAATCTTTTGTTTTAATTTCCCAATCCCAACCTATTCATCCCATGAAGTAAAACTGGTTATACTTCATATCTAACACCACGGTGTTATCGGTAAATTCAATTACCATTTCACGTTCAAATCTAATTAAAGATTTAACTATCGCCTGGAGCAAAACTGGTGATACTCCATTCTCGATCATTTCAATCCAATTAAAGATTCATTAAAACTCCACTTAGTTTTAATCGTTAACTCGGTTAAAGAATCCGTGTCATTTAAAAACACGGTTCACGATAAACCCAAAGTCACATTCCATTAATTATCGGGTTAAAGAACGAGTGTTATTTAAAACACTGTCCACGATAAACCCAAAAATCAATATCAATTCAATTCCAATTAAATATTATCTAATTGGTACACTTCATTAAATCTAAATAAAAAGATTTAATGTTTTCTCAACTGGGTTCAAGAACAGTGTTAGTCAAGACACCATTCACGACAAACCCAAATCACATTTGATATTAAATACAAGGCTCTGAATAGAAAATATATCGGCTTATATTCAATATCAAATTCTACGATTAACTAATGTCGTATTGGAGATAACGATATAAATATATCTTTCAAATTTCCATAACAACATCTGTAAAATCACGAATTCCAACATCGAAATATTCCGAAGACAATTTCGATTCAAATCCATCCCAATGCAATTATTGGAAGTTCTGGTTATTTTCAAAACCATTTCAAATCCAATTTATTTATTTTAAAAATAAATAAATTACTATTCTAGTTCAAAACTAGTTCATTTCGATAAAAATCTATTTTTATCTTTTTAAATATGGAGTTTTTCATCCCAATCCTTTCTAAATCATTTCTTATGATTTTACACAAATTATTACTATTTTTAATAATTTTATCAAGGCCCGTACAGTCGATTTCCATCAGCGGCCATCGAACTGCACTTACAACGACCTTTTCCAAATTTGATTTGGACATATCTCCAAATCCAACTGTTTGATTTCAAATTTCTAATATTCGTTATAAAGCTCTTTTTGATACGAACCCAACGGTTCCGTCTTTAGGAGAATCCGACGGTCGGATCTCCCGTAATGTCCGTTTGAAATAAATGGTCGAAATTCACGAACTGCCGCGGCGCGGCGCGTTCTATTCAGGCCATTATATTATATATTTAATATAAATAATATATATTTCGTCGATTTCTATTTAAAACGAATTTTATAAATCGTTTTGATTTCGTTTCAAAAATAATTTCAACTTCCGTTTCAATTCAAATCCAAAATTGAATCTTTCCTTATAAATTCGTTTTAAAATTCATTTCTATTCAATTCAAATTTCAATTCAATTTGAATTCAATTCAATACGAATTCGTTTTCATGTCTATTCAATTCAAAGTGGTTTTCTATTCGATTCAATTCAAATTGGTTTTCTATTTGACTCAAATTCGTTATATATTCAATTGAAATCAAATTCGTTTTCTATTCAAATCAAATTCGTTATATATTTAATTCAATTCATTTCGAAATCGTTTTAAATTCAATCCATCTCGAAATCGTTTTCAATTCAATTCATTTCGAAATCGCTTTCAATTCATTTCATTTCGAAATCGTTTTCAATTCATTTCATTTCGAAATCGCTTTCAATTTCGAAATCGCTTTCAATTCATTTCATTTCGAAATCGCTTTCAATTCATTTCATTTCGAAATCGCTTTCAATTCATTTCATTTCGAAATCGCTTTCAATTCATTTCATTTCGAAATCGTTTTCAATTCATTTCATTTCGAAATATTTGATTTCAAAATTACTTTTCAATATTCATTTCATTTCGAAATCTTTTTCAATTCATTTCATTTCGAAATCGTTTTCAATTCATTTCATTTCGAAATATTTGATTTCAAAATTACTTTTCAATATTCATTTCATTTCGAAATCGTTTTCAATTCATTTCATTTCGAAATCGTTTTCAATTCATTTCATTTCGAAATATTTGATTTCAAAATTACTTTTCAATATTCATTTTAAAATGAATAAAATCGATATAAATATCGTTCACGTCAAAATGGCGTCAATCTAATCAACACGGCTTCATATATTTCTATTATCAAATATTCTATTTCAAATATTTCTTTTTCAAATATTTCCTTTTCAAATATTTCTCTTTCAAATATGGAATGAGGCCCAAACAATTACCATATAATGTTAATTATATGGATTTTCTACAACACATGTATATATCAACAACGATGAATAATCAACCATCATCCAAAGTGCATTTTACACTGTATAAGCATCAAATATAAATATTCAATGCTTATAACAGCCTGTCAATAAATCGATCGACATACAACTAAACAATCGGGATTAGTGTACGTCAAATATCATCCCAATACCCGTGTGGGGTTTCAAGCAATCACACACAGATTTTTATTTGGGCAGTCGGGCGATGTGTAAAATTTATCGTCCCAATCAATGTCCTTCAAATAGGTGTACATAAACAAACCGTCCAGTTTGGAAATGAATATTTATTTATTCACATTCACGTTAAAAATTATATTTTTAACGATCAAACTATTTTATTCAACCTATGAATATTCTATTCGGTTCATTTATTAAATAAAATGTTACCTTTATTTTTCTAACTTATTTTTAGAAAATTTCGGCGGCATAATGGCACGATACTAGAAACGGGACAAGGCCTAGCCTTATCCCCGGTATAGTGAAGGCCCACGCCATTCACACATCAATCAAATCCATTCATTTCACCACACAGTTCAATTTCAATCAAATGATCTAACTAATTTTTGCAACCAAACAAACAAGTCCATGGTCTGTGGACGATTGTGTCGGGTGCTACTAAGCACAGTCTGCATCCTAGTATATATATATAACTAGAAAAAGAAATTGAAAGGTGAGAAATTCTCACCAATAGCTATCCAATACCACGACTCTTCATTTAGAGAAATCTTCATCGTCTTCGCCTTTTTGTCATCCTCGATGTCCGCATTCTCTATATATGTTAAAATCGAATTTTTACTATGCTATTCAATATATAAAAATCGAATTTTTACTTCGCTATTCAATATATAAAAATTGAATTTTTACTATGCTATTCAACATATAAAAATCGAATTTTTACTTCGTTATTCAATGTATGAAAATCGAATTTTTACTATGCTATTCAATATATAAAAATCACATTTTTAATTGTAAAATTTTTAACTTTATATATATAAAGATTATACCTTTTTACTTTGAAAAATCCTTTCTTTTTTTCTTTGAAAAATCAAGTTAAACAAAACTAGTATATCAAGTTAAACAAAATCAGCATTTTAGTCTAAACAAAATCAGTATTTATAAAAACTTACGGGTTCTCTCTTTAGGGGGGGGGGGGCGCTGGTGGTTGCTCAGAGGTGGTCGGAGGTTGCTCGCAGGGGGGGCTGCTCTGACGTGGCGGATGACGGGGAGGGGAGCGCTGCGCGTTGCGGTCGAGGCTAGGGTTTCGGGGGTGTCCACGGTTCACGCGTTGAAGGTGGAGGAAGGAGGAAGGGGGAGCGGTCACTACGGCGTGACGAGGAGGGGGAGGGCCTCCGGTGGCGGTGCGTTCTGCCGGAGGGCGATGGTGGATCGCCGACGTCGTCGGTTCTTTTTTTTGATTTGGGAACGAAAGGGTATCGGGGGAAAAGGGAAATAAAAGAGGGGCTGAGGTGTTATTTATAAAAATATATATATATATTTATTTTATTTTATTTTTCTCCTAAAAGTTACTTTCTAATTCGAACTCTAAATCTAACCCAACGACTGTCGCCTATAGCTAATTACTCCCATTTCGAACACAATGGGATATGTTTCGCAGGCCAATTCGACCATTACGATCAGTTTCCGTTAAAATCAACATATAACTCAATATATTAAATTTTAAACGTACATTTCAGTTTACCGGGGTCACATACTAACTCTAAAAATTGCAGAAAAATATTTGCTAGCTTCGCATTGACGATACGGTCCTAACAAAACTAGTTTCATCAAATTCTGAGACCGTTTGAAAAATGGCCAATTTCCAGTCGATTAAAATTAACTGAAACTGGTCAAACGCGTTTTCCTTTGCCACGCTCACATATTGATTCGAAAAATTATGAAATTTGGAATTTAGCAATAATTCGACATCACGGACCCAACAAAACTGGTTTCGTCGAGATCCGAGGTCATTTGCAAAATGTCCATTTTTAAGGGCCTGAATTCCATAGCGACTATTTAGAATTTTCAACTGGACATATCTTTTGATTCCCGCTATGAAATTTCGATTATTCGGATTCGTTAGAAAGATATTCTCAATTAAATCCTATTATTTTTGGTTTCACTAAAATCCGGATTGTTTTGCACCCGGTACATTCAATTGAAGTTTGAAATTGAATTATCGAACTACCGCGCCATTTTCAATTCCTTTTATAAATATATATAATTATTTATATTATAACGACGACATATATAATATATACGTTCGAATTATTTTCAAAATAAATTTCTCGTCGATATTATTTAAAATAATCTATTTTAAATGTTCAAAGTTCGCTAAAATTGCCAAAATAAAAATTTTAAACTGGCCCAGATTTTCGGGTTGTTACAGCGGGGCTTGGGTTGACTCCAAAAATGGTGTGGTTCGGCTATTCCACCTTCCGATTCGCTGTTTTGAACTTTTTTTGAACATTTATTTATTTAATTTATATATATATATATCTATATATATTTCTCTCATATGCATACAAACTTCATCGCTTAAAAACTTCTTCATAATTAACCATTTTCACACTAAGCCACTTTTTGAACTACGTTCACACTAAGCCACTTTTTGCGATTCCCCGAAAACAAAAATATGGCGCTGGCGGGGATCGAACTCTTTACCTCTTGTATGCAAGTCACATGTTCTAACCAAATGAGCTACTAAGTCTTTTGCTTACAAACCTTAGAACAATGCTAAACCTCGTTCTTTTCTTATTCCTCTTTTTCAAATAAATTATTATTTAATTTGTTATTTTAATATTCTCAGAAAATACGGGGTGTAACACCTATCTTCTGACGTTGTTCCAAATAACTGAGTGTATTGTTAACTAGAAATTCCATGTGTGACGACTTTGACTAAAAAGCGTGTCAACGTTTATGGTTTATCATTTATGTCTTAATGTTTATGGTTTATGCTTTATTTTATATAGTTTACCGTTTATGGTTTATTATTTATGGTTTACGTTTTATGGTTTATTGTTTATGCTTTACAGTTTATGGTTTATTGTTTATAATTTACGGTTTTTGGTTTAATGTTTATGTGTCATGGTTATGGTTTATTGTCTATGATTTATCATTTATGGCTTAATGTTTATGGTTCATGGCTTTATTTTATATAGTTAACTATTTATACTTAATTGTTTATGGTTTATGGTTTATTGTTTATGTTTTATTGTTTATGGTTTACGGTTTATTGTTTATGATTTATCATTTATGGCTTTGTGTTTACGGTTTATGCTTTATTTTATATAGTTTACTGTTTATACTTTATTGTTTATGGTTTACGGTTTATTGTTTATGTTTTACGGTTTATTGTTTATGATTTATCATTTATGGTTAAATGTTTTTGGTTTATGCTTTAAATTATATAGTTTACTGTTTATACTTATTGTTTATGGTTTACGGTTTATGGTTTATTATCCAGGGCTTACGGTTTCTGGTTTATTGTTTATTGTTAGACCAAAAAATGGCACTAACACCCAAATGCAGTGTGAAGTCCTCACAATCAGTGATCTCAAAGAATAAATGCAGGAAAGCAGTAAAGAGCAGGGAACGCACGTGGTTTTTATAGCAATTTGGCTTAAACCAAGCGCACATCCACTTTATATTTTCTCAAGTCTTACGAAATTACAAATACAATGCCTTCTACAATCAGCAGGAATCATTTACATACAACAACCTTGTATTTTAGTGAAGAAGTGGGGGAAGAAAGAGTGGTTTTATACACGAAATCCTCGTGTTAGATTAATATAGAAGAAGCACAATGTTCTTTTGTTCTCTTCAATGGAGCCCTAGAGTTAGAATGGCCCAAGATCCTTTAGAAGTCCCTGAATACGTGTATTTATAGATGTAGAGAGTCTCCCAGATGAATGACATATGGAGGAAGTCTCCTGTAGATCGGGCAAAGCCATGTGTGGTCCGATCCGTGAAAGTAGGAGTAAAACAGGCCTTAAGAATCGGTCAAACTCGAGTGTGTGTAGTAGAATATTTTGTCCCTGACGGGTCAGATCAGGTCCTCCAGCCGATCTGAACCGGTGCCTTCAATCCGAAGGCGAAATGGTCTTCTTGGCAGCAAGGAGAACGCGGATCGGGTCGGGTTCCTGCAACTCTATCTGAACCGAGCCGGTGACTTCATTCCAAAGCAGCGTGGACTTCTGTGCACCAGAAGGTGGATCGGGTCCCCCTTTCTGATCCGATCCGGGCCGTCCGATCCGATCCGAAGTCTAATCAATGTCGAAATCCAAACGTTTCCTCTTCTGCGGGCATTAATGGAAATGAGCGTGACTTTCAAACCGTAAGTCCGTTTTAGCCGAACAAAAGCTCTTCCTGAAGCTAATTCAAAGGGATAGAAGAGTTACTGAGCAACTCTCCGTTATTGATGTTTTGCATCCAAAAGAGGTCATCCGTTAGGAGTTACGAGCCATCCTAGGTTTGTGATGCGACTTCAAACTAATCACTTCCTGTCTTCTGATGATGTTCCAAATAATTGAGTGTATTGTTAACCAGAAATTCCATGTGTAATGGATTTGAATAAAAAGCGTGTCGACGTTTATGGTTTATCATTTATGGCTTAATGTTTATGGTTTATGCTTTATTTTATATAGTTTACCGTTTATGGTTTATTGTTTATGGTTTACGGTTTATGGTTTATTGTTTATGGTTTATGGTTTATTGTTTATGATTTACGGTTTTTGGTTTAATGTTTATGTGTCATGGTTTATGGTTTATGGTTTATTGTCTATGATTTATCATTTATGGCTTAATGTTCACTGTTTATGGCTTTATTTTATATAGTTAACTGTTTATACTTAATTGTTTATGGTTTATGGTTTATTGTTTATACATTATTGTTTATGGTTTACGGTTTATTGTTTACGATTTATCATTTATAGCTTAGTGTTTATGGTTTATGCTTTATTTTATATAGTTTACTGTATACACTTTATTGTTTATGGTTTAAGATTTACGGTTTATTGTTTATGTTTTACGATTTATGGTTTATAGTTTATGATTTATCATTTATGATTAAATGTTTATGGTTTATGCTTTAAATTATATAGTTTACTGTTTATACTTTATTGTTTATGGTTTACGGTTTATGGTTTATTATCCATAGTTTATGGTTTATGGTTTATTGTTTATTGTTAGACCAAAAAATGGAACTAACACCCAAATGCTGTGTGAAGTCCTCACAACCACAGATCACAAAGAATAAATGCAGGAAAGTAGTAAAGAGTAGGGAACGCACGAGGTTTTTATAGCGGTTCGGCTTAAACCAAGCCTACGTCCACTTTATATTTTTTCAAGTCGTAGGAAAGTAAAATACACTGCCTTCCTACCATCAGTAGGAATCATTTACATACAACAACCTTGTATTTTAACGAAGAAGTGGGGGAAGAGAGAGTGGTTTTATACACGAAATCCTCGTGTTGGATTAATATGGAAGAAGCACAATGTCCTTGTGTACTCTTCAATGGAGGCCAAGAGTTAGAATGGCCAAAGACGTATGGAGGAAGTCTCTTGTAGATCGGGTAAAGCCTTGTGTGGTCCGATCCGTGAAAGTAGGAGTAAAACAGGCCTTAAGAATCGGTCAAACTCGTGTGTGTGTAGTAGAATATTTTGTCCCTGACGGGTCAGACCGGGTCCTCCATCCGATCTGAACCGTTGCCTTCAATCTAAAGGTGACGTGCTCTAGTTTGGAGTAAGGGGAAAGCGGATTGGGTCGGGTTCCTGCATCTCCATCTGAACCGAGCTGGTGACTTCATTCCAAAGTAGCGTTCACTTCTATGCGGCAAAAGGTGGATCGGGTCCCCCTTTCTGATCCGATCTGGACCATCCAATCCGACTCGAAGTCTAATCCATGCCGAAATCCAAACTTTTTTGGTTCTGCGGGCATTCATGGAAACGAGCATAACTTTCAAACTGTAAGTCCGTTTTAGCCGTACGAAAGCTCTGCCTGAAGCTAATTTAGAGGGCTAAAAGAGTTACTGAGCGACGCTCCGTAATTGATGTTTTCGCATCCAAAAGAGTCCATTTGTTATGAGTTTCGAGCCGTCCTTGGTTTGTGATGCAACTTCAACCAAATCGCTTCTTGTCTTCTGACGATGTTCTAAATAATTGAGTGTATTGTTAACCAGAAATTCCATGTGTGACAGCTTTGAATAAAAAGCATGTACACGTTTATGTTTTATCATTTATGGCTTAATGTTTATGGTTTAAGCTTTATTTTATATAGTTTACTGTTTATGGTTTATTGTTTATTGTTTACGGTTTATGGTTTATTGTTTATGGTTTACAGTTTATGGTTTACTGTTTATGATTTACGGCTTATAGTTTAATGTTTGTGGGTCATGGTTTATGGTTTATTGTCTATGATTTATCATTTATGGCTTAATGTTTATGGTTTATGGCTTTATTTTATACAGTTAATTGTTTATACTTAATTGTTTATGGTTTATTGTCTATACTTTATCGTTTATGGTTTACGATTTATAGTTTATTGTTTATGGTTTACGGTTTATTGTTTACAATTTATCATCTATGGCTTAGTGTTTTTGGTTTATGCATTATTTTATATAGTTTACTTTTTATACTTTATTCTTTACGGTTTATGGTTTATTGTTTATGTTTTACGGTTTATGGTTTGTTGTTTATGATTTATCATTTATGGTTAAATGTTTATGGTTTATGCTTTATATTATATGGTTTACTATTTATACTTTATTGTTTATGGTTTACCGCTTATGTAGAGAGTCTTCCGGATGAATGACATGTATCACAAAACCAACTCGTTGCTAAGACGTATGGAGGAAGTCTCCTGTAGTTCGTGTAAAGCTATGTGTGGTCCGATCCGTGAATGTAGGAGTAATACAGGACTTAAAAATATGACAAACTCAAGTGTGTGCAGTAGAATATTTTGTCGCAAACGGGTCAGGTCGAGTCCTCCATCCGATCCGAACTAGTGCCTTCAATTCGACGGCGACGTGCTCTTCTTGGCAGTAAGGAGAAAGCAGATCAGGTCGGGTTCCTGCATCTCCATCCGAACCGAGCGTTGACTTCATTCCAAAGCATCGTTCACTTGTATGCTACAGAAGGTGGATCGGGTCCCCCTTTCTGATCCGATCCGGGCCATCCGATCTGACCCGGAGTCCAACCAATGTCTAAATCCAAACGTTTCCGGTTCTGTAGGCATTCACAGAAACAAGCATAACTTTCAAACCATAAGTCAGTTTTAGCCAAACGAAGGCTCTACCTAAAGCTTATTCAGAGGGCTACAAGAATTTCTAGGAAACGCTCTGTAATTGATGTTTTCGGGTCAAAAGGAGGTCATCTGTTTGGAGTTTCGAGCCGTCCGTTGTTTGTGATGCGACTTCAACCAAATCGCTTCTTGTCTTCTAACGATGTTCCAAATACTTGAGTGTATTATTATCCAGAAATTCCATGTGTGACGGCTTTGACTAAAAAGCGTGTCAACGTTTATGGGTTAACATTTGTGGCTTAATATTTATGGTTTATTCTTTATTTTATATAGTTTACTGTTCATGGTTTATTGTTTATGGTTTATTGTTTATTGTTTACGATTTCTTGTTTATTGTTTATGGTTTACGGTTTATGGTTTATTATTTATGTTTTTCGGTTTATGGTTTAATGTTTATGGGTCATGTTTTATGGTTTATTGTCTATGATTTATCATTTATGGCTTAATGTTTATGGTATATGGCTTTATTTATAAAGTTGATTGTTTATACTTTATTTTTTATGGTTTATGGTTATTGTTTATACTTCAAACTTAATGGTTTACGATTTATGGTTTATTGTTTAAGGTTTATTATTTACGATTTGTCATTTATGGCTTAGTGTTTATGGTTTATGCTTTATTTTATATAGTTTAATATATATACATTATTGTTTATGGTTTACGGTTTATTGTTTATGGTTTACGGTTTATGGTTTATGGTTTATTGTTTATGTTTTACGGTTTATTGTTTATGATTTATCATTTATGATTAAAGTTTATGGTTTATGATTTATATTATATAGTTTACTGTTTATACTTTACTGTTTATGGTTTACAGTTTATGGTTTATTGTTTACGTTTTACGGTTTACAGTTTATTGTTTATTGTTAGACAAAAAAATGGCACTAACACCCAAATGCAGTGTGAAGTCCCCACAATGATAGATCATAGAGAATAAATGTAGGAAAGTAGTAAAGAACAGGGAACGCACGAGGTTTTTTTAGTGGTTCGTCTCAAACCAAGCCTACGTCCACTTTATATTTTCTTAAGTCCTAAGAAATCACGAATACAATGCCTTCCTATAATCAGTAGGAATTAGTAGGAAGAGAGAGTGGTTTTAAACACGAAATCCTCGTGTTAGATTAATATGGAAGAAGCACAATGTCCTTGTTTTCCCTTCAATGGAGGCCGAGAGATAGATTGGCCAAAGATCCATTAGAAGTCCCAGAATACATGTATTTATAGATGTAGAGAGTCTCCCAAATGAATGACATGTGTCACGAAACCAATGTGTTGCTAAGACGTATGGAGGAAGTTTCCTGTAGTTCGTGTAAAGCCATGGGTGGTCCGATCCGTGAAAGTAGGAGTAAGAAAGTCCTTAAGAATAAGTCAAACTCAAGTGTGTGCAGTAGAATATTTCCTCCCAAACGGGTCAGATCGGGACCTCCATCCGATCCGAACCGGTGCCTTCAATCCATAGGCGACGTGCTCTTCTTGGCAGTCAGGAGAAAGCGGATCGGGTCAGGTTCCTGCATCTCCATTCGAACCGAGCCGGTGACTTCATTCCAAAGCAGCGTGCACTTTTGTGCTGCAGAAGGTGGATCGGGTTCCCCTTTCTAAC
Source organism: Allium sativum (assembly GCA_030737875.1). Taxonomy (NCBI): domain Eukaryota; kingdom Viridiplantae; phylum Streptophyta; class Magnoliopsida; order Asparagales; family Amaryllidaceae; genus Allium; species Allium sativum. The sequence goes on along the minus strand of CM060918.1, from coordinate 36,261,332 downwards.
CCGATCCGGGCCATCCGATCCGACCAGGAGTCCAATCAATGCCGAAATCCAAACGTTTCTGATTATGCGGGCGTTCATTGAAACGAGCGTAATTATCAATCTGTAAGTCCGTTTTAGCCAAACGAAAGCTCTACCTGATACTAATTCAGAGGGCTACAAGGGTAACTGAGCAACGCTCTGTAATTGATGTTTTCTTGTCCAAAGAGGTCATCTGTTAGGAGTTTCGAGGCGTCCTTTGTTTGTGATGCGACTTCAACCAATTCGCTTCCTGACTTCTAACAATTTTCTAAATGCTTGTGTGTATTTTTAACCAGAAATTCAATGTTTGACGGCATTGACTAAAAAGCGTGTCAACGTTTATGGTCTAACATTTATGGCTTAATGTTTATGGTTTATGCTTTATTTTTTGTAGTTTACTGTTTATGGTTCATTGTTTATGGTTTACGGTTTATGGGTTATTGTTTATGGTTTATGGTTTTTGATTTATTGTTTATGGTTTACAGTTTATGGTTTAATGTTTATGGTTCATGGTTTATGGTTTATTGTCTATGATTTATCATTTATGGGTTAATGTTTATGGTTTATGGCTTTATTTTATATAGTTAATTGTTTATACTCTATTGTTTATGGTTTATGGTTTATACTTTATTGTTTATTGTTTACGTTTTATGGTTTATTGTTTATGGTTTATTGTTTACGATTTAACATTTATGGCTAAGTGTTTATGGTTTATGATTTATTTTATATAGTTTACTATTTATTGTTCATTGTGTATGGTTTACGGTTTATTGTTTATGTATTACGGTTTATGGTTTATTGTTTATGATTTATCATTTGTGGTTAAATGTTTATGGTTTATGCTTTATATTAATAGTTTACTGTTTATGCATTATTGTTTATGGTTTATGGTTTATGGTTTATTGTCCATGGTTTACGATTTATTGTTTATTGTTGGACCAAAAAATGTCATTAACACTCTAATGTAGTGTGAAGTCCTCATAATCACATATGACAGAGAATAAATGCATGAATGCAGTAAAGAGCAGGGAACGCACGAGGTTTTCATAGCGGTTCGGCTCAAACCAAGCCTACGTCCACTTTATATTTTCTTAAGTCCTAAGAAATTACAAATACAATGCCTTCCTGCAATCAATAGGAATCATTTACATATAATATCATTGTACTTTAATGAAGAAATGGGAAGAGAGAGTGGTTTGTAACACGAAATACTCGTGTTAGATTAATATGGAAGAAGCATAATGTCCTTGTGTTCTCTTCAATGGAGGTTGAGAGTTAGAATGCCCGAAGATCCTTTAGAAGTCCCTGAATACGTGTATTTATAGATGTAGGGAGTCTCCCGGATGAATGACATGTGTCACGAAACCAACTCGGTGCTAAGACGTATGGAGGAAGTCTCCCGTAGTTCGTGTAAAGCCATGCGTGGTCCGATCCGTGAAAGTATGAGTAAAACAGGACTTAAGGATAGGTCAAACTCAAGTGTGTGCAGTAGAATATTTCATCCTAGACGGGACAGATCGGGTCCTCCATCCGATCCAAACCGGTGCCTTAAATCCGAAGGCGACGTGCTCTTCTTGGTAGTAAGGAAAAAGCGGATCGGGTCAGGTTCCTGCATCTCCATTCGAACCGAGCTAGTGACTTCATTCCAAAGCAGCATGCACTTCTGTGCTGCAGATATTGGATGGGGTCCGCCTTTCAGATCCGATCCGACCCGGATTCCAATCAATACCGAAAATCCAAACGTTTCCGATTCTGCGGGCGTTCACGAAAACGAGCTAACTTTCAAACCGTAAGTCAATTTTAGCCAAACAAAATCTCTTCTTGAAGCTAATTCAGAGGGCTACAAGACTTATTGGGCAATGCTCCATTTTTGATGTTTTCGAGTCCAAAAGAGTTCATCTGTAAGGAGTTTCAAGCCGTCCTTTGCTTGTGATGCGACTTCAACCAAATCGCTTCATGTCTTCTGACGATGTTCCAAATACTTGAGTGTATTGTTAACCAGAAATTCCGTGTGTGACGACTTTGACTAAAAAATGTGTCAACGTTTATGCTTTATCATTTATGGCTTAGTGTTTACTAGTTATTCTTTATTTTATATAGTTTACTATTTATGGTTTATTTTTTATGGTTTACGGTTTATGGCTTATTGTTTATCGTTTACGGTTTATTGTTTATGGTATACGGTTTATGGTTCAATGTTTACGGGTCATGGTTTATGGTTTATTGTCTATGATTTATCATTTATGGCTTAATGTTTATAGTTTATGGCTTTATTTTATATAGTTAATTGTTTACACTTTATTGTTTATGGTTTATGGTTTATTGTTTATACTTTATTGTTTATGGTTTACGATTTATGGTTTATTGATTATTGTTTATGGTTTATTGTTTACGATTTATCATTTATGGATTAGTGTTTATGGTTTATGCTTTATTTTATATAGTTTAGTGTTTATACTTTATTGTTTACGGTTCATGGTTTATGTTTTACGGTTTATGGTTTATTGTTTATGATTTATCATTTATGGTTAAATGTTTATGGTTTATGCTTTATATTATATAGTTTACTATTTATACTTTATTGTTTATGGTTTACGGTTTATGGTTTATTGTTTATGGTTTAAGGTTTATGGTTTATTGTTTATTGTTAGACCAAAAATGGCACTAACACCCAAATGCAGTGTGAAGTCCTCACAATCACAGATCACGGAGAATAAATGCAGGAAAGCAATAAAGAATAGGTAACGCACAAGGTTTTTATAGCCGTTCGGCTCAAACCAAACCTATGTCCACTTTATATTTTATGAAGACCTATGAAATTACAAATACAATGCCTTCCTAAAATCAGTAGGAATCATTTAGATACAACATCCTTGTATTTTAATGAAGAAGTAGGAAGAGAGAGTGGTTTTATACACGAAAGCCCAAAGATCCTTTAGAAGTCCATGAATACATGTATTTATAGATGTAGAGAGTCTCCCGGATGAATGACATGTGTCACGAAAACAAGTGTTGCTAGAATGTATGGAAAAAGTCTTCTTTAGGTCATGTAAAGCTTTGTGTGGTCCGATCCGTGTAAGTAGGAGTAAAACTGGCCTTAAGAATAGGTCAAATTCGAGTGTGTGTAGTAGAATATTTCATCCCAGACAGGTCAGATCAGGTACTCCATCGGATCCGAACCGGTGAATTCAATCTGAAGGCGACATGCTCTTCCTGGCAGTAAGGAGAAAGCGGATCGGGTCGGGTTCCTACATCACCATCTGAACCGAGACGGTGACTTCATCACAAAGCAGCGCGCACTTCTATTCTATAGAAGGCGGATCGGGTCCCCCTTTCTGATCTGATCCGGGCCATCCGATCCGACCCGTAGTCCAATCAATGCCGAAATCCAAACGTTTCCTGTTCTGCGGGGTTCAAGGAAACGAGCGTAACTTTCAAACCGTAAGTCTGTTTTAGCCAAACGGAAGCTCTACATGAAGCTAATTCAGAGGGCTTCAAGAATTACTGGGCAACGCTCCATACTTGATGTTTTTGGGTCCAAAAGAGGTCATCTGTTAGGAGTTTAGAGCCGTCCTTTGTTTGTGATGCGACATCAACTAAATCCTTCCTTTCTTCGTACGATGATCCAAATATTTGAGTGTATTGTTAACCAGAAATTCCATGTGTGACGGCTTTGACTAAAAAGTGTGTCAACATTTATGGTTTATCATTTATGGCTTAGTTTTTATGGTTTATGCTTTATTTTATATAGTTTACTGTTTATGGTTTATTGTTCATGGTTTATGGTTTATTATATATGGTTTACAGTTTATGTTTTATTGGTTATGGTTTACAGTTTATGGTTTAATGTTTATGGGTCATGGTTTATGGTTTATTGTCTATGATTTATCATTTATGGCTTAGTGTTTATGGTTTATGGCTCTATTTTATATAGTTAATTGTTTATACTTTATTGTTTACGGTTTATGGTTTATTATTTATACCTTATTGTTTATGGTTTACGATTTATGGTTTATTGTTTATTGTTTACTGTTTATTTTTTACGATTTATCATTTGTGGCATAGTGTTTATGGTTTATGCTTTATTTTATATAGTTTATTGTTTGTACTTTATTGTTTATGGTTTACGGTTTATGGTTTATTGTTTATGTTTTATGTTTTATGGTTTATGGTTTATTGTTTATGATTTATCATTTATGGTTATATATTTATGGTTTATGCTTTATATTATATAGCTTATTAGTTTATACTTTATTGTTTATGGTCTGAGGTTTATGGTTTATTGTCTATGGTTTGCGGTTTATTATTTATTGTTAGACCAAAAAATGACACTAACCCCCAAATGCAGTGTGAAGTCCAAACAATCACAAATCACATAGAATAAATGCCGGAAAACGGTACAGAACAGGGAACACACGACGTTTTTATAGCGGTTCGGCTCAAACCAAGCCTACGTCCACTTTATATTTACTTAAGTCCTAAGAAATTACAAATACAATGCCTCCCTACACTCAGTAGGAATCATTTACATACAACATCCTTGTATTTGAATGAAGAAGTTGGAAGAGAGAGTGGTTTTATACACGAAATCCTCGTGTTAGATTAATATGGAAGAAGCACAATGTCATTGTTTTCTCTTCAATGGAGGCCGAGAGTTAGAAGAGCCAAAGATCCTGTAGAAGTCCCTGAATACATGTATTTTTAGATGTAGAGAGTCTCCCGGATAAATGACATGTGTCACGAAACCAATGCGTTGCTAAGACGTATGGAGGAAGTCTCCTATAGTTCGGGTAAGGCCATGTGTGGTCCAATCCGTGAAAGTAGGAGTAAACCAGGCCTTAAGAATAGGTTAAACTCAAGTGTGTGCAGTAGAATATTTCATCCCAGACGGGTTAGATCGGGTCCTCCATCTGATCCAAACCGGTGCCTTCAATTCGAAGGCGAAGTTGTCTTCTTGGCAGTAAGGAGAAAGCCGATCGGGCTGGGTTCCTGCATCTCCATCCAAACCGAGCCGGTGACTTCATTCCAAAGCAGCGTGCACTTCTGTGCTGCAGAAGGTGGATTGGGTCCCCCTTTTTGATCCGATCCGTGCCATCTGATCCGACCCGGAGTCCAATCTGTGCCGAAATCCAATCGTTTCCGGTTCTGCGGGCATTCACGGAAACGAGCGTAACTTTCAAACCGTAAGTCTGTGTTAGCCAAATAGAAGCTCTACTTGAAGCAAATTTAGAGGGCTACAAGACATACTAGGAAACGCTCCGTAATTTATGTTTTCGGGTCCAAAAGAGGTATCTGTAAGGAGTTTCGAGCCGTCCTTTGTTTGTGATGCGACTTCAACCAAATCGCTTCCTGTCTTCTGACGATGTTCCAAATACTTGAGTGTATTGTTAACCAGAAATTCTATGTGTGACGGCTTTGACTAAAAAGCTTGTCAATGTTTATGCTTTATCATTTATGGCTTAGTGATTACGGTTAACTCTTTGTTTTATATAGTTTACTATTTATGGTTTATTGTTTATGGTTTACGGTTTATGGTTTATGGTTTATTGTTTATAGTTTACTATTTATTTATTATGGTTTACGGATTATGGTTTACGGATTATGGTTTAATGTTTATGGGTCGTGGTTTATGGTTTATTGTCTATGATTTATCATTTATGGCTTAATGTCTATGGTTTATGGCTTTATTTTACATAGTTAATTGTTTGTACTTTATTGTCTATGGTTTATGGTTTATTTTTTATACTTTATTGTTTATGGTTTACGATTTATGGTTTATTGTTTATTGTTTACGATTTATTGTTTACGGTTTATCATTTATGGCTTAGTGTTTATGGTTTATGCTTTATTTTATATAATTTACTTTTTATACTTTATTGTTTACGGTTTACGATTTATTGTTTATGTTTTACGGTTTATGGTTTATTGTTTATGATTTATCACTTATGGTTAAATGTTTATGGTTTATGCTTTATATTATATAGTTTAATGTTTATACTTTATTGTTCATGGTTTACGGTTTCTGATTTATTGTTTATGGTTTACGGTTTATGGTTTATTGTTTATTGTTAGACCAAAAGTGGCACTAACACCCAAATGCAGTGTGAAGTCCTCACAATCACAGATGACAGAGAATAAATGCAGGAAAGCAGTAAAGAATAGGGAACACACGAGCTTTTTGTAGCGGTTCTGTTCAAACCAAGCCCGCATCCACTTTATATTTTCTTAAGTCCTATGAAATTACAAATACAATGCCTTCCTACAATTAGTAGGAATCATTTAGATACAACATCCTTGTATTTTAATGAAGAAGTGGGAAGAGAGAGTGGTTTTATACATGAAAGCCCAAAGATCCTTTAGAAGTCCATGAATACGTGTATTTATAGATGTAGAGAGTCTCTTGGATGAATGACATGTGTCACGAAAACAAGTTTTGCTATAATGTATGGAAAAAGTCTCCTGTAGGTCATGGAAAGCCTTGTGTGGTCCGATCCGTGTAAGTAGGAGCAAAAAAGGCCTTAAGATTAGGTCAAATTCAACTCCATCAGATCTGAACCGGTGAATTCAATCCGAAGGCGACATGCTCTTCCTGGCAATAAGGAGAAAGCGGATCAGGTTAGGTTCCTACATCTCCATCCGAACCGAGACGGTGACTTCATTACAAAGTAGCGTGCACTTCTTTTCTGCAGAAGGTGGATCGGGTCTCCCTTTCTGATCCGATACGGGCTATCTGATCCGACCCGTAGTCCAATCAATGTCGAAATCCAAACATTTGCGGTTCTGTGGGCGTTCAAGGAAACGAGCGTAACTTTAAAATCGTAAGTCCGTTTTAGCCAAATGAAAGCTCTACATGAAGCTAATTCAGAGGGCTACAAGTATTACTGGGCAACACTCCATAATTGATATTTTTGGGTCCAAAAGAGGTCATCTGTTAGGAGTTTCGAGCCGTCCTTTGTTTGTGATGCGACTTCAACCAAATCTTTCCTATCTTCGGACGATGTTCCAAATACTTGAGTGTATTGTTAACCGGAAATTCCATGTGTGACGGCTTTGACAAAAAAGCGTGTCAACATTTATGGTTTATTATTTATGGCTTAATGTTTATGGATTATGCTTTATTTTATATAGTTTACTGTTTATGGTTTATCGTTTATGGTATGTTGTTTATGGTTTATGGTTTATTGGTTATGGTTTACGGTTTATGGTTTAATGTTTATGGGTCATGGTTTATGGTTTATTGTCTATGATTTATCATTTATGGCTTAATGTTTATGGTTTATTGCTCTGTTTTATATAGTTAATTGTTTATACTTTATTGTTTATGGTTTATGGATTATTATTTATACCTTATTGTTTATGGTTTATGATTTATGGTTTATTGTTTATTGTTTACAATTTATTGTTCATGATTTATCATTTATGTCTTAGTGTTATGGTTTGTGGTTTATTTTATATAGTTTACTGTTTGTACTTTATTGTTTATGGTTTACGATTTATGGTTTATTGTTTATGTTTTATGATTTATCATTTATGATTAAATATTTATGGTTAATGCTTTATATTATATAGTTTACTAATTAATACTTTATTGTTTACGGTTTATGGTTTATTGTCTATGGTTTACGGTCTACGGTTTATTGTTTATTGTTAGACCAAAAAATGGCACTAACAGACAAATATAGTGTGAAGTCCACACAATCACAGATCACACAGAATAAATGCTGGAAAACAGTACAGAACAGGGAACGCATGAGGTTTTTATAGCCGTTCGGCTCAAACCAAGACTAGGTCCACTTTATATTTACATAAGTCCTAAGAAATTACAAATGCAATGCCTCCCTACACTCAGTAGGAATGATTTACGAACAACATCCTTGTATTTTAATGAATAAGTGGGAAGAGAGAGCGGTTTTATACACGAAATCCTCGTGTTAGATTAATATGGAAGACACACAATGTCCTTGTGTTCTCCTCAATGGAGGCTGAGAGTTAGAATAGCCAAAGATCCTTTAGAAGTCCCTGAATATGTGTATTTATAGACGTAGAGAGTCTTCCGGATGAATGACATGTGTCACTAAACCAATGAGTTGCTAAGACGTATGGAGGAAGTCTCCTATTGTTCGTGTAAGGCCATGTGTGGTCCAATCCGTGAAAGTAGGAGTAAAACAGGCCTTAAGAATAGGTTAATCTCATGCGTGTGCAGTAGAATATTTCGTCCCAGACGGGTCTGATCGGGTCCTCCATCTGATCCCAACCGATGCCTTCAATCCGAAGGCAACGTGCTCTTCTTGGCAGTAAGGAGAAAGCGGATCGGGTCGGGTTCCTGCATCTCCATCCGATACGAGCCGGTGACTTCATTCCAACGTAGCATTCACTTCTGTGCAGCAGAAGGTGGATCGAGTCCCATATTTTCATCCCATCCGGGCGATCCGATCCGACTCAGAGTCCAATCAATGCCAAAATCCAAACGTTTCCGGTTCTGTGGGCGTTCACGCAAACGAGCGTAACTTTCAAACCGTATGTTCGTTTTAGCTAACCAAAAGTTGTACTTGAAGCTAATTCAGAGGGCTACAAGACTTATTGGGAAATGCTCCGTAATTGATGTTTTCGGGTCCAAAAGAGGTCACCTGTAATGAGTTTCGAGACGTCTTTGTTTGTGATGCAACTTCAACCAAATCGCTTCCAGTCTTCTGACTATGTTCCAAATACTTGAGTGTATTGTTAACCAGAAATTCTATGTGTAACACCCTGTATTTTCGGTGGACATGAAAGTAACAAATCAAAGTATAATTAATTTCTAAAAGAATAATTAAGGGAAACGGGTTGCTCCATTGCGTTCGTCTCGAAATTTTGCTTGAGATAGAGTCCGAGTTTGCGTAAATCAGACTCCGTACGAAGAAGTTACGGCCTTCAGAATTTTCAGAATGTATAAAACAGCTCGAAACTGAATTCGAAATTCAAAACAGAACCCAGAAGAGGACTGGGCGGGAAATTTCCCGCCCAGGACCCTGGTCGACCAGGTGGTCGACCTTTGTGTCGACCTCCCCCCATAGGTCAACCTGGGGGTTGACCTTAGGGTTGACCTAGGGGTCGACCTGTCCTGTTTTTCCAGATCTGAGGCAGAATTCATTTTTACGTATCCGGGCTGATTTTTGGACCAAATTCATGAGTTCTACTCTATATAAACGCCCCCAGACTTCACTTTCTCCACACAATTTAATTCTGCCTATACTCTGCCTCTATTCTAATTAAAAATAAAAATGGTGTCGCTAATCTGATGGAACCAAAACTAGGATTAATGCATCTTCTTCCAAACTGAATAGAATTAAAAGAGAATCATGTTAAAGCTTCAAGTTGGACCATAGGCATTCTGCTTCAAGCAAAGTCATGCGAATCATAGCAAATCACCACAACGCTATCTTATCGCCTTTTCTAAACCGATCACTGTAAGTTCGGTTATTCTTTAGATTTGAACGTGTAATTGGACTCGTGAATGTAATAAATTAAAATATAGAATTGTGCCTATTTGCAAGTTAATTATCTTTGATTCATGCTTATGTCAAATCTAACGTTATCTATGCCTTTGGACCTGATTCTCGATTGTGGCCTAGAACTTATTGTAATTAATTGCCAATGACTATGATTATGGGACTTTTGCCTAAGACTATGAATATGAAACTGTTGCCCATGAAACTATCGCCTATGACTATGATTCATGACAAAGAGACTATTACATAAGACTATGAATATAAGATTGTTGCCTATGACAATGACTATGATTCATAATTTTGAGACTATTGCATATGATTCATGACTATGAGACTATTACCAAGATTCATGACTATGAGACTATTGCCTATGACATTGATTAATAAACTATTGTGATTAGTCGCCCATGACTATTGTGGTTAATTGCCTATAACTATTGTAGTTAGTTGCCTATGCCTATTCCCATTGTTACAATTAACCAATCATGTTGTACTTAAACTGGCATTATGTTGGATCAAATCACCTATGCCTATTCCCTTAATTATGTTGGATCTCATAATTAGTGTGTGACTTAGCTAGTTTATTCTATTCACTTTCATGTACATCAAACCTGTTGGAGCCATTATTTTTGCATGCCTATTCTTTTATATCAATTCCTGTGCTTATCCCCTATTCCTTTTGTTAGTTCCATTTCATGAGTATGTAGAAAACTTGTGAAATCATGTTATACGTACTATTATGATGCGGGGATTGAGCGTAGCTTAATTAAGATAATTTGGCATAATAAATATGCTGGCATAATCTGAATTGTCTATAATAGTGAATAATTTACATGCATATTAGACTTGGGCATAAATGATAAATTTTAATTGGCCACAAAGTATGTAAATGGGCATGTAAACCAAGTTTTGGACATAAACGGTAAACTAGAATGTTAAATCAGTTTTGACATGAACTGTAAATTGGAATATTAATCTAGATTGGGCATGAACTGTAAAAGGGGAATATTAAATCTAAATTGGTATAAACTGCAGGTTTTGTTAATTGATAGGTAAATCAAGTTTTGGGCATAGAATATAAGTATGTTAATTTGCATGATAAATGAATATGATATAGGCTAAATTGATTTATGGAAAATTTACATGAATAGTAAATATGTAAATTAGAGAAGAGGAAAATGCCTAACCCGAGGTTAGACCGAGTTGTGGTATAAAACTGCCCGGAACTGCCCGGCACATCTAGTAACCACAACAATACCTGTCTAATATGAGAGGTTAGTGTATCAAGCCCACAAAGACCCAAGGTTAGACTGAGTTGTGGTGTAAAACTGCCCGGAACCGACCGGCACATCCAGTAACCACAACAATACCTGTCTAATGTGAGTGGTTGGTGCTTTAATTAATTAATTAAAGCTCATGAACAATCAAGCTATGAATGGTGAGGTTAAGTAATTAAGGAAACACTTAGCCAAATTAACTTGTTAACAAGACAAGAAGGGTGGGTTTAAGTAATTGAGAAAACACTTAGCCAATTCGACATGTTAACTAGATGAGATTGATAGGGGTTAAGTTAATCTGGACACTTAACCAACTTAACATGTTAGCAAAGAGAGATTTGTGGGGGTTAAGTAACTAAGGAAACACTTATAACATGTTAACTAGATAAGTGGGTAAGGTTAAGAAATGTTTAACATGCTAACTAGACCAGATGGTGGGGTTAAGTAAACTTAGAACACTTAGCCGTTATAGCATGATGAATAAACATGGTTAAGTTAATGAGAGACACTTAACCAGTATAACCTGATAAACGAGTAAGGTTAAGGAACACTTGACCAATTTAACATGACAAGTGAATGGGTTAAGTTAACTTGAATTGACTTATGACACTTAACCAATCTAACATGGCGAGATAGAGAACTATGTAGTAAACCTTAGTTAAGAGAACTAAGTAATAAACCTTAGTCAAGGAAGCCACGTAGAACACAAGAAGGAGCGAACGTCCGTCTGACCATGAAGAAGTCTCCAGCGAACTGGGTTACGAAGCACGCGACTTCGAGGGGACGTGAGGGTACTCTTAGTATCCCTCTATGAGGCTGCAGATGATCCTCCTGGGCTCACAAAGGTTAAAGTCTGCGTTAGAGGAGCCAAGGGGATGCCTTGGTTGCAATAATAAGGCAACCTAAAGACTAGGATGGACCAGCGTGATTCGGCGAGACCAGTTTTAGCCCTGTGATAGCAACTCGTTGTCCACCTACCATCTTGTGTCAGTCGGGATACGTGAAGCGGAAAGGCGGAGAACTCCAACAGACCATATACTTTCTATCTAGTTATGGGTGAGGTTGGCCCATACGTTTGTGGGGGCATTGAGGGGACTGCGTACAGTTCTCATTCTTGATTTTTTTGGGTGCCTTTCATTTGTTAGTTGCGGGAGGGCTCTAGTGGGACCATAGCCACTGCAAAAACAGACCTTAGCATCTGCCTCGGCAGATATCTAAAAGCTCCCGACCGAGTTCCGTGTTTCTTGATTAGCCCTGCCATGGGACTCAGGTCGTACATACAGAGGACATGTGCATCTAGACACCGATAACGATTCACGACACATATATGAGGAAAGTCTAGGAACATATATCGCTCTGGGTAGTGTGTCCTAGACTAGGGGGCATCGCTCGATAGGTAGCATAATCCCTAGTTGGACGTAGGTCGCGTAAACCCTAAATCCGAGAAGCGTTCAATAGGTAGCATAAACTCCAGTGGCCCTGGGTAGTGTAAGCCCTGGTTGAATCTAGGAAGAGTTCGATAGAAAACCATAGATTAGATCTAGGTAATAAATGGAATCCCCAAAATAGATGTACACCTGAAGGCAACCACAATTACGGGGATTGGGATCACGTTATCATATGATCATTTTATATAGATTACTAGTTGGGACACTAGTTAGGTGGTGCAGAGATATAGAAATCATTATACAGGGTAGTCGCGAAGCAGAGAAGGACTAGAAGCGCATTCAGTTTATTAGTACGTTCAGTTTATCTTGCCTTGTCATATCTCATATTTACCCCATGTTATCTTGTTACTATGGTTTAGTCTTTTATTTAGTTTATTCATGTCATGACCCTTTTTCCCGTTTAAACGCTAAGAATCACTGAGCTTACCAGACTTATGTCTGACCTACTTTGCTTTCGCCTCTTTTCTTTCGTTTTCCCCCAGGTAGTCAGGGAGGGAATAGCTCTGCTTAGTTTGGACCACATCTCCTTCCAGGATTGAAGATCAATCGAAGTTTTACTTGAGTTCCCTTTTCCATTGCTATGCCTTGTTATACTGAGTATTGTTATTTTGAAATTGGAAACAATCTTTGTACAAGCTGTTTTATCAATGAAGTAAAGTTTTATTTATTTTCCGCTGCTTTATTTATCTGTGTCTTTTACCAAAAATGCTCCACCAAAGTTAAGGCATTCCCTTTGTGAGTGACCTTAACGGAGGTGGGGTGTTTCACTTGGTATCAGAGCTGAAGGTTACCGGAACAAATAAAAGATTTGAAAATTTAATTTCAAACGGTTTTAAAAGAACCATTTTCAAAAGAAAAGTTTTGTTTTAAAAGAATTTTCCCCAAAGCCATATGCATTATCTTTTGACCCTCTGCTTGAATCCTTGTTTCCTTCTTTCTTATGTCTCCGGGGCTCCTGGCTTTCTGGGAGGCAACCTCATTGCGGCATGGTTCCATAGGCTTGATGAGACTACGACACTTGTCAGAGGGAAAATAAGCGCCTAACTTCCATCTGTAGCCGTAATTTTATTTCGAGCTTGGTAGGATTCTCCATGTGATGGAGGAAGCTTTCGAGAGACATGTCAACAAGTTACACAAGGATGGCAAAGTTGAGAATGAGGGAGTTTGGTCTTTTTCCAAAAATGCTCCACCAAAGTTAAGGCATTCCCTTTGTTAGTGACCTTAACGGAGGTGGGGTGTTTCACTATGTGTGACGGCTTTGACTAAAAAGCGTGTCAACGTTTATGGTTTATCATTTACGGTTTATTCTTTATTTTATATAGTTTACTGTTTATGGTTTATTGTTTATGGTTTACGGTTTATGGTTTATTGTTTATAGCTTACTGTTTATTGTTTATGGTCTACTGTTTATGGTTTAATGTTTATGGGTGGTGGTTTATGGTTTATTGTCTATTATTTATCATTTATGGCTTAATGTTTATGGTTTATGGCTTTATTTTGTATAGTTAATTGTTTATACTTTATTGTTTATGGTTTATGGTTTATTGTTTATACTTTATTGTTTATGGTTTACGATTTATGGTTATTGTTTACGGTTTATTGTTCACGATTTATCATTTATGGATTAGTGTGTAAGGTTTATGCTTTATTTTATATAGTTTATTGTTTATACTTTATTGTTTACGGTTTACGGTTTATGGTTTATTGTTTATGTTTTGCGGTTTATGGTTTATTGTTTATGATTTATCATTTACGGTTAAATGTTTATGGTTTATGCTTTATATTATATAGTTTACTGTTTATACTTTATTGTTTATGGTTTACGGTTTATGGTTTATTGTTTATGGTTTATGGTTTATTGTTTATTGTTAGACCAAAAATGGCACTAACACCCAAATGAAGTGTGAAGTCCTCACAATCACATATCACAGAGAATAAATGTAGGAAAGCAACAAAGAATAGGGAACGCACGAGGTTTTTATAGCGGTTTGGCTCAAACCAAGCCTAGGTTCACTTTATATTTTCTAAAGTCCTATGAAATTACAAATACAATGCCTTCCTAAAATCAGTAGGAATCATTTAGATTCAACATCCTTGTATTTTAATGAAGAAGTGGGAAGAGAGAGCGGTCTTATACACGAAAGCCCAAAGATCCTTTAGAAATCCATGAATACGTGTATTTATAGATGTAGAGAGTCTCCCAGATGAATGACATGTGTCAAGAAAACAAGCGTTGCTAGAATGTGTGGAAAAAGTCTCCGGTAGGTCATGTAAAGCCATGTGTGGTCCGATCCGTGTAAGTAGGAGTAAAACAGGGCTTAAAAATAAGTCAAATTCAAGTGTGTGCCGTAAAATATTTCGTCCTAGATGGGTCAGATCGAGTACTCCATCGGATTTGAATCGGTGAATTCAACCCGAAGGCGACATGCTCTTCCTGGCGGTAAGGAGAAAGCGGATCGAGTCGGGTTCCTACATCTCCATCTGAACCGAGACGATGACTTCATTACAAAGTAGTGTGCACTTCTATTATGTAGAAGGTGGATAGGGTCCCCCTTTCTGATCCGATTCGGGCCATCCGATCCGTCCCGTAGTCCAATCAATGCCGAAATCCAAACATTTTCGGTTCTGCGGGCGTTCAAGGAAACGAGCGTAACTCTCAAATCGAAAGTCCGTTTTAGCCAAACGAATGCTCTACATGAAGCTAATTCAGAAGGCTACAAGAATTACTTGGCAACGCTCCATAATTGTTGTTTTTGGGTCCAAAAGAGGTCATCTGTTAGGAGTTTGGAGCCATACTTTTTTTGTGATGCGACTTCAACCAAATCCTTCCTGTCTTCGGACGATGTTCCAAATACTTGAGTGTATTGTTAACCAAAAATTCCATGTGTGACGGCTTTGACTAAAAAGCGTATCAACGTTTATGGTTTATCATTTATGGCTTAATTTTTATGGTTTATGCTTTATTTTATATAGTTTATTATTTATGGTTTATTGTTTATGGTTTACGATTTATGATTTATTGTTTATGGTTTACGGTTTATGGATTATTGGTTATGGTTTACGGTTTATGGTTTAATGTTTATGTGTCATGGTTTATTGGCTATGATTTATCATTTATGGCTTAATGTTTACGGTTTATGCTCTATTTTATATAGTCTATTGTTTATACTTTATTGTTTATGGTTTTTGGTTTATTATTTACACCTTATTCTTTATGGTTGACGATTTATGGTTTATTTTTTATTGTTTACATTTTATTGTTTATGATTTATCATTTATGGCTTATTGTTATGGTTTATGCTTTATTTTATATAGTTTACTATTTATACTTTGTTGTTTATGGTTTACAGTTTATGGTTTATTGTTTATGTTTTATGGTTTATTGTTTATGATTTATCATTTATGGTTAAATATTTATGGTTTATGCTTTATATTATATAGTTTACTAGTTTATACTTTATGGTTAATGATTTACGGTTTATGGTTTATTGTCTATGGTTTACGGTCTATGGATTATTGTTTAATGTTAGACCAAAAAATGGCACTAAAACCCAAATGCAGTGTGAAGTCCACACAATCACAGATCACATAGAATAAATGCAGGAAGATAATACAGAACAGGGAATGCACGAGGTTTTTATAGCGGTTCGGCTCAAACCAAGCCTACGTCCACTTTATATTTACTTAAGTCCTAAGAATTTGGAAATACAATGCCTCCCCACACTCAGTAGGAATCATTTACATACAACATCCTTGTATTTTGATAAGTGGGAAGAGAGAGCGGGTTTACACACGAAATCCTCGTGTTATATTAATATGGAAGAAGCACAATGTCCTTGTGTTCTCTTCTATGGAGGCCGAGAGTTAGAATAACCAAAGATCCTTTAGAAGCCCCTGAATACGTGTATTTATAGATGTAGAGAGTCTCTCGGATTAATGACATGTGTCATGAAACCAACACGTTGCTAAGACGTATGAAGGAAGTCTCCTATAGTTCATGTATGGCCATGTGTGGTCCAATCCGTGAAAGTAGAAGTAAAACATGCCTTAAGAATAGGTTAAACTCAAATGTGTGCAGTAGAATATTTCATCCCAGACGGGTCAGATCGGATCCTCCATCTGATCGAAACCGGTGCCTTCGATTCGAAGGCGACGTGCTCTTCTTGGCAGTAAGGAGAAAGCGGATCGGGTCGGGTTCCTATATCTCCATCCGAACCGAGCCGGCGACTTCATTCCAAAGAAGCATGCACTTCTGTCTAGTCGAAGGTGGATCAGGTCCCCCTTTCTGATCTGATCCTGGCCATCCAATCCGACCCAGAGTCCAATCAATGCCGAAATCCAAACGTTTCTGGTTCTGCGGGCATTCACGGAAATGAGTGTAACTTTCAAATTGTAAGTACGTTTTAGCCAAACGAAAGCTCTATCTAAAGCTAATTCAGAGGGCTACAAGTGTTACTAAGCAATGCTCCGTGTTCGGGTCCAAAAGAGGTTGTCTGTTAGGAGATTTGAGCCTTTCTTTGATTGTGAAGCGACTTCAACCAAATCGCTTCCTATCTTCCGACGATGTTCCAAATACTTGAGTGTATTGTTAACTAGAAATTCCATGTGTGACGGCTTTGACTAAAAAGCGTTTCAACGTTTATTGTTTATCATTTATGGCTAAATGTTTATGGTTTATGCTTTATTTTATATAGTTTACTGTTTATGGTTTATTGTTTATGGTTTACGGTTTATGGTTTATTGTTTATGGTTTACAGTTTATGGTTTATTGTTTATGGTTTATGGTTTAATGTTTATGGGTCATGGTTTATGGTTTATTGTCCATGATTTATCATTTATGGTTTAATGTTTATGGTTTATGCTTTATTTTATATAGTTTACTGTTTATACTTTATTGTTTATGGTTTACGGTTTACAATTTATGGTTTACTGTCTATGGTTTACGGTTTACGTTTTATTGTTTATTGTTGGACCAAAAAATGGCACTAACACCCAAATGCAGTGTGAAGTCCACACAATCACAGATCACATAGAATAAATGCAGGAAAACAGTACAGAACATGGAACGCATGAGGTTTTTATTGTGGTTCGGCTCAAACCAAACCTACGTCCACTTTATATTTACTTAAGTCCTAAGAAAATACAAATACAATGTCTTCCTACACTCAGTAGGAATCATTTACACACACCATCCTTGTATTTTAATTTAGAAGTGGGAAGAGAGAGTGGTTTTATAAACAAAATCCTCGTGTTAGATTAATATGGAAGAAGCACAATGTCCTTGTGTTCCCTTCAATGGAGGCCGAGAGTTAGAATAGCCAAAGATCCTATAGAAGTCCCTGAATACGTGTATTTATTGATGTTGAGAGTCTGCTGGATGACTGACATGTGTCACGAAACCAATGCGTTGCTAAGACGTATGGAGGAAGTCTCTTGTAGTTCGTGTAAGGCCTCGTGTGGTCCGATCTGTGAAGGTAGAAGTAAAACAAGCCTTAAGAATAGGTTAAACTCAAGTGTGTGCAGTAGAATATTTTGTCCCAGACGGGTCAGATCGGGTCCACAATCTGGTCCAAAGTGGTGCCTTCATTCCAAAGGCGACGTGCTCTTCTTCGCAGTAAGGAGAAAGCAGGTCGGGTCGGGTTCCGGCATCTCCATCTGAACAGAGCCGGCGACTTCATTCCAAAGCCGCGTGCACTTCTGTGTAGCAGAAAGTGGATCGGGTCCCCCTTTCTGATCCGACACGGGCCATCCGATCCGACTCGGAGTCCAATCAATGCCGAAATCCTAACATTTCCAGTTCTACGGGCGTTCACGGAAACGAGCGTAACTTTCAAATTATAAGTACGTTTTAGCCAAACGAAAGCTCTACCTGAAGCTAATTCAGAGGGCTACAAGATTTACTAAGCAAAGCTCCGTATTAAGGTCCAAAAGAGGTCATCTGATAGGAGTTTCGAGCCGTCCTTTGTTTGTGATGCAACTTCAACCAAATTGGTTCCTGTCATCTGATGATATTGAAAATACTTGAGTGTATTGTTAACCAGAAATTCCATGTGTGACGGCTTTGACTAGAAAGCGTGTCAACGTTTATGGTTTATCACTTATGGCTTAATGTTTATGGTTTATGATTTATGCTTTATTTTGTGTAGTTTATTGTTTATGGTTTATTGTTTATGGTTTACGGTTTATGGTTTATTGTTTATGGTTTACGGTTTATTGTTTACGGTTTACGGTTTGTTATTTAATGTTTATGGGTCAGGGTTTATGGTTTATTGTCTATGACTTATCATTTATGGCTTAATGTTTATGGTTTGTGGCTATATTTTATAAAGTTAATTGTTTATAATTTGTTGTTTATGGTCTATGGTTTATTGTTTATACTTAATTGTTTATGGTTTACGATTTATGGTTTATTGTTTTTTGTTTATGGTTTATTATTTACGATTTATCATTTATGGCTTAGTGTTTATGGTTTATGGTTTATTTTATATAGTTTACTGTTTATACTTTATTGTTTAGGGTTTATGGTTTATGTTTTATTGTTTATGTTTTACGGTTTATGGTTTCATGTTTATGATTTATCATTTATGGTTAAATATTTATGGTTTATGCTTTATATTATACAATTTATTGTTTATACATTATTGTTTATGGTTTACGGTTTATAGTTTAATGTCTATGGTTTACTGTTTACAGTTTATTGTTTTTTGTTAGACCAAAAAATGACACTAACACCCAAACGTAGTGCGAAGTCCACACAATCACATATCACATAGAATTAATGCAGGTAAACAATACTGAACAAGGAACACATGAAGTTTTTATAGCGGTTCGGCTCAAACGAAGCCTACTTCCATTTTAAATTTACTTAAGTCCTAAGAAATTTCAAATACAATGCCTTCCTTCACTAAGTAGGAATCATTTACGTACACCATCCTTGTATTTTAATGAAGAAGTGGGAAGAGAGAGTGGATTTATACACGAAATCCTCGTGTTAGATTTAGTATGAAAGAAGCACAATGTCCTTGTGTTCCCTTCAATGGAGGCCGAGAGTTAGAATAGCCAAAGATCCTTTAGAAGTCCCTGAATACATGTATTTATAGATGTAGAGAGTCTCCCGGATGAATGACATGTGTCACAAAACTAATGCGTTGCTAAGACGTATGGAGGAACTCTCGTGTAGTTCGTGTAAGGCCATGCGTGGTCCGATCCGTGAAAGTAGGAGTAAAACAGGCCTGATGAATAGGTTAAACTCAAGTGTGTGCAGTAGAATATTTCGTCCCAGACGGGTTGTAACAACACGGATTCCTACGGACCAGTTTTTTTCAAAAACCCAATCCATAGAAACTCGAGTTGGTTTGCTCTGGTATCCTGTAGAAAAGACAGAGACATAAAACATGTCAGACTTCGGAAAACATCTCACAGTGGAAGGAATAAAATATAATGTAGCTGAAACATAGCTTTACCTTAATAATAATACTGCTAAACCAGTATC
Organism: Allium sativum; assembly: GCA_030737875.1. Taxonomy (NCBI): domain Eukaryota; kingdom Viridiplantae; phylum Streptophyta; class Magnoliopsida; order Asparagales; family Amaryllidaceae; genus Allium; species Allium sativum. Next base: position 36,241,609 of record CM060918.1, on the reverse strand, counting down.
CAAAGCTATACAGTCTTTGTCATGAACCTAACCTGCGAATGTTATGAGGAGGGGGTCAGAATATAAGTTCTGTGTGAATGAATTTAAACTACACTTCATGGATAATCCTACATATATCGTTCGATTATAATTTCTTATTTATTAGGTTATTAGTGTTATTAGCACTCACGGCTTACACACACGTCGCATTCATGTACTCTCTAGTAGATTAACCTAATATAGTATATGTAGCTACCCCCAATTAAGGTATACTCTACTCGCATGGTCTCCACCATATTTACGCAATCCCTTATCCGAAGTCGCATGTCGTATGTATATCAACGCTACGTTTTCATAAAACTACCATCACTATGTTAAGTAAGCGTTTGGACTGCCATTCTAGATCCTACTAGATTCTATCATCGAATAATGCCCTCTAGTCTATGGTACACCACCCAGAGCAACACGAGTGTACCTAGACTTTTTACCACGTACGTATCGTTAATCGTACTCGATGTCTATTTACACATGTTCTCTATATGTGCGCCCGAGTCCCATAGAAGGGCTAATCAAGAAACATGGAACTTGGTCGGGAGCTTTCAGATATATGCCGATACAGATGCTAAGGTATGCTTTTACAGTGGCTATTGTCCCACTAAACCCCTCCCTCAACTAACAAATGAAAGGCACCCAAGAAAATCAAGAATGAGAATTTAACCCCCCCCCATTCCCTTCAAACCTATAGGCCAACCTCACCCATAACTAGATAGCAAAGTATAGGGTCTTTTCGAGTTCGCCGCCTTTCCGCTTTACGTACTGACTGAAGATGGTAGGTAGACGACGAGTTGCTATGGCAGGGAACAAGCTGGTCTTGCCGAATCACGCTGGTCCATCTTAGTCTTTTGATTGCCCCTTATTATTGCAATCAAGGCATACTCATTGGTTCACCCATGCAGACCTAACCTCCATGAGCACAGGCGGATCATATGCCACTCACAGAGGAATAACAAGAGTACCCTACGTTCCTGGAAGCCGCATGCTTCTTAACCCAGTCCGTTGGAGCCTACAAGAATATCCAGATGGACATGCGCTCCTCTTTGTGTCTTTTGACATCCCGATGATCTACCCCTTATGGTTATTCATCCTCTAACGTATGGATTGGTCCAAGCGCCTCATTCTTACGTGTTATTAGAACTATGTCTAATTGTCCAATTACGCGCTTGTTCTGCTTCATCGGGTTTCTTTATAACTTGGTTATCCTTATTCATATTGCCTTTCGATTCTAATTACCAAGTTTCTCTTGCTTATTAATGTTTCATGTATGACTCGTTACTTGTAAGTTTCCTTAATAAGCTTTATATCCCATTATCCATCTTAACTTATTTCTTATATATGTTTTTCCTCATATCTTCTTATTCAGTTACACTTTCATCTGTTGATGTCACCGCAATCCATCGTTGTTTGCTTAGTTCTCATAGCTAAGGCTTATTGCATAGTTTTCTTAAATAAGGCTTATTACTTAGTTCTCTTAACTAAGGTTTATTTCTTAGTTCTCTTAACTAAGATCTACTACTTAGTTATCTTAGTTCTCTTAACTAAGGTTTTCTAATCAAAACTCATGTTATGTTTATCAACAGATTTCTCATTATTGCTTTGTAGCTTATATTCAACTTATTTTATAATATAAGTTGTCCCATTCTCTAGTCTTATTATCATCTTCCCTTGTCCCTAGGACAAGTCTACCTATTATATGACTTTCATATTTCCCATAAATGTTCATAATAATTTGCTATCATTCCCCATTATTATGTTTGTTAAGTTTGCGTATACGCCTCCATTTACTTAAACTTAACATTCTTAGCATGTCTATTCATTAGCATTAATTGATTTATTAATGCACCAACCTCTCACATTAGAACTGTTGTTTGTGGTTGCTGGATGTGCCGGGCGGTTCCGGGTAGACTTCTACCGCAAACTCATTCTAACCTTGGTTTTTTCTTGGGCATGATGCGCTAACCTCTCACATTAGATCTGTTGTTGCGGTTGCTGGATGTGCCGGGCGGTTCCGGGCCGTCTTACACCACAACTCAATCTACCCTCAGGTTAGGCATACTCATCTTTTAACAGACCTATACAATTTCAATCTAGGTTTTATATACTTATTTATCCCAATCCAATAATTCTTGTTCACGCTTCTGAACCCAATTTCATGTTTATGGTTCCAACTTGATTTGGATACATAAATTCTACCATGATTACATAATCTCATACATAGTTATGCCAATAATCCTTGTTATATGTTATGCCCAACTGTTAAGTTATACCTAATTATACCCAAATTATTTGTTCTTTAAAGTTATCAATAATTCATGTCAACCCTCATTCTTATTGCGTAGAACAATTAATTCATGCCAACCCTCATTCTTGTTGCATAAATCCCAATTCAACTTATATTCCCATATGTCTAGATCTTCAATTCTAACTTTTCTTATGTAAATATAATTCATGCATAAATTCTTGTTTCATCATACCCAAGCATCTCAATTTTAATCGAACATATTTTCTTTTATGTTCTAGGTTAATATATATGCCAATTTCCCCCAATTTACTAATCTCAGTTTATGTTATATGTTATTCCACAATTCCCCAGTTTCAATTTATTCCCACATTCCCAAACATCATTTTCAATATTCCAATCTTTGTTTGTACGCAAGCTTTTCAGCGAGATTTGGATTAGACTCGAAGTTTAATGTTTATACTTTATTATTTAAGGTTTACGGTTTAAGATTTATTGTTTATGTTTTACGGTTTATGGTTTATTGTTTATGGTTTATCATTTATGGTTAAATGTTTGTGGTTTATGCTTTATGTTATATAGTTTACTATTTATACTTTATTGTTTATGGTTTACGGTTTATTGTCTATGCTTTACGGTTTATGATTTATTGTTTATTATTAGACGAAAAAATGGAACTAACACCCAAATGTAGTGTGAAGTCCTCACAATCATAGATCACGGAGAATAAATGCCAGAAAGTAGTAAAGATGTAATGGCCCGGTGGATTTACGATCTTGGTAATGGAAATAAATTCAATGTCGACTATTCAAGCATCGGAAATACCAGATAGTTAATGAAAGAAAATAGAGGGTAAGAATAGATGAGATAGAACATTAGAATAGAAGAAGAAGAAAATAACCACAAAATCAGAGTAACACGAATCTCACAGCGGAACGAATAAAATATACTATATAACATAACTTTGAAATACAAATCTATACTTGAATATACATATCATTATCAAAGTATAGCACTTACAACACAGCGGAAATAAACAATTGCTATATAAACCTGAAGCCTCTTGCTCCAAGCTCTCAGCATATCTGGAAAATCCCGACTACTTGACTGTCCATACAAAATTAGGCACCCAAGAGTTTAGAGAAAACAAAATAAACTCTGGGTCAGTCATGGGACTGGTGTGAGTAAACAATTTGAGAAAATAAACAATATCTCATAAGACCACGCCGTATAACATGGAACAGGTTTTTCCCTTACGAGTATCCAAAACACTTGATTTATCATTAAAAATCCTTTAGAAAAAACGATAACCTTTATATCAAAACTCTTTGGATATTATAATAGTGTTTATCAACCACAATATAATAATCATCTAGCAGAACGCTTTCAGATCATGTTCCACATACATAATATATAGTCAAAAACCTTGGGCGCTTATTTGGTAATGAATTAAAACTGGCAAGGTATGGGCTTCTTCATAAGAAGTCCAATTCACACAAACTCGGACTCTGTCTCAAGCAGAATTCCAAGACGAAAGCAATGGCACAACCCGTTTCCCTTGATTCCCACATTTGAAATTAAGTATTCTTGAATTTGTTAACATTAATATTTAAAATCACAGGGTGTTACACAGAAGTGTTGGTTGTACCTCTAGCGATGCCAACAATCCGGGTACATAATAGATAAAGGGACTGAAGTCAAAGGTAGATATATACTCTAAACTCTGCCGCTCTACGAACAAAGGACTTCAAGTCAACTTCTTTATACTTAAGGCATCGGCTACAACGTTACCCTTGCCGGGGGTTTATGCGATCTCAAAATCGTAGGATGCCAAAAACTACATCCACCTTTGTTGCCTCAAGTTTAGATATTTCTAAGAGAACAGGTACTTTAGTGACTTATGGTCTGTATACAACTCAAACCTCTCGCCAAGCAAATAATGACGCCATGACTTAAGCGCAAAAACTATGGCATCCAACTCTAAGTCGTAGGTAGGGTAATTTTTCTCGCGGACTTTCAACTGCCTTCCACCATAGCATATCACCCTTCCCTCTTGCAATAAAACTGCGCCAAGCCCTGTCCCGCTAGCATCGTTATATACTATGAATGGCTTACTCCCATCTGGAAAAACTAAAACTGGAGCTATCATCAAAGCCCTCTTCAGATGTTGGAAAGCATCGTCACAGTCAACATCCCAAGTAAAAGTCAAGTTCTTCTTCGTTAACCGAGTAGGTAGGGCTGATATCTTCGCGAAGTCGTCAATGAACTTCCTGTAATAACCAGCCTGCCCTAGAAAGCTTCTTACTTCTGTTGTTTTCTTAGGAATTTTCCAATCTTGGATTGCCACCACCTTTGCGGGATCCATTGTATCCCTTCCTTAGAGACCACGTGTCCTAAGAACCTCACTTCTTTTCTCCAAAAATGGCACATGGAGAACTTAGCTTTAAGTTGATGCGCTCGTAGGGTCTCTAAGACTTCCCTAAGATATAGGGCATTCTCTTCCTCACTTCTAGATAAAATTAAGATATCGTCTACAAAGACTACCACAAACTTGTTTAGAAACTCCCTAAACACCCTACTCATTAAGTCAATGAAGTATGCAGGTGCACTCGTCAAACCAAAAGGCATGACGAGCCATTAGAAGAAACCATCAGGAGTTCTAAATGCAGTCTTATCTACTCTGTCTTCAGCCACCCTTAGCTGATGAAACCTTGTAGCCAAATCCAGTTGCGAGAAAACCGAAGCACCCACCAACTGGTCAAATAAATCATCTATCCTCGGCAATGGGTGTCTGTTCTTCTTTGTGAGCTTATTCAGCTCTCTATAGTCCACGCACAATCTAAGTGAACATCAGTTTTTGTAGCAAAAACGACCGGAGCACCCCACTCAGAAATGCTTCTTCTTATGAACCACTTCTCAAGCAACTCTTTCACTTGCTTACTGAGTTCTCTTCTCTCTCTCGGAGCCATGTAGCGCACTGGTAATGCAACTGGCTTTGCATTATCTACTAGGTATATTCGAAAGTCTATCTCACATCTCGGGGGTAATCCTCGAACTTCATCAAAGACGTCACTATATTCACGGACCACACGAACAGATTTCAAATCATCATTGGATGCGTCAAGGGATTCTAGGTAGCTAAGCATTACCGGACCTCTACGGTCACAAGAAATATCGAGGGTCTTTCCACAACGAGTCAACAATCTAACTACCCTTCTTTCACAATCTAGGATGGCACCGTATCTAGCTAGCCAATCCATGCCTAGAATCAAGTCGTAGCCCATGAAGCCAAGAACGAAGGCATTGCATTCAAACCCAACGCCCAAGATAGACACTCTCAAATCCCGACAAATCATTGAAAGATGTGCCGAACCACCAACAGGATTTGAGACTACTACGGGATCCTTAACTAGACTAGTATTTAGGTGCAGTGTTTCAAATAACAAAGCAGATACAAACGAGTGTGAAGCGGCAGAGTCAAAAAAAGTACGAACAGGATGATCAAACAGAAAAACTAAACTTTCAACGGAAATGTTTCTACCTCCCTCCTGTCCTGGTGCCATGAGAGCATGTACCTGCCCTCTTGCCTGCCCTGGTGCCATGAGAGCCTGAATCTGTCCTCCAGAAGTGGACCCTGTCCTTTGCCCTTGCCCATGTTTCCTCGAGCAGTCTTTAATTAGATGTCCTACCTCTCCACAACGGAAGCAGCCAGTCTTCTTCTTTTTCCTACAGTCCTTGCTCAAATGGCCTGGTGTTCCACAATTAAAGCACCTTTTCTTTCCTTTGCTATTGTTATCATTACCACCTTTCTTGTTTTGCTGTTGTGATTTCTTTTGATCCCCTTTCTTCTCTGGTGCCTTATTAGCATTGGCACCTTTATCCTCTTCATGCATAAGCGCCATGTCAACCAATTTCTCAAAGGTAGCCCCCATCGGAATGTGGGACATAGCCAACCCGTGTAGCGGATCATTCAAACCTTTAACGAACCTCAGGGCCTTCTTCTCAGGTGTGTTCACCAAGTCTAAGCCAAATCTCTCCAACTGATTGAACTTGTTGACGTACTCCTTTACTGATAAATTTCCTTGCTTCAATGCTAAGAATCCTCCCTATATAAATTCTCTTCTGCACGTGAGAGAAATTTCATCTCGAACCTATGCCTATAATCCATCCATGTCTCCACTGGACGCTCTCCATTCGTGACCTCCCACCAAAACGAGGCTTCGTCCTTCATTAACCAAGCAGCTAATTGGACCTTCCTTTCATCTTCTACCTCGAAGATACCAAATAAATCTTCCACCTCCTTAAGCCAATTTCGAGCTTCAACAAACGTCTCTGATCCGGGAAAAGGTTTCCCGCCCATTGCCCGAAAATCTTTGCATATCTTCGAAAAAGTATCAACGCGAGGCGGGGGAGGAGGAGGAGCGACTGCAGCTGGGGGAGGAGGAACATTTGCTGAGCCTGCGGCAGTGGCCCTAGCCTCCAGATTCCTTCTAAACCATCCTGGTATCGGTATGCCCTCGGGTATCTCAGGTTCCCCAGACATGCTGAAAAAGAAAAAGGAAGAGATTCTAAATGGAGAATCGAAGGAAAGATATATGGCTCTTGGGGGTTATGTTTTTAAAACAAACTTTTCTCTTGAAAATACTCTCCTTGAAACATATTTTTGAAAGTATTTCTTTATAAAATGCTTTTGAAAAACAGTGTTTCAAAATCTCATATCTGTTCTGGTAACCTTCATCTCTGATACCACGTGAAACACCCCACATCCATTAATGTCACTCTCCAGGGGAATGCATTAACTTTCATGGAGTATTATTGGTGCATAGAACAGAATATAACAAGATAGATACATATATTGGTACTTGAAAATTTTAAAACAACTTTTATTGTAGCGGAGAAATAATTTGATTACAACAACATCATAAACCAAGTGCATTTAACATCCATCTTGACAAATTGTTTTCTGAGTACATAAAATAAAAAGCATAACCCCAACACAAGTAGCCATAAAAGAGATGAGCCGAACTTTAATTTCCGCAATCCAAGCAATTCCAAAAGAAAGAGATCCAAATCAAGCTCCGCTGGTACTAGTCCCACCATGAGAACCTAGGTGAGGGGGAAAGGAAGAAAAGAGGCGAAAACAAGTGGGTCAGACATAAAATCTGGCGAGTACAATAACTTTAACAATATAATTATTAAAGTTATTAGGATAAGGCATAAACTGGTAAAACAAGGTATGGCTGTGAAACAAGTGGGAATGACAAAACAAACAAGAGGAATATTCTGGCGTTAATTGCACTCCTAATCATTATAGGATAATTACTGTACTGCACCATTACTAGTCATCCTAAAAGTTGATCCCGCCTACTGAACATAATAATCATAATGGTAGTTTCGTGTACCACTAGTTGTCTTCATAGGTGTCATCTGCCCCTATCTCCACTAGTTATACCCACTACCCCCATGCGATCGGCTCCCTAACTCGTAGATACCCGTACTGGTCCCACAGTGGGGTGTATCACTCCCCAGAGTGGCAACCCGATACCACTAAAGATGCACGGCTTATATCTACATGATGCAACAATGTCTTACCTACCAGCCAGGCCCACGCACGCACATGACCCCGTTGGACTTGCATTGCCACCGCTAACCTGTTTTGACCTCTTACAATCAAACCCAGTAAGAGTGTCCCGTCCTCGATCAAACTGGAGCTCACAAATATACTTAATGGGTTACTAGTTCGAAAAGGGTCCCCCTGTTTGACACAATCTTTCCACCTATGCTTGGTACCCAACAATATTTCCCACTTAACACCTTCTTATTCATGTCTTCTTACATGTTTCAATCTGGTTAAGTGTTTCTAATCATATTTCACATGCCACGCTTGCCACCACTTGTAATGACCCGTATTTTTCGGCAATATAATAATTAATTAATTTAATTATTTATAAAGTGATTTAGAATTCAAATGGTCGATTAATTAAATTATATTGAAATATTTAATTAGAATAATAATTAAATAATACATTTAATTTAGAACTAATCAAAATTGGTGGAATTCACAATATAATGTGAACTGGACAATTTATAATATATAATTCGGTTTAGAGTTGAAATATATTAACGAATATATTATATAAACGACAATTTGAACGTAGAATTATATTATAATTATAATCGAGCCCGTAATGGCGCGGTAGTTTGCTATTTGGCGATTTGAACTTCAATTGAATATACAAGGTCCGTTTTAAATCGGATTTCTGTGAAACAAGAAACGTTTGAATCTGTTGAAGTATATATTTCTAATGAAAGAGAAATTCGGGATTTCATTGTGTAGATTTTGATTTATGTCCAAATCAAATTTTAGAAAAGTCGCTATGGAATTCCTTTATAATTGCAATGCTTTATTTACGTTATAAAAGGAAATTCAATATAAATTGAATATCGATTTAATCAGGATTTGAAATATCGAGTTAGAAATTCATATAGGAATATTCTGAAGCTGTATGACATTCTAGAGTGAATATATACGACAATATAAATTTGTTTATATTTAATTTAATTATATTTAAATGTATTTATATTTTTAAATGGGTTATTTAGGGCGTTAAAAATAGCCAGTTTTGTAAACGACCTCAGAATTTGACGAAACTAATTTTGTTGGATCCGCAATATTAAATTATTGCTAGATTTCAAGTTTCGTGATTTTTAGAGTCACTGTGTAGCCATATGGATTTTTAGAGCGAAAAACAATCAGTATTTTGACGATAAAAAATACGCTGTGTGAGCAAACGGAGTCGGAATTCGATGAAACCAGTTTTGTTGGGACCGTAATGTCGAACTATAGCCGCATGTTCGGTTTCGTGATTTTTAAGTATCATGTGTAAGCACACGGATTTTTAGAATACAAATCAATGAGATATTTGCTAATTAAAAATATTAAATATTAATAAAATAAAAATAAAAATGTGTGTGAACATAAAAAGGCCACACCTTGCTTTGTTTCAACCACCAGTTCTGTGTGGTTTCAAACTGATAGATGCGGAAGAAACAAACCCATAAAAAGCAAATTAATATCCTATAAATATACCCCCATACTTCTTCTAACCTAGACTTTTTCTCCTTTGGTCAAAAACATTCCGCCGCTTATCAGTTCTCTCAGAAAAAACCATCGCGAGTTCAAAAATTAGTAGAAATTAAAAACAAATACTATAAATCCAGAGGATTGTGTATTCAAACTTCTACAAATCTGTGCTTCGATCTGGTATGCTTAGCCAAGGGTTCGATACCCATTTTTTGGTCGATGTCGGTTACAGACATCAGCTAGGGTTGGGGAAATCTAAAAATATGTTTGTTGATTCATAGAATTAAGTTGATAATTGGGTTTGAAACATGAAGACGATTTTGTGGTTGGAGTTACAGGGGTTTCGGTGATAGTTGTTGTCGTAGGTGATACTGTAGGAGCAGTTTCTAGGTCAACGTCGGATTTTGAGGTATTAGTGCGAGTGGAAGGATGAGAATATCAAGTTGAAGAGGAGATTGTGATGAGAATTTTGATAGTTTTAGTTTTGATTTATGATTAAGAATGGAGGAGTGGGTGTGGGTGGAAATCACGGCTTGGTGGAGTTTTGCTTGCGCTGTGTATATTGGGATTGGGGAAAAAAGACATCGGGTTGGTTTTTTGGGGAAGCAGATGTGCCAAGAAAGGGTAAAGCCCAATGAATTTAAGTGGTTTAGATTTAAATTTGATTTAAAATATTTGTGAACTTGTATTTATAATATCATGGCCATACGGCGTCAGATTTACGAACGGTCTGATCTGTTAGGATCGTATGGACGAGAGCTCCACAATGGAACTGACTGGAAGTGGATTAAAGCTCGTTTGAATTTATGGCGAAATAAATTGTTTGATTCAAATCAAACAACAGTTTATCGTTCTTTAACAATGAACTGCCAATGTGAGTAAAACTCACCAACTCTAAACAGTTCTATTTTTATAACGTATATTTATAACTGATAAATGATTACTGATTGCTATGTGTTAACTATTTGGTTGAGTTGCTTATGTATTGATTAAAATTATAGATAACGATATACATATAAATCGTTAATCGAATATTGATTCTGTTTATCAGAATATGTTATACTCATATTGTCTAACATCTGTGATGCAGGGAAACAGGTTGGAGGGACCAAACTGGGTTCCTCAATATATAAATACTGTTTTGTTTTATATATTGTGTTATAAGATGGGATATGAAATCTATTGATGATTTTATATGTGTGAATGATACTGATCATTGTTGTATGGTATGTTAAATACCATAGCATACCGGAATGTTAATAACGGAATTTTCAAAGTGATATTTGAAAATAAAATATTTATAAAATCAAAGAAGATTTTATAAATAGGAATATTTATTAATAGGAAATATTTATAAAAAGGATATTTATAAATGGAATACTTATAAAGTGAATTATTTATTTAATATAAATAAAAAAGACATTAAATGGATTATTTTTTTGGTAAATAAATTAGATATTATAAATGGATTATTTACTTTGGAAGATAAACAGGATTAAATCGAAGGAGAATTTAATTAGAAAATAAGTAGGATTAAAATGGAATATTTATTTATAAAATAAATAGAAGTATAAGAGAATTATTTATTTAGAAAATAAATAGACAAATATAGGAAGAGAAATATTTGTAAAACATTTACAAATAAAGATTATAAAAAGGAATTATTTATTTACGAAATAAATAGAGATATAAAAGGGAAATTTTAAATAAAACTTAAGTGTTAGAAACGTAATGAATTATATAAAGGAATTAATCGAGTTAGAATTAATCGATTAGAGTTAATTGAATATAGAGTAAAAGGAATAGAGTTAAACAAGATTAGAAACTGACTAGAGATTAGTTAAGTTGAATAGTTTTCTGAGTATCGATCTGATGTTGGTTTCGGCCTTCCGGGTTTATACATAGAAAATTGTTCTCTTACTAGTTTACGATTAAGGACTAATAGTTGTGGAATGATAGTGTTGCGTGAATAAGCTATGGAAATGTTTCCAATGTTAATGACGTATATTTTCTAAATGTAGAAAATAAAGAAATATGAATATATATATATATATGGTTAATGATTGATCGATATAATTTCCACTTGGAAATAATATCGTTGTTTGCACACCTGTTTTTCTTTGATAGTTAACGCACCGAGTATCAAAGTTTATGACCATTTTAATATTGTTAATATGGAGAGACCGGTAGGATTATTATCCGAAGAACAACTCTGTATTGTCATAAGCGTTACGAATCATATATGCCGAAGAAAATTTAAGGACGAGGTAAAGTGCAAGGGCTGTTGTATAAATCTTATATAACAATTGCCTAAGATGGATGTACCGAATGGTGCCTTCGGTTTGTCCAGTCCCAGGACAACTTGTATGGACGAAGGTCTGACAGAGTATATATAATAAATCGCGTAAGTTGATCTCTTCAAACGTATTCACGTCTGATGGTGGAGAATTCGTTTCTCTTAGCTATATACCCATGTTATTTTTGGGTAAATCAATTTGCGGTTTAAAGGGTATGACGATCTGACATTCTAAGTGAATGAAGATGTGGCATGTAAAAGATAAGCGTAGCTTCTAGCCTTACATTCGATAAATGACAGAAATCGGGCAGGCAACATGGCGATGTAGGTCGCACCTATTAGGGTGTATAATCACCTGATCTAGAGTTTCATTTAGTTCTAAAAATCTATTGTTGATGCTGTCCCATTCAGGAAATGGTTGCTAATCCCAACCATTGGTTATATACATTCGATACACTCAAGCGAAATGAGTGGTCGGTCTTGTGTGGCCGGGTTGCAAGATGTTCTTGTTGAACCCATTGTATTCCTCTCTAGAGGTACACTGGTAGAAGGTGGTTCCATACCTTGTCATAGTTAGAAATCCATTACCCAATACGTTCTTGCGATTTTGATTGTATACTATATATGTAGAACGTGAGATAGAAGCGTTTCTGCTAGATGATTATTATATTGTGGTTGATAGACAATATTATAATATCAAAAGGTTTTTGATATAAAGATATTTTGGATTCTCATAAGGGAAAAACCCGTTCCGTTATACAGTGTGGTCTTACGAGATATCGTTTACTTGTTCGAACTGTTTTAAACTGTTTTACTCATAACAGTCCCATGACTGACCCGGAGTTTATTTTGTTTTCCCTAAACTCTTGGGTGCCCAATTTTGTACGGGCAGTCAAGTAGTCGGGATTTATAGATACTTGAAGAGCTGGAGCGGGGGGCTTCAGGATCACATAGCTATAGTTTATTTCCGCTGTTTTGTAAGTGTTGTACTTTGATAATGATGTATATTCAAATACAGATGTATATTTCAAGTTATTATATATATATTATATGTTATTCGTTCCGCTATGAGGTTCATGTTACTCTGATGTTGTGTTCTTCTTCTTCTTCTATTCTAAGTTTCTATCTTATCTATTCTCACCCTCTAATTTTTTCATTAACTATTCGGTTATTTTCGATCCTTGGATGTTAGATATGAGTTGTATATCGGAAAACCAAGATCGACAAAAACCGGGTCGTTACATTTGGTATCAGAGCATAAGGTTAAGTAATTACCTTGGCTCTGTGGCGTGACTCGGTAGAGTTGGAGTTAGTAATACACTAGATTGAGTTTGAGTGTATATATACGAGTGAACTTATTTGTTATTTGATATAAAATTGTTTTATTTTGTGGAGATTCAGTGGTTGAGTTGTTTATGGGTTCTGATCGATCAGTTTGATCCACTTTTTTGGTAGGAGTTTATAAACACTCGAATACGATGGGTCGATATGATATGTTTGGAAAAGAGGGTAAACAGAATAATTTTACCCAAATTATATTTGATATAGAGAAGATATATATATATATTGGAATGAATATATATATATTGGATATATTGGTTGTTATTGTAATCAAATAAGATTATAAAAATGTGAAGTGGTTATGTAAATAATCGATCAAAATTCAGATAAGCGTATTGAATTGAATTACATCTAAAATTGAAATCAGAGTTGAAATTAAAACCCTGGAATTTGAAAGATATTTGTAAACGGAGTTAAATTAAGTATATAAGAATTTTAAAATCCTGAGAGGTTTTAAATTGTTTTACAAACATTGGATGGATATTTTGAAATAAATTTCAAAGTGGAAATGTTAGAAATGGTTTTGAAAAGCGTTATAGTATTGAACTCACTTCGAAAGCTAGAAATAGATTCTGATGATGACCATGACATCATCGGTGTTCAATTACGAGTTGTAAGTGACGGATTACTACCGAAAAGATTTTAGTTTTTGAATTGTTTTGAGAGAAACAAGTTGTTTGAAATCCAAAAAAGGAATATTTGGTTTTGGAAAAGCAAAGTTGTTTAAAACTCCCAGGAAGAGACTATTTGAATTAAAAAAAAAATTAAATAGAAATTTGTGAAACCAAGCTAGAACTGAATTGAAACCAATTAACTGGAAATTGAATTAGATACGATATATCAAGTAGAATCAGATTTTGAATTGTGAGATAGAATCTGAAATGGTATTGGATTGATGAGTTAAGAATTTAAAAATCGAAAATGGAACTTTGATTTGAAATTGAATTCGACTTAGGTATAAGCGAATGGTTGGATTTGTGGATAAAAACAGATTGGAATTTGATTGGGATGACCCTTGTACCTGCTGAATTGATAACAGGTGGAAAGGATATAATGATATGCCGACAAAAAAGGTACAAGTTTATATTTCTATTGGATATATGATTTTGATGAGTCGAATTGGCAAGCCGCTTGGCTGTTTGTTTTCTTTTGGGTTGGAGATGGCCCAGAGAGGCGAGTTGGAGTTTGACCTATTGACCAGTACAAAGGAGGTGCTGGCGAAATTTTTGGAAAAGTTAAGGTGTTAGAAAATTTTCTGGATTTTTGAAAATATTCGTAAATAGAATTGAATTAATAATTAAATTAATCCAGCGGAAACTGAAGTTGAGAAGTGAACAAATAAGTCTGACCGGTCGATAGGGTTTGTTTTCTACCTTAGCAATTTCGAGGACGAAATTATTTTAAGTAGCGAAGAATGTAATGACCCGCATTTTTCAGCGATATAATAATTAATTAATTTAATTATTTATAAAGTGATTTAGAATTCGAATGGTTGATTAATTAAATTATATTGAAATATTTAATTAAAATAATAATTAAATAATATATTTAATTCAGAAATAATCAAAATTGGTGGAATTCACAATATAATGTGAAGTGGACAATTTATAATATATAATTCGGTTTAGAGTTGAAATATATTAACGAACATATTATATAAACGACAGTTTGAACGTAGAATTATATTATTATTATAATCGAGCCCGTACTGGCGCGGTAGTTCGCTATTTGGCGATTTGAACTTCAACTGAAGATACAGGGTCCGTTTTAAATCGGATTTCTGTGAAACAAGAAACGTTTGAATCTGTTGAAGTACATTTTTCTAATGAAAGGGAAAAATCGGGATTTCATTGTGTAGATTTTGATTTATGACCAAATCAAATTTTAGAAAAGTCGCTATGGAATTCCTTTATAATTTGCAATGCTTTATTTACGTTATAAAAGGAATTTCAATATAAATTGAATATCAATTTAATCAGGATTTGAAATATCGAGTTAGAAATTCATATAGGAATATTCTGAAGTTGTATGATATTCCAAAGTGAATATATACGACAATATAAATTTATTTATATTTAATTTAATTATATTTATATATTTAAATGGGTTATTTAGGGCGTTAAAAATAGCCAGTTTTGCAAACGACCTCAGAATTTGATGAAACTAATTTTGTTGGATCCGCAATATTAAATTATTGCTAGATTTCAAGTTCCGTGATTTTTAGAGTCACTGTGTGTCCGTACGGATTTTTTGAGTGAAAAACAGTCAGTATTTTGACGGTTAAAAATACGCTGTGTGAGCAAACGGAGTCGGAATTCGACGAAACCAGTTTTGTTGGGACCGTAATGTCGAACTATAGCCGCATATTCAGTTTCGTTATTTTTAAGTATCATGTGTGAGCACACGGATTTTTAGAAGACAAATAAATGGGATATTTGTTAATTGAAAATATTAAATATTAATAAAATAAAAATAAAAATGTGTGTGAACATAAAAAGGCCACACCTTACTTTGTTTCAACCACCAGTTCTGTATGGTTTCAAACTGATAGATGTGGAAGAAACAAATCCATACAAAGCAAATTAATATCCTATAAATATACCCCCATACTTCTTCTAAACTAGACTTTTTCTCCTTTGGTCAAAAACATTCTACCGCTTATCAGTTCTCTCAGCAAAAACCATCGCATGTTCAAAAATTAGTAGAAATAAAAAACAAATACTATAAATCCAGAGGATTGTGTATTCAAATTCCTACAAATCTGTGCTTCGATCAGGTATGCTTAGCCAAGGGTTCGATACCCAATTTTTTGTTCGTCGTCGGTTACAGACATCAGCTAGGGTTAGGGAAATCTAAAAATATGGTTTTTGATTCATAGAATTAAGTTGATAATTGGGTTTGAAACATGAAGACGAGTTTGTGGTTGGAGTTACAGGGGTTTCAGTGATAGTTGTTGTCGCATGTGGTACTGTAGGAGCAGTTTCTAGGTCAACGTCGGATTTTGAGGTATTAGTGCGAGTGGGAGGATTAGCATATCAAGTTAAAGAGGAGATTGTGATTAAAATTTTGATAGCTTTAGTTTTGATTTATGATGAAGGATGGAGGAGTGGTTGTGGGTGGAAATCACGGCTTGGTGGAGTTTTGCTTGCGCTGTGTATATTGGGATTGGGGAAGAAAGTCATCAGGCTGGTTTTGTGGGGAAGCAGATGGGCCAAGAAAGGGTAAAGCCCAATCAATTTAAGTGGTTTAGTTTTAAATTTGATTTAAAATTTTCGTAAACTTTTATTTATAATATCATGGCCATACGGTGTCAGATTTACAAACGATCTGATCCGTTAGGATCGTATGGACGAGAGCTCCCCAATGGAACTGACTGGAAGTGGATTGAAGCTCGTTTGAATTTATGGCGAAATAAATTGTTTGATTCAAATCAAACAACAGTTTATCGTTCTTTAACGATGAACTGCCAATGTGAGTAAAACTCACCAACTCTGAAAAGTTCTATTTTTATAGCGTATATTTAGAACTGACAAATGATGACTGATTGCTGTTTGTTAACTGTTTGGTTGAGTTGCTTATGTATTGATTGAAATTATAGATAACGATATACATATAAATCGTTTATCGAATATTGATTCTGTTTATCAGAATATGTTATAGTCGTATTGTCTAACATCTGTGATGTAGGGAAATAGGTTGGAGGGACCCAACTGGATTCCTCAATATATAAATACTGTTTTGTTTTATATATTGTGTTATACGATGGGATATGAAATCTGTTGATGATTTTATATGCGTGAATGATACTGATCATTGTTCTATGGTATATTAAATACCATAACATACCGGAATGTCTATAAGGGAATTTTCAAAGTGATATTTGAAAATAAAATATTTATAAAATCAAAGAAGATTTTATAAACATGAATATTTATAAACAGGAAATATTTATAAAAAGGATATTTATAAATGGAATACTTATGAAGTGAATTATTTATTTAAGATAAATAAATAAGACATTAAATGGATTATTTATTTGGTAAATAAATTAGATATTATAAAGGGATTATTTACTTTGGAAGATAAACATGATTAAATCAAAGGGGAATTTAATTAGAAAATAAATAGGATTAAAATGGAATATTTTTTTAGAAAATAAATAGAAGTATAAGAGAATTATTTATTTAGAAAATAAATAGACAAATATAGGAAGAGAAATATTTGTAAAACATTTACAAATAAAGGTTATAAAAAGGAATTATTTATTTACGAAATAAATAGAGTAATAAAAGGGAAATTTTAAATAAGACTTAAGTGTTAGAAACGTAATGGATTATATAAAGGAATTAATCGAGTTAGAATTAATCGATTAGAGTTAATTGAATATAGAGTTAAAGAAATAGAGTTAAACAATATTAGAAACTGACTAGAGATTAGTTAAGTTGAATAGTTTTCTGAGTATCGATCTGATGTTGGTTTCGGCCTTTGGGGTTTATACTTAGAAAATTGTTCTCTCACTAGTTTACGGTTTGGGACTAATAGTTGTGGAATCATAGTGATGCGTGAATAAGCTATGGAAATGTTTCCAATGTTAATGACGTATATTTTCTAAATGTAGAAAATAAGGAAATATGAATATATATATATATATATATATATGTTTGATGACTGATCGATATAATTTCCACTTGGAAATAATATCGTTGTTTGCACACCTGTTTTTCTTTGATAGTTAACTCACCAACTATCGAAGTTTATGACCATTTTAACCTTGATAATATGGAGAGACCGGTTGGATTATTATCCTAAGAACCACCCTGTATTGGCATAAGTGTTGTGAATCGTATATGCCAAAGAAAATTTGAAGACGGAGTAAAGTGCAAGGGCTGTTGTATAAATCTTAGATAACAATTGCCTAAGATGGATGTACTGAATAGTGCCTTCGGCTTGTCCAGTCCCAGGACAACTTGTATGGACGAAGGTCTGACAGAGTATATCTAATAAATCACATAAGTTGATCTCTTCAAATGTATTCACGTTTGGTGGCGGAGGAATTAATTTCTCTTAGCTGTATACCCGTGTTATTTTTGGATAAATCAATTTGTGATTTAAAGGTTATGACGATGTGACATTCTAAGTTAATGAAGATGTGGCATGTAAAAGATAAGCGTAGCTTCTAGCCTCACATCCGGTAAATGACAGAAATCGGGCAAGCAGCATGGCTATTTAGGTCGCACCTATTAGGTTGTATAATCACCTGATCTAGAGTTTCAATTACTTCTAAAAATCTATTATTGATGCTGTCCCATTTGGGAAACGATTGCTGATCTCAACCGTTGGTGATATACATTTGATAAATTCAAGCAAAATGAGTGGTCGGTCATGTGTGGCCGGGTTGCAAGATGTTCTTGTTGAACCCAGTGTATTCCTCTCTAGAGGTACACTAGTAGAAGGTGGTTCCATACCTTATCATTTTTGGAAATCCATTACCCAATACTTGCTTGCGGTTTTGATTGTATACTATATATATTGAACGTGAGATGGAAGCGTTTCTGCTAGATGATTATTATATTGTGGTTGATAGACATTATTATAATATCAAAAAGTTTTTCATATAAAATATTTTGGATTCTCATAGGGAAAAACCCGTTTCGTTATACGGCGTGGTCTTCTGAGATATCGTTTACTTGTTCGAACTGTTTTAAACTGTTTTACTCATACCAGTCCCATGACTGACCCGGAGTTTATTTTGTTTTCCTAAACTCTTGGATGTCCAATTTTGTACGGGCAGACAAGTAGTCGGGATTTATAGATATTTGAAGAGCTGGAGCAGGACGCTTCAGGATTACATAGCTATAGTTTATTTCCGCTGTGTTGTAAGTGTTTTACTTTGATAATGATGTATATTCAAGTACAGATGTATATTTCCAGTTATGTTATATATATTATATGTTATTCGTTCCGCTGTGAGGTTCGTGTTACTCTGTTGTTGTGTTCTTCTTCTTCTTCTGTTCTAAGTTTCTATCTTATCTATTCTCAACCTCTAATTTCTTTCATTAACTATTCGGTTATTTTCGATCCTTGGATGTTCGATATGTGTTGTATATCGGATAACCAAGATAGACAAAAACCGGGTCGTTACACCACTTAACCCCCATGTCCCACCACTTGTTTATCTAGTTAAGTGTTACTTAATTCATTATAACCGTAACTTTGTAAAGACCTCCCACATTAGACTACCGTTTGCGGTTGCTGGATTTGCTGGGCGAGTCCGGGCAGACTTATACCGCAAACGAGCCTAACCTCATGTCTTAACAATTGTTACACATTTAATTTATGCCTTCGACCTCTCATATTAGACCACCGTTTGTGGTTGCTGGATTTGCCCGGCGGGTCCGGGCAGTCTTATACCACAAACGAGTCTAACCTCGTGTCATAGGCGTTTATTAATCCACATAATTATTTTCACCCCAATTTTAATTAATATCCCTATTCAATTTTTTCAATAATTTCCAAATTAATCTATGTCCATAATTGTCCCCTAAATTATGAAAATAACTTCAGGTATATAATTTATACCAATTGATGTCTCAAATTTATTTATATGCCTTTAAGGCCATTTTATGCCAATTCACAATTGTTTATATTTGATATTTTCCCATTGTCCCCATGCTATTCGTACGTTTTAATATAACATATGTTAGACTCGCAAATAGTCTAGCTTATAAAAAGAAAAGCAACATCACAACTTGCATAACACATAAAATAGATCTAAGAATCATAACATAAGTTTGCATAGCCAATAACTTGCATAGGCAATGGATATACATAAATTTGCATAAATTATCATGGATCTAAATGTAGATCTAAACATGTAATCGTGAACTTGCATATATGGATATGGTTTTCCTATAACTTGCATATGAATTTCATTCAAGCTAGCATATGATTCACATACAAAACTAGCATAGGCAATGGGCATATAGAACATAAATTTGCGTAACTATGTGCTGTCATGGATCTAAATATAGATCTAAACATAAAAATGTTAACTTGCATATGGATCTAAACATGTAAATTAATGTCACAAGTTTTGCATATAAACTAGCATATGTATATACATGATTCACATATTAACTTGTGTATAATCCACCTACAGACTTGCATAAGATTCACATATGTTTTTACATCCCAAACTTACATAAGATTCGCATATGATTTAACATCCTAAACTTGCATAAGACTCATATACAAATTTGCATATGTAGAAACAAACTTGCATAAAATGAATCAAGTTAAACATTTACAATTGGACATATGAAATAGACCCACAATAACAAAACTGTCATATGTTCAAACGATAACATCACATGATTAATTAGTCATATTTTCATAATCCCAATTATAACTTATCACAATTAAATTAATTAATTATTTTTTGAAAGAAATTGTACTCACAAAATAAAACAGTCTTGTTTTTCTGGGATCTGTATTCTGAAACTGAATTGCTCGCCTTTGATGTAGACTAATTGTTATTCTAATTTAGATTAGATTTGATTTTGATTCTTGCTTCTATCTTGGCGGCTACTCTAGGTCCACAATTAACGGCATGACGGCTCTAGGTATGAATTAGTATGATTTTAGGTTGAGGGTTAGGTTGCTTATATAGAATTTTAATTAATTAAGAGCCGTCAGATTAACCTAGAAGCAATCAAGACCATCCAGTCAAGATAGAATAACCACCTCAGCCCTAATGACTCAGTAGTGAGTCAAAACATCGTCACATTTCAGATCTGCCCAGGGGGGGGGGGGGTGGTAGGTCGACCCCTAGATCGACCCCATGGTCGACCTGTATAGGAAGGTCGACCCCATGGTCGACCTGGCCTTGGGCAGGAAATTTCCCGCCCAGCCCGCTTCTGCATTTCCAATTTGAATTTTGAATTTCTGATTCGAGCTGTTTTTAATTTATTTAAATTCTGAAAGTTCTGAAGGCCATAACTTCTTCGTATAGAGTCTGATTCACGCAAACTCGAACTCTATCTCAAGCAGAATTCAGAGACGAACGCGATGGCTTAACCCGTTTCCCTTAATTCTCACATTTGAAATTAAGTATTTTTTAATTGGCTAATTTTAATATTTAAAATCACGGGGTGTTACAAATAGAATAAATATTTAATCAAGATTTAATGGAGTTCCAATTAATTAATATTTATTTGGAATTAAATAAGTTGGATTTTCGTGTTTATCGTGAATGGTGTCTTCAATAACACCGTTCTTAAACCCAGTTGAGAAAAGAATAAATCTTTTAATTAAGATTATTAGAATTTTCCAATTATATTTAAAAATTAGAAAAAATAAAATGTGAATTGGGTTTATTGTGAACTGTGTTTTAAACTTGTTCTTTAACCCAATTAACAGTGAAAATATAATTTTGAATTTTGAAATCTTTTATTAAGATTTAAAGGGGAATTTTCCAAAGTAAAGTTTTCCAATTTAATATATTAAACTGGAATTTAGTGGAATTCAATTTAATAATAATCGAGATGAGC
Organism: Allium sativum; assembly: GCA_030737875.1. Taxonomy (NCBI): domain Eukaryota; kingdom Viridiplantae; phylum Streptophyta; class Magnoliopsida; order Asparagales; family Amaryllidaceae; genus Allium; species Allium sativum. The sequence continues at coordinate 36,220,064 of CM060918.1, read as the reverse complement.
TTCTATAAAAGAAGACCATTACAATATATGGAATTTAGAAGGCTTGGCCACTATTCCATTTATATTATCAGTCTGATATGGGAATTTATATCGATTATGTTTTGATTTGATTTCTGTGAAAATTCCATATTTTATCGAAGATGATTTTTGGGTTTATCATGAACTGTTTTTTAAAATGACATTGGTTCTTTAACCCAGTTAAAGACAAGATTAATTTCTTAAAGTTGAATAATCATAAAGTAATGATTTTTGATATTTAAACCAAATTGGAGTTTTAATGAATCTTTAAAAAGAAGATTAAAGGACAAATTTAAAAGAATTTATCTTTGATAAAATTAATGGGAGCCTTTCCCTAATAATGTGAATATTTATTTAAAAGAATATTCTGAATTGGAATGAGGCGTTTGATGTGTTTTTATAGAACTTTATTATTGATTATAAAATATGTGAGTTGTTCGGAAAGACCGGGTTTAACCCATTCTTAATTATTATTACGATGATTAAAAGTCGATGATGAAGACGGTAGTTGAAGACCGGAGATCTTCACATCGTTTGGATGATTACTGATGTCTTGATTGGGAGGCATCCCAAGACAAGGTAATAAGTGTAACACCCCGTATTTTCTGAGAATATTAAAATAACAAATTAAAGAATAATTTATTTGAAAAGTGGAATGAGAAAAGAATGATGTTTAGCATTGTTCTAAGGTTTGTAAGCAAAAGACTTAGTAGCTCATTTGGTTAGAACGTGTGACTTGCATACAAGCGGTACAGAGTTTGATCCCCGCTAGCACCATATTTTTGTTTTAGGGGAATGGCTAAAAAGTGGCTTAGTGTGAACGCAGTTCAAAAAGTGGTTTAGTGTGAAAATGGTTAATTATGAAGAAGTTATTAAGCCATGAAGTTTGTATGCATATGATATATATATATATATATATAGATATATATATATAAAAATTAAATAAATAAATATTGAAAAAAAGTTCAAAACAGCGAATCGGGAGGGGGAATAGCTGAACCGCACCATTTTTGGGGTCGACCCGAGCTCCGCTGGGTCGACTAGAGGTCAATCCAGGGTGTTTGGCTTCCAGCCCGAGGCGCAATTCGCTCTAAGGGCTGATATGGCATCTGAGTGGTCCAGATCAGTTCTATGCTTAATCCTAAGGCCTAAATAACTTCCTACACCTATATATACACCTTAAGACCTAACCCTAATTCATAAATATTATCCGTGGCACCATTATGCTATCAAATTCTCTCTTAAACCCTAGCTGCCGCCTCTAAATCAAATCTCAAGTGTTCAACTTCAACTCAAATTAAAGATTAGAGCTTCTACAACAATTCAAGAAGATAAATCAGCAACACCGCAACGTTTCTACACCAATTTCAGTGCATAATTCTATTCTTTAACCATGAAAGGTGATTACAGTGATTTTCACAATATAATGGGATTAAAAGTAACATGATGAAGTTGTAAAGAGGATTCATATGTATGTATGTAATTTAAATCTCATCCAAGTCTTCACATTTTTTATTCATGTCATCATATGCCTATGTTTGTATGCAAAATTCATACCTTTTATCAGTTTTTTCATGTTGAATCTGTCATTATGCCTCTGTGCCAGTTTACATGCCCCTTTATTTCATGATGTTGTGTTAATTCCAATTTTCTGTTATTTGATTCTCTCTTCTTATCCCTATTCCTTTTATTTTCGGATTAGGCTACCTTCGAGCCTATGTTAAAAATATGCGCGAATGCAAATACGTGGGAACGATGGGAATATGTGAAATATGGAAAATTGGATAATATGTGAAATTGGCATATTTGGGTATCAACTACATGGAATTGATGAAATTGCCCATAATTGTAAATTTGTAATTGAGGCTAATTAATATGTAATTAAAGACAATTTGGAATAGGCAATATTATAAACATGATTATATGTTTAATTGGATATACATGACATGAAAATTGAATATGGGTGAAATACGATTATTAATAAACCTTTGACACGAGGTTAGGTGCAATCGTGGCGTAAGACTGCCCGGAACGGCCCGACAAATCCAGCTGCCACAATTGGATGTCTAATGTGAGAGGTCAAAGGAATGAATAGTAGGCGCAACGGTTAATGACACGAGGTTAGACCTGGTTTGTGGCATAAGACTGCCCGGAACCGCCCGACAAATCCAGCGGCCATAAAGCGTTCGGTCTAATGTAGGAGGTCTTGCACCGTTCGTCATAAGGAGTGAATTAAGGAATACTAACCATAATAAGACATGGGTATGGTTAGAGGGTTAAGTGGGGTGACATGTAAATATGGACTTAACCGGAATAAGATAAGACATGTAAATTATGACATGTAAGTATGGACTTAACCGTAGCATGTGTAAGACATGGACATTTAAATTAAAATGGTTAAGTGGGAGAAAAACCTTGCGGGGACCAAGCATATGTGGGAGGCTTGTGTCCGATGGGGACCCATTTCAACCAGTAACCTGTTTGAGTATCTAATTGGGCCCAGTACTAGGCCGGGGTTGGGGCACCCTTATTGGACTTGAATGCAAGAGGTCAAAACGTGAATAGCGGTGGCAACGCAAGTCCAACGGGTTCATGTGTGTGCATGGGTCAGGGCTGGTAGGTAAGGCGTTGTTGCATCGTGTAGGTATGGCCATGCATTTTATGTTGGTATCGGGGTTGCCACTTTGGGGAGTGATACACCCCATTGCGGGGCCCGCACGGGCGCCTTCGGGGTTTAGTGAGCTGATCGAATGGGTAGGGTAAGGGTACCTTAGCGGTAGTCGGAGCAAGCCGGCACCTACGATAGCAGCTAGGTACAAGTAACTACCAAGTTTGTCATGTGGGTACAGTTAGTGGGAAGGGATCAACCTTTAGTAAATAGGGACTAGTAGATGTGCGGTGTAATTAAGTAATGTGTTGTAACTTAGCAAAAGTGCGGTGTAACGAAATTCATGTTGGTTGAGTTGGATTGTCCTTTCGGTGCTAGTCTGATGTTGACTTCGTTCTTCGGGGTAAGTACTTGGAGGGTTGTTTGCTTAGCCAAGGTGTAGGATTGTCTTAGTAATCAGGAATGGAATCATCTTGTCCATCCTTTTTATCTACCTTATCTATGCTATGGCCATATCATGATACCTATTTATGTCTTGATCATTTACCTTACCTATTATTTGTTAAAATTACTAGACTCGCCAGACTTTATGTCTGACCCGTTATGTTTCCACCTCTTTTCTTTCCTTCTCCCCCCCCTCAGATTTGCAAGGAGGGAATACTACAGCTTAATGCCGATTTCTTTCAGTTGCTTGAAAAGGGTAGATGTATCGCTATGGACTCTCTCATCTTTATGGCTTTGCTTATGCTCAGTGGGGATTTATGCATTTATGTTATTTAAGTATTTGCTTCTTTATGTACTTTGAAGTTTTTGGAAAAGGCAATTGATCCTGGTGTAATGGTTTTTGGAGACTACTTTTGTAAGCTTGTTTTGAAGTTATGATGCTATGAAATAAGTTTTATCTTCCACTGCGTTTTATTTATTTATTCTTGTAATTTATCTATTCTATACTACTATAACGCTTCATGACATTAATGCATTCCCTTTGTGAGTGACATTAACGGCCATGGGATGTTATAATAAGTGGCAATCGTCCATATGTACTTGGAGATCGATGGATATGCGACAACCTCTCTCCTGTATTGGACATATGGGACGAGGAATAAGGTGTCTCCGGTCTCTTTCAGACCCAAAACGAACTTGTAAATGGATGGTATGTCCGACGTTGTATTCCTTTATGCTGTATTCGTTGATATCTACTAAATAAATATTTGTTTGGTGGCGGAGAATTCATTCTCTTGCACAATACCCTTCTCTAAGACGTACGAGCTTAGAGGTTATTTATTGATAGAAATCAATGGTATGGTATGGATTGACAATATGGCATGCTAAGATGCAAATGATCAAGGCTTTTTGTTGAAAAGTAGAGCCTTGTGGTTGATGATCAAAGCATAGCTTTAATTTATCATAGCTTTGTGTATAGCGATACTTCACGAGCCTCACACCCCGGTATGTACCAGAAACGAGAGTAAGGACTGCAGAGAGGACATACGTTTCTTTCTAGCTAGAACTGGTGTCAGGGTTTCACACTCCCGGGCATTTTTACTCGTGTGGATGATGGAATGAGGCGCTTCGGTTATTTGAGTCCCTAGTGGATCTTTACGCACCGTACGGTGGGGAAATGTATTGTTTAGGCATAACTAATCCACTAACATGTTTGTGGACCGACCCTGAAGATCCAAGGGTCAATCGAGCTCTGATCCTGAGACATGATAGGCTAGATTTTTTCAAATTTGGTAAGGACTATCTTTTGCCTTGGTTCATGATGGAAATCCAACATCCAATACGACCCATGCGGTTTTGATTGTATAACTAGTATGGCGACATAGTATATTGTAGCTATGCCGTCTATGATTGATATATTATGATTGAAATGTTTTTGAAACATATATACAATAATAATAATATCAAATCCGTTTTATCGTATCAAGCATTTTGGCGATTATAAGGTAAAACTCTATCCTCCGGTTTGCTTTGCATTGTGTGATGGTACTTGAGTCTTATAATGGTTTCATTTTTCGAAAAAGCATTGCGTTGTTTAACGATTTACTTTATTTCATGCACTGGCAATCCAATGGAGTAAACCCGTTCCGCGTTAGCAGCGTGGTCCTATGATTAGCCTTATTATTATTAGATAAGTCAAGTAAAGATTTCTCATACCAGTCCCATGACTGACCTGTAGTTTGTTTCGCTTGCAAACTCGGGTGCCCTCTTTTCCACACGGGCAGTCGAGTAGCTTCTTTTGCAGATATTCATTTCTTGGCCAGGATTCTGGATCGAAGCTTAAAGCTATGTCCAGAGCACTGGTAGCCTTTCGCTGTGTTAGTGTTATTAGTTCCGCTGCCCTGTATTACATTTATTGTAATTTAATCTTCCACTGTATTATTATTTATCGACGTACTCCGATATTCTGTACTTTGGTGTAACATTATTATAATGTTTATAAAAGTCTTCTGTTATTTGATCTGTTGTGTTGTATTTCCGGAGTTAGCATATTCGGTTTTTGAATGGTCTTGGTCGATTTAGCGATTGATTAGGTCCGAGCGAAAATTTGAATCGTTATACTCCCCTCTTTGATTTTCGTGTTTAACATTTAGCCTAATTTCCAATGGATGTAGAGGTTCAATCGAATGAAAGGGTAATTGCTGCGTTTTGATTTTCTTGAAGCTAAAAGAACAAACGCTCTTGTGCTTGTCTATATATAGCGATGGATACTTCGCAACTAAGTATATAGGTTTGCTACATGATTTAGGATAGGTCTGCCAATGGAAAACAGTTTATTGCATGATAGGCTTGTGTTTGCAGTATATTAGGATAGTGACAATTCAGATGGAAGTCGTGCTTGAAGTGAAAGAGGTAGTTCTATACCAATTTCTTAACTGCGAAGGGAACATTTATATTTACATATTATTTTATTACCACTTAACTTAAGGACTAAGGGTCTGGACCTTTATTTTATTTCGTATTCTAACCAAAACAAGAATTGACTTATAGTGCCAACCGTAGTATTGGTAATCCATTCGCATGATATTCCCCAACGTATATCGTTTCCACATGTTGACTCTTACATCCTGCAACAACAAGATGCTCCTTGGTTAATGATGTTCTATTTTTATTTCAGGCAACGATCATATAAGGTAATAGGTTGCACGTATTCATTACTTTTCTTTTTATGTCTGATCTCAGATGAGCCTTATTAACAAATATTGATTTAAGTTTTTATAAAAAATTTAAGTTTTAACGGTACGCCATTACACCAAATTTCATTGTTACGAACCGCTATAGTCAGAAATGAAAACACCGCCATGTCACACAGTGCGCCACGATCCCAAAAATAGAATAATATAGACAAGTTAGCTTATTCTGTGAGATCTCAAAATGATGATATATGGTGTAAAATACTCCAAATAAAAAGTGGCATATTTTCCAAATTAAAATTTTTAGTTAAATTCTAAAAATTTAATTATAATTACGTCTCAAATATCTTGTCCAAATTCAAAATAATTATTTAATTAAATTTAAATAACTGTTATGGCTTATAAACGATTTTACAACAACTATTTGAAATTTTGATTTGGACGTATCTTTCAATCTATACAACGAAATCTCCATTTTTCTCTTCTATTAGAGAAAAATAGCTCAACAGATTCGAATGTTTCTTGTTTCACTGAAATCCGATTTAAAACGGATTCTGTATATTCAATTGGAGTTCAAAATTTCATATTACGAACTACCGCGCCATTACGGGCTCGATTTAAATTATATTCTAATTAATACGTTCAACCATCGTTCATTAAATATATTCAGTATTATAATTCAAATTCTAAACTGAATTAAATCAGTTTAGTGATTCAATTCACACAGTATTGTGAATTCAGATAATTCCGACTATTTCGGAATTAAATATATTATTCTATTATTTATTTTAATTAAATATTCACCATTATTTAATTAAAAAAAGATTTAAATCTCTAAATCACTATTAAAATAATTTAATAAATTTTTATATCGATAAAAATACGGGACGTTACATTCTTACCCCCTTAAAATAATTTCGTCCTCGAAATTGCTATGGTAGAAAAATGCTAACAACTCTACTAACTAGATTTAAAAATCTTTTGTTCTACTTCTTCACTTCAGTCTCAACTGAACCAATTAATTTCAAATAAATTATTAATTAATTTCGAATAACTAAAATTTCTAGAAATTCTAAAAAAAATTAAAACCTTGAATTTTCGGAAAATTTCGCCAGGGTCTCCTTTGTACGGCTCCATCGGTACAACTACAACTCGCCTCTCTAGGCCTTCTCCCATCCCAAAAGAAAATCAAAAAGCCAAGCGGCTTGCCAATTCGGCTCATAAAAATCTCATACCTAATATAAAATATTAATTTGTACCTTTTTGTCAGGCATATCACTATATCCTTCCTATCTCCTACCGATTCAACATATACTAATGTCATCCCGATCAAACTCCAATCAATTCATCCTCGAACTCAATCTTTTGGTTCTATCCAACCTAAATTTCATTTCAAACTCCAGTACTATCCTCGATTCCAGACTCCCAACTCATCAATTCAACTTACTTTACCTCGTTAAGTTCCATCCATATATTTCATTAACTAATTAATTTCTCTAATCAGTTATCTTCATCCCAAAATCACAATTCTGATTTTTATTTCAGAAATCAATCCATTTACTCAACCGAGTCCAATTATATACAAAATTCCAATTTTACTTGATATTACTGAATTTCGATACACCTTTCACTTTACTGGCTTTAACTTAATTTCAATTTGTTTCCAAAAAATTTTATTAATTTTTTTCGAAATCAAACCATCTCCCACGGGAGTTTTAACTGGCTTAGCTTTTTCTAAAATCAATTTTTCCTTTTTGGAATTTCAAAACGACTTATTTTGCCAAAAAGTTCGAAATCAGTATCTTTGGTAGTAATCCATCACATAGAAACTTGAAAATGAACACTACTGATGTGGTCAACATTGTTAGCCCACTTTGTGAACTGGGCAACACAAAGTCAAGATGTGAAATATTGAAGAACTTGAAAAACACTGAAGCGGGTCGGATCAGAGCAGGGTAGCGGTTCGGATAGAGTAAAGTCTGCCGTTCGGATCGGTGAACTATTGCTGTTGGAATTAGAGAGGCACAGCTATTCGGATCGGAGGGCAATCTATTTTCAGTCGGATCGGAAAGCCACCCAATTGCTACAGAGATAGATGGGAGCGGAGCGGAGCAGAGTAAAAAGAAGAGAGAATTGGTCCTCAGTTAATCCTGGTCGGATCGAAGGTGCCGATCCGAACCCCTTGTGCATACCCCTCCGACCCGAGCCTGTCTTCCACGTCACTCTCCTACATAAGCGCCAGGTTATTCGGATCGACTGTGACTAGTTCCTACCCTCAACGTCCACTACTCTGATGCGTTGTCAACATAAAAATTCATCCGAACCCGAGGCTGATGGGATGAATGACACGTGGCTCCGATGCGGATCGGGTTCTGAGCAAATTCTCACCTATAAATACCCCGTCTGGAGACAAAGAAAAGGATCTTTTTTATGACATTTTGAGAGTTCAACCACCTTCATAACCCGAATTCCAGCACTCCCGGAAAATCCAAATCTTCTTTCATTATTTGTTTTTAGACAATTGAGTGATTGTAAGTGAGTTGTGAGAGAAATCAAGTGAATATTTCATTGTATTTGCAAATGAATCATTGAGAATAGTGAAAGACAAGTGGACGTAGGCATTTCTTCGCCGAACCACTATAAATCCTGTGCGTTCATTTTTATTTTTGATCTCATTTCATTTTTCTTTTAATCAATTTGGGTGTTAGAACCACTTTTTGGTCTAACATTTTGGTGCTTTCACTGAGAACTCATCTGAATTCTTTGTTTTTCGGGATTATCATTCTACTTTTTGGACCGTTGAGTTCAAAGAAGTTAATCCTCAAGTTTCAACGCCCTTGGATATTTGTTGAAGTGATTGTCGAAGAACCATGGCCAAAGGAAAAGGCAAAGAATTTCAATCTGTTCGAGGAAATGGAGCTGGCGAAAATCAGCAAAATGCGGTTGTGACAAGGTCTCGTGGGCAGAGTTCAGCAGCATGACGAACCGATGCAGGAAATCCGAACCGCCTCCAGGGGAGAGCTCCGATCCGATCCGGGTAGGAGATTCTGAAGCGGTGCATTCCCCCAATCTGAACCGACCCGAGCAGCTTGCCATGTACCGACCCGAACAGGCTCCCCAGCTCCGAACCGACCCAATCTCCCATCTCCGATCCGATCCGACTCTTGGTGATGTTGGAACCTCTACTCGAGTCCCTACAAATGCTACGATTCCAGCCACCAGGGTCAGCGACAAGGTCAATCCATCTGCGCCCATTACTCAAGGAGATTTCTCGTGCTTACTTGACATGCTTGAGAGTACAAGGGAGTCTATGAAAGTCCACGAGCGCACCAATCTCATGATGCAGGAAAATATGAGGCTCATGAGCAGGGAGATTAGCGAACTACGTCGACAGAGGACCCCATCACCGGTTCGTCACACACCAGTGGATCAGTCTTCATCTTCCGAGGAAGAGTTTCCCCGTGAACGAAGGCCGCTCGAACGACCTCAGAATGTGGAGCAGCTGACATTCGGGTCTTTGGGGTCTCGCGAGGATATTGCACGAGTACTAGGAAACAATGATCCCACTCGGGGGCAAAGGCTCCAGTCCCCTCCTCCCGAGATCGACCGGGAGCGTAGGGAACGAAATAGAGCAGAAGCAGCTCGAAGAAGAAGGGCATCTCCTGAACAAGAGCCCAGAAGGAACCCAGATACTAGGGCCAGGGAACCTGAACGGCCCCTAACTAATGCTGATGTACAGGCAATGGTGCGCCAGATCATGTCCGAGAGCCGGAACTATACAAATGAAGATTATGGCATTGAGCGAAGCCATACTCCTTTCATCGATGATATCCTCGACTTCCAGTTTCCCCGGCGTTTTAACCTGCCACAGATGGACAAGTACAACGGGAGAACTGATCCGGGACAGCATTTGATGCGACACTCGTGGCTCATGAATGCTGCTGCTGCCCCTGATGAAGTGAAGTGTAAAGCATTCCCGATCTATTTAGAAGATGTGGCGTTGTTCTGGTTTACCCGACTTCCCCCTCGTTCGGTTTCGAATTACAGGGAACTGAGCGAACGTTTTATGAATCAGTTCCGACTCCATACCCGAAAGTCCAAAAGTGTTATTGAATTATCGAGAATTAAGCAGGCGCCAGGAGAGTCTTTGAGGTCGTATCTTGACCGTTTTAACTTAGCTGTGACTGAAGTTAGTGACCCTCATGAGCCCACCATTCTGATGGCATTAAAAGAAGGAGTCGATCCTGAATCCGAGTTCAGGGATTACCTTTCTGGGAAGACACCCGATATTCTATGAAAAAACCGATATTTATTTAATTCGAGAGGAGGCCAGGGCAAACCGAAAGAGAAAGTCTGAAGCGGCTTCAAAAGAAAATGTGCAGAGTAACGTCGCCGTGAAGCAGTCTGGGGAAAGTTCCGGAAAGGTTGAAGTAAATGTGGGTAACAAGGGTGGAAACAACAATGCTGGAAACGGGGGCAACAACAATAACCGTAATGCGAACGGTAACAGAAGAAATAGAAATAGGGGAAGTGATCCTAACAAAAGACCCCGTTTCCAGACCTACGAGAATTATACACCATTGAACGACACCCTGGAGAATATTTACCTGGATACGTACAATGTTTTGCAATATAAAAGACCGCCACCTCGTGACTCGACAAAGAAAGAAATGGCGACTGGGAAGTTTTGTTTGTTTCATGGAACTCATGGGCATTCAACCAATGAATGTCGGCATTTGAGAGATATGATTGAGAAGCTGCTGCGTGAAGGGAAGTTGGATGAATACAAGGTTGCCCTGAGGGACAGGGGGCAAGGAGAGCAGGCTCCAAAATAGATTCTACCTGCTCCCAAGCCTACAACGCAGCAGAAAGGTAAAGGAATTGTTATCAACTCCATAGTGGGTGGACCTCACCCGGCAATCCGTAGTTTCAGAGCGATGGATCAAATATGTAAATGTTGCCAAGCACATAGATGTGAATGAAGGTGATGATTTGGAAGATATCACACCCATAAAACAACAGAAGACCATGTTTGACGACGTGGTATTCCACAGCAGAGATAATACTGGGATCCAGTCACCCACTGATGATCCGTTGGTTATTACTACCACCACTAGGCCGGCCTTGGTTCATAAGGTATTAGTAGACAACGGAAGTTCTATCAATATTTTATTTAAAAAGTCATTCGATCAGATGAAGCTTGAATCTGAAGATTTGAAGCCATGTGAAGGATGGATCAGAGGCTTCAACGGGGCGTCAACAGCTCCCATGGGATACATAGAATTGCCCGTGACCTTGGGGCAAGGAGAACGCCGAAGAGTGTGGATGCTTCAGTTCGTAGTATTGGACGTGGATTCGCCTTATAATGCATTTCTGGGGAGGCCTGGCCGTGCTGAGTTCAGAGCTTGTATCGCCCCTTGGTGTTTATTGCTTAAGTTCCCAACCGAAGCCGGAACTGGAGTAATGAGAGGGGATCAAGTTTCCGTACGGGCCTGCTATGTTGCCAAATTAAAGATGTTGATGAAAGGACTTAACATCGAGAGTAAAGATGCCTCGCCTCCCCCAAAGGGGGGCTCGGCATAGCAATTAAAGAAATTGACCCCGAAGGAGTTGCTCAAAGGAACGCCTGAAGACCTGGATCCCAGAAAAGACGAGGAACCAGAGACTAAAAATGCAACTCCTAATGAAGCGACAGTGGAAATTCCCATTGATGAAGCTGATCCAACAAGAGTTTTGAAGATTGGGTCCCAATTGGATCCACGTCGGGCCAAAGAACTAACGGACTTTTTGAAGGCGAACTTGGACGTGTTTGCCTAGACACATGCTGACATGTGTGGGATATCGCCATCCATTATAAGTCACAAATTAAATGTAAACACGAAACATCCGCCTGTGAAGCAAAAGAGACGTATGCTGGGCCCAGAGAGGTCGGCTGCTCTCAAAGAGGAAGTGGAGAAGCTGAAGCAAAACGGATTTATTCGAGATGCGACATATCCCGACTGGATATTGAATCCAGTCTTGGTAAAGAAGCCGAATGGAAAGTGGCGGACTTGCATTGATTTTTCAGATTTGAACAAAGCTTGCCCAAAAGATAGTTTCCCACTTCCCAGGATTGACCAGCCTGTAGATTCGACAGCAGGTCATGAACTTCTCTCTTTCATGGACGCATATTCCGGATATAATCAAATTCCTATGCACGTGCCAGATCAAGAGAATACGAGCTTCATTACGAATTTGGGGTTATATTGTTATGTTGTAATGCCGTTCGGATTGAAAAACGCCGGAGCCACTTATCAGCGCTTGGTGAACAGAATGTTTTATAATCAAATAGGGAAGACTATGGAAGTTTACGTGGATGATATGCTTGTCAAATCGAAACAGTCCTCCAGCCATACGCAAGACTTGGCGAAAATGTTTGGTATCCTGCGAAAGTATCGGATGAAGTTGAATCCTATGAAATGCTCATTTGGAGGGGCGTCGGGAAAATTCCTAGGCTTCATTGTGAGCTCCCGAGGAATTGAAATCAATCCTAGCTAGATAGCAGCGATTAGAAACATTGAAGAGCCGAGGAGAATTAAAGACGTCCAAAGTCTTGCAGGGAAAGTAGGTGCGCTGAGTAGATTCATCTCCAAAGCCACAGACAAATGCGTTCCGTTTTTTGATTTGATTAAAAGGGGAAAGAAAAACTTTGAGTGGACTCCGGACTGTGTTGAGGCCTTTCGAAATTTATCGGAATTGCTAGAGAACCCGCCGATTTTGTCAAAGCCAGTGGATCACGAAGAATTGTTTGTTTACTTGGCAGTCTCGGCTCACGCCGTTAGCACAGCCCTGGTACGAGAAGAAGACAAAGTAAAAAGGCTAGTGTATTATGTAAGCAAGAAATTAGCAGCGGCAGAGCGCAACTACCCAAAGATTGAGAAGCTCGCTTAAAGCCTCCTAATCGCATCCCGAAAACTTTTTCACTATTTCCAAGCTCATCCAATAACCATATACACCGACCAGCCCTTGAGGCAGGTGTTGCAGAGACCCGAAGCATCGGGAAGGTTGATCAAATGGAATATAGAATTAAGCCAATTTGATTTAAATTTTCAACCACGAAAGTCGATAAGGGGGCAAGCTCTAGCAGACTTCATTGCGGAGTTCACCATCCCAGAGGAGGAAGTAATTGATGACAGAGTGGTTAAGTCCGAGGATGAGTTGAAGATGGATTCATGGAAGCTATACACAAACAGAGCTAAGAACGATCGAAGGTCCGGAGTTGGAATCGTCTTAGTCACTCCTGAAGGACGGTCGTTACAATACGCTCTACGATTAGAGTTCTCGGCTACTAACAACGACTCTGAATACGAAGCCCTGATTGCCGGGCTGAAGCTTGCTAAAGACCTCGGAATAAAAATATTGGACAAATTCTGTGACTCTAAAATCGTTGTTTGCCAAGTGCGAGAAGAATTTGTGGCTCGGGGACCTCGACTTATCGCCTACCACAGGAAAGTGAGTGAGCTATTGAGTAGCTTGGAGTGGTACAATATAACACACATCCCAAGAGCCGAAAACCAGAAGGCGGATAGGATGGCAAAGCTGGCTAGTTCCGACAATCCAGAAGAGACTGAAATAATTCCAATTGAAACGTTGGAATCGCCAAGCTTTGAGTCGATGGAAGTTGAGTTCGCTTTCGAAGCGGAACCGGAGAAGGAGTCGTGGATGACCCCAATTAAGAACTTCCTTAAAAATGGGACACTCCCATCGAAGAAGAGTGAGAAAAGGGCTGTAGTTCGCAAGGCTACCAGATATGTCATGCAAGATGATACTCTTTATAGGCAAGGATTTTCTATGCCCCTGTTACGATGTATAGCACACGACGACATCGGGCGTGTACTAAGAGAAGTGCACGAAGGTGAGTGTTGAGATCATACAGGAGGTCAGACTTTAACGAAAAAGATATTGCGATACGGATACTTCTGGCCCACAATTAATAAAGATGCAGCTGATTATTCACGACGCTGCGATAACTGCCAGAGATTCGCCAAAATCCCCAGAGCACCGTCGACTCAACTTAAATCAATGGTGAGTCTTTGGCCATTTGCCACGTGGGGAATTGATATCATTGGAGTTCTACCGATCGCTAAAGGAGGAGCGAAATATGCAATAGTGGCCGTGGACTATTTTACGAAGTGGGTGGAAGCTGAGCCCTTGACCAAAATCACGGCAAGAAAGGTGATAAGTTTCGTGGTCAGGAATATTATATGCCGATTCGGGATCCCAAGGACGATTATAACTGACAACGGAACCCAATTTGATGGTACTGAATTCAGAAATTTCTGCCAGAAGTATAAGATTGACAAGCGATACACTGCGGTTGCTTATCCGCAGTCGAACGGGCAAGTAGAGGCAATAAACAAAGTAATAAAATCCATCCTCAAGAAACGGTTAGAGCGTGCAAAGGCAAAATGGGTTGACGAATTACCCCTGGCTTTATGGGCATATCGAACAACATTTAAGACGGCTACTGGTCACACCCCTTTCTCTCTCTCCTTTGGCTCAGAAGTAGTAATTCCAGTTGAGTTGGAAGTTCCTTCCCATAGGGTGACGTATTATGACCCGATGACGAATTGGGCACTCTTAATTGAGTCTCTTGATGAAGTCGAAGAAAAAAGGGATGAAGCAGATTTACGTGCGGCAAGACATCGACGTCAGATGGCACGCTATTACGACAAAAAAGTTCGCCTCAGGACTTTTGAACCAGGAGATTTGGTGCTAAAGAGAGTCTTTCCATCCCTTCCTCGCCTCGGTCCAAAGTGGGAAGGACCCTTTGTCATCCAACGGAAACTTGAAAAAGGAACCTTCAAGTTAACGACCGTAGATGGCGAAGAAGTCCCTAGAGCATGGAATGCCCAACACTTAATGCGATACTTGGATTAGAAATGTTGTACTCTTTGTTATTTTTCCTATGAACTCTGCAATAAGGCACGACTTGCCTTGGGCAAATCTGATGATATGAATAAAGGACTATAAAGTGGATGTAGGCTGCGACTTAGCCGAACCACTATAAAAATATTGTGTGCTATTTACTTTTATGCATTATATATATACATTCATCGATTATTCTGTTGTGAATATGGAACACAGGATGATTCAAAACCTGAAAAGGTTGAAGACAGTTTAAACATAAGAAAAAGCACAACGACTATTTGTGCGACAAGACATAAAAGAATGAGAAAACGACATTCTTAACTCTAACTCTCCAGAGAGAGAGAGAGAGTATAAAAGCGTCTCCGACTGAGCGCTGAAAAAGAAATCCTTCCCCTAACTCTAACTCTCCAGAGAGAGAGAGAGAGAGAGAGTATAAAAGCGCCTCCGACTGAGCGCTGAGAAAGAGATCCTTCCCCGCTGAAAGACCAAGGAATGAATAGATTGCTAAACTCGAACTCTAACTTTCCAGAGAGACAGGAGAGTATAAAAGAAATGCCAGAAAAAATGACAGGCATTGACGATACAGAAAACGCTATCCCGTCAGAAAATCGGGAGCATTCAGGTTGCTTGATTAAGCCTTAAATAATTTGTGAGAATTGACTGGGGGCATATATGTATACACATATTTTCTCCCTCCGTAACTTCATTTCATAACTATAGTAAGACATGCATTTTTACATAAGTGCAGAACTACTGACAAACAGACATTGCAGAAAATGATTATTTTTTTTATTTACGAATGAATGAATTTGTACAGGAGAGTAGCAAAAAAAAGAAGGTACAAGAGCCGCTCTTGTAGCAGCAATTGTTGGTTCACCAAATGCTAAAACGACACAAGGTAATCCACTATTTAGATTTCGAGTGAGCCTTGCACTTCTTGGCGGCTTTCTCCGCATCTTTTGCTTCTTTCTCGGCCTCTGTCAAGATTTGTTTTGATTTCTTCTTTCCTGAAGATGCGGTGCTGGAACCGGTAGACTTCTTCCCGGAGGGCGGAGCGCTGGAATCAAGAGAAGATTTTTTAGCGAGTTCCTCTGTAATAGATCTAGTTGAGAGCTTAACAACTAACCTTGATCCCGCATCCACAACTGCGAGGGGCTTGAGGGCTTCAGGGTCTAGTTCTTCGGCTTTTAATTGCAAGCGTTTGTCTTGATCAGCTTTCATTGCAGCCAAAGTAACATCATCAGCATTTTTTGACTCCCCGACTATTGCAACTTCTGGTTCCTCCTCATGACCTCCGTCACCGCCATCATCCTTTAAAGCTGCTATCATTTCTTCATCATGGGGAGTGGCGGCCTTAGTCGGCTCAGTTCCTTCTCCCAAGTCTATAGGAGCAGCCTTGTCCCCCCTCCTTTTGCCTTTTCTGTAGGCTCTGCCCCGGCGGTGGCTCCCTGAGTCACATCTGTCTTTTCGGATGGCTCAATACCTATAGAATGAGAAGCAACAGTTATCAACTCAGGCGAAAACAATGGGTTTTTCATCGATTGCTCAATCACGTGGCGAAAGTTAGAAATAGCCTTGACAAATTGAGGAGAAAAGGTAGGGATACCTTCCGAAGACTTCTCGGCAGGGGTGACTACTACCTCTGATGTTGTTTCTGGAAAAGGGGATAACAGAGTTGTTCGGGGGATTCCCGGATTTTCAGGATCATACCCCTCTACTTCAGAAGTCGCAGGGGCAGCAGAAGAGGAACCGGCTTCGAGAACATTCTTCTGTTTAGACTTCCGTCTCTCTTCTTCCATGGCCTCAGCAATGAGGCGACACCCTTTAGCTAGGCGTTCCGGCTCATCATCCCTCAAGTATTTCTCCATTAACTTATCTTCATCGATGGAATCGACCTTGAGCTCCTCTTTTTCCCACTCGACGATCTGATTCCATACTTGAACTAGAGTGGATGGATAATCCTCGATCCAAGAAATGTTTCGGCGACGGATGATATGTGCGAAGAATTCAATCATTAATTCGCCGAAACCCTGAATATCAGCCTCCGCCTCTGACAGTTGTTTGCGGGCTTCCTCCGCAGATTTGATAGCACACTCAACATTGCCCTCAGCCAGGGCAGCTATGTTCTCTGCCTCCAATAGCTTTGAAGCCAAGTCAGCATTCTTCTTTTCTAGTTCAGCATTCCTCTTTGCCAACTCGGCATTTTTCCGTTCGAGGTCAGTATAAGCAAGGCGTGTCTTAGCAGCTTCTGACTTAGCATCATCAGCCTGCTTTTTTAACTCAGAACGCTCCTGAGTGTGAGATTCAAGCAAGTCATGATAACGTTTTTTCATATCCTCAAATTGTTGTTTGAAGTTGGTAGCGTCCCTCTGAGCAATAGCAAGCTGGGCCTGTGTGTCCTCCAAATCTTTACCAAGGTTCTTTAAGGCCTTAGCATCTTCTTCCGCAGTTTTTTGCATTGAATCAGCATTCGTGATTAGGGTACGGATAATTCTGGAAAGATTGCGTGAATATTAAAACATCTCAGAATACTGTTTTTCAACCGCGTCTATCTTTGCTTTGGCCTCATCTGCCCACTTAGAAGAAATAGGTTCAAGGGCAGGTAAAAAAGTCAAAGTCTCGAAGTAGTGTTCGGGAAATTGCTCCTCCAAATACGCCCGCTTTAGTGCAGTTTCCGCATCTAGTGGGGGAGGAGCGGGGATCGTCAATTCAGTGACCCTATGTGTGGAGGATTCAGTAGTTTCTTTGTCTGTCCTAGGTCGTTTAGTAGCAGGGACCTGGCGCTTACTTCGAGATTCAGTATCTTTTGGAGGGCTTCTCTCTCTGCTGCGCTTTTCATGGGAAGAGGTGGAGTGTTTCGATTGTGGCCTGTCCTCTTCCCTACGGCTTTGATAACCTTTGTATCTCTCTTGTTCCGACCGAATGGGAGAGCGAGAACGTGAGGGTCGAGAGCGATAGGGATCATAAGGCCTTCTCTCCTCCCTACCGCGGCGATCATACTAGATATCCTGAGGTGGATTAGACATGCTGCGGCGAAGCTTCCTGATATCATAGTAAGATCGAGACATCGTGCCTGCACAATAAGACAAACGAAATTCAGAATCAATGGATTCATGGAGAAAGAGGTGCAATGAATGCTAATGTTGTTGTATAAAGTGTGTCCTAAGTGGTGTGTATCCCCCCAACCAACCCGAGTCTGAAGCTAAACTAGTACGGGCAGGCTCTTTGGCCTTAGCAGGAGTGGTCTCTTCAGAAGAGGTGAAGACTAAAGGATCCTTCCTAAAATCCTCTGAAGTATATATAGTTTCAGGTAAGGGGAGATCCCCCAAACCCTGAAATATTGGGTCATCAGTACTAGGGACATCTCCCTCGGAAGCATTAAGTGGCGACTCTTGGGAGGATGTTGACTTTTCCAGAGAAGTAGCCTCCTCGGGGGCAGTATATCCTTCACGATGCTTTTCGGCCAGGTTGGCCAATTCGTCATCCTGAGTAGAAGATGGAGAAGGTGAAGTTTGAAGAGGCACTGTAGGAACTCCCGAGCCTTCTCCTATCTCTGGGACTACATCCACTGGAGGAATATATACGTATGGAGCCGTCCCATGACCAATACTATGAAAAACGGATAACAGCCCATGAAAGTGAAGATATTCGTCCTTAAGGACTTCATCGATAGTCAAGAATTTCTGATCGCCATTAAGAAGTTGGTGCATCCGGTCAAAGAACACCTGATCTGATATTTGTTTTGGATTGTCGACTGCAAACAAAAAGGAAAACAAGTTAAGGTGATGACTCGAGTGTATAGAGCCCCGATTTAGAAAATCAGTGCTTTACTTGATTTTGTCCACCTCCTGGCACATCCAGGCTGTCGCTTCACATAGAACCATTCCAGTCTGGAATCTCCAGCTTTACTGCTGAATGGCGCCAAGATTATCTTCCTCTTAGGAACAGACTCAAAATAGCAGAAAGATGGAGTCTCTCGAGTCCGATGCTTGAAGTTATAGAAGAAATGAACGTCATCGAACGTGAGCTCTGTGCCTAAGATCTCACGGTATGCTATGTATAAAGTGTGCAAGTAGGCATAAGAATTGGGATGCAGCTGCATGGGGGCAATCCGCATTTGTCTTAGAAAGTCAACGATGAAGGGAGAAAATGGAGGGATGGCACCGACCATACACATCAATCGAGTGACCGCCATATATCCTTCTGGAGGGTTGTGGGGACGGTCAGAGCTTGAAGGCACTAGAGTGTCCCTTTTCATTATCCCGTATTTCAAACAAATTCGGGTAAGTCGGTCGTTATCATTTGTTGATTCAACAGAATCTTGAGGTGATTCCAATATGACAGCCGATTCAAACTCATCAGGAGCCCGGTCGTCGCCAATCCCTCCTTCCTCTTCAAAACCTAAAGAAACTTCATTCTCTGAAGACACTTCGTCACTTTTACGATTTCCGACGTCGTAGTTTGAACCCTCATTATCCCATTCTGGATCCGACGGAGAAGATATGTCCTCGAGAGTAATCTTGTTAGAGGTTTCTGGGGCTTCTTTCCTCTCAGCTAGTCTGGAAGAGCGTCTGGGTCTCATGGTCATAAAACTATCGAAGAAGCAATAGCACAAATTAGAGCAAATTAGCCCGTATCCCCCCGTGCGTGTGTGCAAACTAAAGTGTAAACAGTGTATACGGAAAGTGCAAAGTAAATGTTTAAAAGTGCAACGAAAAAGTTTGGCAAGATATAAAGAGTTGAAGTAATTCTTGATGTCCAGTTACGTTCGCAAGGCACTATCCTAACTGTCCATTAAATTGAAGATCATGCCAAAAGTTGATTGTGCCAGTTAGACGAGTTTTTATGCATTAAGGTAGACTGTGCTTCGGTTCGGTTCGGGTCCATTCATTGGGATCGGATCGGGGGCGTGGCCTTAGTCTTGAATATCACATTGAAACTCAGAAATCAAAGACGGATCGGACCGGAGGCAAAGTCCCCTAACGGTTCGGATCGGATCACGTAGTTATACTTCTCCTCCGTCATCTTACGGTCCGACCCGATCCGGTTAGGTAAGCTCCTTTTCCCCTTCTTTAAATATTTGCTCCGACCCGATCCGATCTCCTGGATTTCTTTTCTTTTTTCTTTCTTTACGTGCCCCGACCCGGTCCGATTTCCTGAACTCCCTTCCTCTTTCCCTCATGTTTTCAACTTCCATGTCCCTCCGAACCGAACCGATTCTCCATCATCTTCTTCTTCTCCTTCACCCTCTTTCTTCCCTAACCAACCCCAAGGCCAATTTCGTGCCAGTCCCTCAAACCAAAGCCAAGCAATTCTACGCTGGCGCACTTAACAACGGATTATAATCTCCTCTGTTCCAATCTCGAGACGACAACGAGTTTATTGGTGATGATGACGAGGAGGGGAGTCACAGTGGCGAAGTTGTCCAACTTTCATACTCAAATCGTCCTAATCGCCTACGAATCCGAATCGAGAGTAATTAAAGAAGGGATTGTTCAAAGTTTTATAACCTACCAGTGTGATTACTTCGAGAATTAAGAAGAATTTTGAGGTTTCACGAATTGAATTTTTTCTCGTTTCGCAGAACTCGAGCAGTAAAATAGTAAAAATGAAAGAAGGAAGGAGGCAGTGTTTATATAGAAGAGGAGTGTGACTATTCGTCTCTCCATTCGGATCAGACCGATAGCCCAATAGCAGAACCCCCGTTCGGATCGGATAGGCAGTCCAGAAGTAAAGCTTGGCCCAATAGTCAAGTGGAAAATAGAAAAGAGAAGGGGTCTGTTCGGATCAGAATCCGAACCGAACCGAGTTCTTTAGCTCGGCAACGAACTGAATTGAAATTTGAAGAAAAAGATGAAAACACAAGGAAAATCAAAAGAGAAATTACCTCGAAGAGCGCTATGCATTGATAGTCAAAGCATGCTCCGTCTCCAACAGAAGCATCCTTTGAGGGGGCAAAATGTTAGCCCACTTTGGGAACTGGGCAACAAAAAGTCAAGATGTGAAATATTGAAGGACTTGAAAAACACTGAAGCGGGTCAGATCGGAGCAGGGTAGCGGTTCGGATAGGGTAAAGTCTGCCGTTCGGATCGGTGAACTATTGCTATTGGAATTAGAGAGGCACAGCTATTCGGATCGGACGGCAATCTACTTCTAGTCGGATCGGAATGCCACCCAATTGCTACAGAGATAGATCGGAGCGGGGCGGAGCAGTGTAAAAAGAAGAGAGAATTGGTCATCAGTTAATCCTGGTCGGATCGGAGGTGCCGATCCGAACCCCTTGTGCATACCCCTCCGACCCGAGCCCGTCTTCCACGTCACTCTCCTGCATAAGCGCCTGGTTATTCGGATCGGCTGTGACCAGTTCCTACCCTCAACGTCCACTACTCTGATGCGTTGTCAACATAGAAATTCATCCGAACCCGAGGCTGATGGGATGAATGACACGTGGCTCCGATGCGGATCGGGGTCTGAGCAAATTCTCACCTATAAATACCCCGTCTGGAGACAAAGAAAAGGATCTTTTTTCTGACATTTTGAGAGTTCAACCACCTTCATAACCCGAATTCCAGCACTCCCGGAAAATCCAAATCTTCTTTCATTATTTGTTTTTAGATAATTGAGTGATTGCAAGTGAGTTGTGGGAGAAATCAAGTGAATATTTCATTGTATTTGCAACTGAATCATTGAGAATAGTGAAAGACAATTGGACGTAGGCATTTCTTCGCCGAACCACTATAAATCCTGTGTGTTCATTTTTATTTTTGATATCGTTTCATTTTGCTTTTAATCAATTTGGGTGTTAGAACCACTTTTTGGTCTAACAAACATCATTAGAATTATTTACCAGCGATCAAAGTGAGTTCAATACGATAACATCTTCAAAACTCGTTTTTTAAACAATTTCATTTTGAAATCAATTCTAAATACCATGTACGATGCTTGTAAAACAATTTAAAATCCCCAGGATTTTAAAATTCTCATATATTAAATCCAATTCCATTTGCAAACCCTTTTTCAAATTTCTAGAGTTTAATTCCAATTCTGGATTAAATTCACATTTAATTCATCTTGATTTATATATTACACTTATGTAAATTCTGATTGGTTATTTACGTAACCGACTTAATTGCAATCTAATCTGATTATAATCACAACCAACACATCCAAAATACGATAATGCTTCAAATGTCAATCATTCTTTTATATCAAATATAAATTTTGTGTAAAATCATTTCATTTACCCTTATTTCAAAACATACTGTATCGGTTAATCATACTCGAGTGTTTAGAAACTCCTACCGATACAGAGGATCAAACTGATCAACCAGAACTCATAAACAACTCAACAAATAAATCTCCACAATATAAAACAATTTTTATAAAACCTACAAATATGTTCCCTTG
This sequence comes from Allium sativum, assembly GCA_030737875.1. Classification (NCBI taxonomy): domain Eukaryota; kingdom Viridiplantae; phylum Streptophyta; class Magnoliopsida; order Asparagales; family Amaryllidaceae; genus Allium; species Allium sativum. The sequence continues at coordinate 36,197,984 of CM060918.1, read as the reverse complement.
TATATATACACTCAAACTCAATCTAGGGTATTAATAACCCGATGTATACTGGGTCACGCCACAGAGCCAAGGTGATCACTTAACCTTCAGCTCTTAACGGCCCGGGGGATTTACGATCTTGGTAATCAACATAAACTCAATGTCTACTATTCAAGCATCAGAAATACAAGATAGTTAATGAAAGAAAATAAAGGGTGAGAATAGATAAGATAGAAAATTAGAATAGAATAAGAAGAAAATAACAACAAAATCTGAGTAACACGAATCTCACAACGGAACGAATAAAATATACTATATAACATAACTTTGAAATACAAATCTTTACATGAATATACATATCATTGTTAAAGTATAGCACTTACAACACAGTGGAAATAAACAATTGCTATATAATCCCGAATCCTCCTGCCCCAAGCTCTCAGTATATCTGAAAAGTCGCGACTACTTGACTGCCCGTACAAAATTGGGCATCCAAGAAACGATAATATTTGTATGAAAACTCTTTGGATATTATAATAGTGTCTGTCGACCACAATATAATAATCATCTAGCAGAACACTTTCTTCTCGCGTTCCACATACATAATATACAATCAAAAACCGTGGGCGCTTATTGGGTAATGAATTCCAACTGGCAAGGTATGGGACCATCTTCCGACATTGTATATCTAGAGAGGAATACACTGGGTTCAAAAAGGTTATTTTATATTGTTAATTATTTATCTTTATTGTTCATAGTTTATGGTTTATTGTTTATACTTTATCGTTTATGGTTTACGATTTATGGTTTATTGTTTATGGTTTACGTTTCATTGTTTACGATTTATCATTTATGGCTTAGTGTTTATGGTTCATGCTTTATTTTATATAGTTTATTGTTTATTGTTTATGGTTTATTGTTTATGTTTTGCGGTTTATTGTTTATGATTTATCATTTATGGTTAAATGTTTATGGTTTATGCTTTATATTATACAGTTTACTGTTTATACTTTATTGTTTATGGTTTACGGTTTATGGTTTATTGTCTATGTTTTACGGTTTACGGTTAATTGTTTATTGTTAGACCAAAAAATTGGCACTAACACCCAAATGCAGCGTGAAGTCCTCACAACCACATATTACATAGAATAAATGCAGGGAAGCAGTAAAGAATAGGGAATGCACGAGGTTTTTATAGAGGTTCAGTTGAAACCAAGCCTACGTCCACATTATATTTTTTCAAGTCCTAAGAAATTACAAATACAATGCCTTCCTACAATTAGTAGGAATCATTTACATACAACATCCTTGTATTTTAATGAAGAATTTGGAACAGAGTGTGGTTTTATACACGAAATCCTCGTGTTAGATTAATATGGAAGAAGCACAATGTCCTTGTGTTCTCTTCAATGGAAGTCGAGAGTTAGAACGGCCAAAGATCCTTTAGAAGTCCTTGAATACGTGTATTTATAGATGTAGAGAGTCTTCCAGATGAATGATATGTGTCACGAAACCATTGCGTTGCTAAGACGTATGGAGGAAGTCTTCTGTAGTTCGTGTAAAGCAATGTGTGGTCCAATCCGTGAAAGTAGGAGTAAAACATGCCTTAAGAATTGGTCAAACTCCAGTGTGAGCAGTAGAATATTTTGCCCCGGATGGGTCAGAATGTGTCCTCCATCTGATCCAAACCGAGCCTTCAATCCGAAGGCGACATGCTCTTCTTGGCAGTAAGGAGAAAGCGGATCGGTTCGGGTTCCTGCATCTCTAACCGAACCGAGCCAGCGACTTCATTCCAAAGTAGCGTGCACTTTTGTGCGGTAGAAGGTGGATCGGGTCTGCCTTTTTGATCCGATCCGGGCCATCTGATCTGACCCGGAGTCCAATCAATGTCGAAATCCAAACGTTTCTGGTTCTCGGGGCATTCACGGAAACGAGCGTAACTTTCAAACCGTAAGTCCGTTTTATATAGTTAATTGTTTATACTTTATTGTTTATTGTTTATGGCTTATTGTTTATACTTTATTTTTTATGGTTTACGATTTATTGTTTATGTCTTACGATTTATGGTTTATTGTTTATGATTTATCATTTGTGGTTAAATGTTTATGGTTTATGCTTTATATTATATAGTTTATTGTTTGTACTTTATTGTTTATGGTTTACCGTTTATGGTTCATTATCTATAGTTTACGGTTTATGGTTTATTGTTAGACCAAAAATGGCACTAACACCCAAATGCAATGTGAACTCCTCACAATCACAGATCACAAAGAATAAATGCAGGAAAGTAGTAAAAAACAGGGAACGCACAAGGTTTTTATAGCGATTTGGCTCAAACCAAGCCTACGTCCACTTTATATTTTCTTAAGTCCTAAGAAATTACAAATACAACGCCTTCCTACAATCAGTAGGAATCATTTACATACAACATCCTTGTATTTTAATGAGGAAGTGGGGAAGAGAGAGTGGTTTTATACATGAAATCCTTGTATTAGATTAATATGGAAGAAGCATAATGTCCTTGTGTTCTCTTCAATGGAGGCCGAGAGTTAGAATAACCAAAGATCCTTTAGAAGTCCCTGAATATGTGTATTTATATATGTAGAGTGTCTCCCAGATGAATGACATGTGTCATGAAACCAATGCATTGCTAAGACGTATGGAGGAAGTCTCCTGTAGTTCGTGTAAAGCCATGTGTGCTCCGACCCATGAAAGTAGGAGAAAAAGAGGCCTTAATAATAGGTCAAACTCGAGTGTGTGCAGTTGAATATTTAGTCCCAGATGGGTCAGATCGGGTCCTCCATCGATCCGAACCAGTGCCTTCAATCCGAAGGCTACGTGCTCTTCTTGGCCATAAGGAGAGAGAGGATCGGGTCGGATTCCTACATCTCCATCCGAATCGAGCCGGTGTCTTCATTCCAAAGCAGCGTGCACTTCTGTGCGGCAGAAGGTGGATTTGGTCCTCCTTTCTGATCCGATCTGGGCCATCCGGTCCGACCCGGAGTCCAACCAATGCCGAAATCCGAATGTTTCCATTTCTGCGGGCGTTCACGGAAACGAGCGTGACTTTCAAACTGTAAGCCCTTTTAGTTAAACGAAAGCTCTACATGAAGCTAATTCAGAGGGCTATAAGAATTACTGAGCTATGCTCCGTAATTGATGTTTTCAGGTCCAAAAGAGGTCATTCGTTAGGAGTTTCGAGTCGTCCTTTGTTTGTGATGCGACTTCAACCAAATCGCTTCCTGTCTTCTGACGATGTTCCAAATACTTTTGCGTATTGTTAACCAAAAATTCAATGTGTGACGGTGTCGACTAAAAATCGTGTCAACGTTTATGGTTTATCATTTATGGCTTAATGTTTGTGGTTTATGCTTTATTTTATATAGTTTATTGTTTATGGTTTATTGTTTAGGGTTCACGGTTTATGGTTTATTGTTTTTGGTTTATGGTTTATTGTTTATGGTTTACGATTTATTGTTTATGGTTTATGGTTTAATGTTTATGGGTCATGGTTTATGGTTTAATGTTTATGGGTCGTGGTTTATGGTTTATTGTCTATGATTTATTATTTATGGATTAATGTTTGTGATTTACGATATATGGTTTACGATATATGGTTTGTTGTTTATGGTTTATAGTTTACTGTTTATAATTAATCATTTATGGCTTAGTGTTTATGGTTTATGCTTTGTTTTATATAGTTTACTATTTATACTTTATTGTATGTGGTTTACGGTTTATGGTTTACTATTTATGTTTTAAGGTTTATGGTTTATTGTTTAGGATTTATCAATTATGGTTAAATGTTTATGGTTTATGCTTTATATTATATAGTTGACTGTTTATACTTTATTGTTTATGGTTTACCGTTTATGATTTATTGTCTATCGTTTACGGTTTACAGTTTATGGTTTATTGTTTATTGTTAGACCATAAAATGGCACTAACACCCAAATGTAGTGTGAAGTCCTCATAATCACACATCATAGAGAATAAATGCTGGTAAGCAGTAAAGAACAGGGAAAAACGAGGTTTTTATAGCGGTTCGGCTCAAACCAAGCCTACGTCCACTTTATATTTTATTAAGTCCTAACAAATTACAAATACACTGCCTTCCTACAATCCATAGGAATGATTAACATACAACATCCTTGTATTTTAATGAAGAAGTGGGGAAGAGAGAGTGGTTTTATACAAGAAATCCTCATGTTATGTTAATATGGAAGAAACAAAATGTCCTTGTGTTGTCTTCAATGGAAGTCGAGAGTTTGAATGGCCAAAGATCCTTTAGAACACCTTGAATACATGTATTTATAGATGTAGAGAGCCTGCCAGATGAATGACATATGTCACTAAACCAATGCATTGCTAGGACGTATGGAGGAAGTCTCCTGTAGTTCGTGTAAAGATATGTGTGGTCCGATCCGTGAAAGTAGGAGTAAAACAAGCATTAAAAATAGGTCAAACTCGAGTATGAACAGTAGAATATTTCATCCCAAACGGGTCAGTCCGGGTCCTCTATCGATCTAAAAAGATGCCTTCTATCCGTAGGAGACGTGCTCTTCTTGGAAGTAATAAGAAAGCGGAATGGGTCGGGTTCCTTCATCTCCATCTGAACCGACCAGGTGACTTCATTCCAAAGCAGTGTGCACTTCTGTGCGGCATAAGGTGGATTGGGTCCTCCTTTCCGATCCGATCCGGGCCATCCTATCCGAACCGGAGTCCAATCAATGCCAAAATCCAAACTTTTCTAGTTCTGCGGGCATTCATGGAAACGAGCATATCTTTCAAAGCGTTAATCCGTTTTAGCTAAACGAAAGCTCTACCTGAAGATAATTCAGAGGGCTACAGTAAAGAACAGGGAATGCACGAGGTTTTTATAGCGGTTCGGCTCGAACCAAGCCGACGTCCATTTATATTTTATTAAGTCCTAAGAAATTACAAATACAATGCCTTCCTACAATCAGTAGGAATCATTTACATACAACATCCTTGTATTGTAATGAAGAAGTGGGGAAGAGAGAGTGGTTTTATACAAGAAATTCTCGTGTTAGATTAATATGGAAGAAGCACAATGTCCCTATGTTGTTTTCAATGAAGGCCAAGAGTTAGAATGGCCAAATATCCCTTAGAACTCCCTGAATACATGTATTTATAGATGTAGAGAGTCGCCCGGATGAATGACATATGTCACTAAACCAATGCGTAGCTAAGACGTATGGAGGAAGTCTCCTGTAGTTCATGTAAAGCTATGTGTGGCCCGATCCGTGAAAGTAGGAGTAAACCAGGCCCTGAGAATAGGTCAAACTCGAGTGTGAACAATAGAACATTTCATCCCAGACGGGTCAGATCGGGTCATCTATCGATCAGAACAGGTGCCTTCTATCCGAAGGAGACGTGGTCTTCTTGCCAGTAAGGAGAAAGTCGATCGGGTCGGGTTCCTGCATCTCCATCCGAACCGAGCATGTGACTTCATTCCAAATCAGCGTGCACTTTTGTTTGGTAGAAGGTGGATTGGGTCCTTCTTTCCGATCCGATCTGGGCCATCCTATCCGACCGGAGTCCAATCAATGCTGAAATCCAAACTTTTCCGGTTCTGCAGGCATTCACGGAAACGAGCGTAACTTTCAAACTGTTAGTCCGTTTTAGCAAAACGAAAGCTCTACCTGAAGATAATTCAGTGGGCTACAACGTCCAAAGAGGTCACCTGTTAGGAGTTTTGTGCCATCCTTTGTTTGTGATGCGACATCAACCAAATCGCTTCTTGTCTTCTAACGATGTTCCAAATACTTGACCGTATTGTTAACCAAAAATTCAATGTGTGACGGTTTTGACTAAAAGGCATGTCAACGTTTATGGTTTATCATTTATGGCTTTAAGTTTATGGTTTATGCTTTATTTTATATAATTTACTATTTATGTTTTATTGTTTATGGTTTACGGTTTATGGTTCATTGTTTACGATTTATGGTTTATTGTTTATGGTTTACGGTTTATGGTTTAATGTTTATGGGTTATGGTTTATTGTCTATGATTTATCATTTATTGCTTATTGTTTATGGTTTATGGCATTATTTTACATAGTTAATTGTTTATATTTTATTTTTTATGGTTCATGGTTTAATGGTTATACTTTATTGTTTATGATTTATGGTTTATTTTTTATGGTTTACGGTTTCTTGTTTACGATTTATCATTTATGGCTTAGTGTTTATGGTTTGTGCTTTATTTTATATAGTTTACTGTTTATACTTTATTGTTTATGGTTTACAGTTTATGGTTTATTGTTTATTTTTTTACGGTTTATGGTTTATTGTTTATGATTTATCATTTATGGTTAAATGTTTATGGTTTATGCCTTATATTATATAGCTTACGGTTTATACTTTATCGTTTATGGTTTACGGTTTATGGTTAATTGTCTATGGTTTGTGGTTTATGATTTATGTTCTATTGTTTATTGTTAGACCAAAAAATGGCACATACACCCAAATACAATGTGAAGTCCTCACAATCATAGATCATAGAGAATAAATGCAGGAAAGCTGTAAACAGCAGGGAATGCATGACGTTTTTATAGTGATTCGGCTCAAACCAAGCCTACGTCCACTTTATATTTTCTTAAGTCCTAAGAAATTACAAATGCAATGCCTTCCTACAATTAGTAGGAGTCATTTACATACAACATCCTTGTTTTTTAATGAAGAAGTTGGGAAGAGAGAGTGGTTTTATATATGAAATCCTCGTGTTAGATTAATATGGAAGAAGCACAATGTCCTTATTTTCTCTTCAATGGAGACCGAGAGTGAGAATGGTTAAAGATCCTTTAGAAGTCCCTGAATACGTGTATTTATATAGATGTAGAGACTCTCCCGGATGATTGATATGTGTCACCAAAACCAATGCGTTGCTAAGACGTATGGAGGAAGTCTCCAGTAGTTCGTGTAAACCCATGTGTGGTCCGTTTGGTGAAAGTAGAAGTAAAACAACATTAAGAATAGGTCAAACTCAAGTGTGTGCAGTAGAATATTTCACCTCGGATGGGTCGGATCGGGTCCTCCATCCGATCTGAACCGGTGCCTTTAATTCGAAGGTGACGTGCTCTTCTTGGCAGTAAGGGGAAAGTCGATCGGGTCTGGTTCCTGCATCTCCGTCCGAACCGAGTCGGTGACTTCATTCCAAAGCAGTGTGCACTTCTATGCGGCAGAAAGTGGATCGGGTCCTCTTTTCCGATCCGATCCGGGCCATCCGATCCGACCCAGAGTCCAATCAATGCCGAAATCCAAACGTTTCCGGTTCTGCGGGCGTTCACGGAAACGAGCGCAACTTTCAAACCGTAAGTCCATTTTAGGCAAACGAAAGCTCTACCTAAAGCTAATTCAGAGGGCTACATGTGTTACTAAGCATCGCTCCTTCAATAATTGATGATATCGGGTACAGAAGAGGTCATCTGTTAGGAGTTTCGAGCCGTCCTTTGTTTGTGATGCGACTTCTACCAAATCGCTTCCTGTCTTCTTACGATGTTCCAAATACTTGAGCGTATTGTTAACCAGAAATTCAATGTGTGACCGCTTCGACTAAAAAGCATGTCAACGTTTGTGGTTTATCATTTAAGGCTTTATGTTTATGGTTTGTGCTATATTTTGTATAGTTTACTGTTTATGTTTTATTGTTTATGGTTTACGGTTTATTGTTTATGATTTACGGTTTATGGTTTAATGCTTATGGGTCATGGTTTGTGGTTTATTGTCTATGATTTATCATTTATTGCTTAATGTTTGTGGTTTATGGCTTTATTTTATATAGTTAATTGTTTATATTAAATTGTTTTTGGTTTATGGGTTAATGTTTATACTTTTTGTTTATGGTTTACGCTTTATTGTTTATGATTTAAAATTTATGGCTTAATGTTCATGGTTTATGCTTTATTTTATATAGTTTACTATTTATACTTTATTGTTTATGGTTTATGGATTATTGCTTATTGTTTATTTTTTACGGTTTATGGTTTATTGTTTATGATTTATCATATATGGTTAAACGTTTATGGTATATTCTTTATATTATATAGTTTACTTTTTATACTTTATTCTTTATGGTTTACGGTTTCTGGTTTACGGTCTATGGTTTACGGTTTACGATTTATGGTTTATTGTTTTTTGTTAGACCGAAAAATGGCACTAACACCCAAATGCAGTGTGAAGTCCTCACAATCACAGATCACTGAGAATAAATGTAGTGAAGTAGTAAACAAAAGGAACGCGCGAGGTTTTTATAGTGATTCGGCTCAAACCAAGCCTACGTCCACTCTATATTTTCTTAAGTCATAAGAAATTACAAATACAATGCCTTCCTACTATCAGTAGGAATCATTTACATACAACATCCTTGTATTTTAAAGAAGAAGTGGGGAAGAGAGAGGCGTTTTATACATGAAATCCTCGTGATAGATTAATATGGAAGAAGCACAATTTCCTTGTGTTGTCATCAATGGAGGACGAGAGTTAGAATGGATAAAGATCCTTTAGAAGTCCCTGAATACGTGTATTAATAGATGTAGAGAGTCTCCCGGATGAATGACATGTGTCATGAAACCAATGCGTTGCTAAGACGTATAGAGGAAGTCTCCTGTAGTTCGTGTAAAGCCATGTGTGGTCTGATCCGTGAAAATAGGAGTAAAACAGGCCTTGAGAATAGGTCATACTTGAGTGTGTGCAGTAAAATATTTCATCCCAGACTGGTCGGATTGGGTCCTCCATCCGATCCGAACCGGTCCCTTCAACCCGAATGCGACGTACTTTGCTTGGCAACCGGTCCTCCATCCGATCGAAATCCAAACGTTTCCGGTTCTGCGGGTGTTCACTGAAACAAGCGTAACTTTCAAACCGTAAGTCCGTTTTAGCCAAACGAAAGCTCTACGTAAAGAAAATTTAGACAGCTACAAGAGTTACTGAGCAAAGATTTGTAATTGATGTCTTCCGGTCCAAAAGAGGTCATCTGTTAGGAGTTTTGATCTATCCATTGTTTGTGATGCGACTTCAACCAGATCGCTTACTGTCCTCTGACGATGTTCAAAATACTTGAGCGTATTGTTAACAAGAAATTCCACGTGTGACGGCTTCGACTAAAAAGCATGACAACGTTTATGGTTTATCATTTATGGCTTAATGTTTGTGGTTTATGCTTTATGTTATATAGTTTACTGTTTATGGTTTATTGTTTATGGTTTACGGTTTATGGTTTATTGTTTATGGTTTACGGTTTATGGTTTATTGGTTATGGTTTACGGTTTATGGTTTAATGTTTATGGGTCATGGTTTATGGTTTACTGTCCATTATTTATCATTTATGGCTTAATGTTTATGGTTTATGGCTTCATTTTATATAGCTAATTGTTTATATTTTATGGTTTATTGTTTATACTTTATTGTTTGTTGTTTATGATTTATGGTTTATTGTTTACAGTTTATTGTTTACGGATTTTCATTTATGGCTTCGTGTTTATGGTTTACGCTTTATTTTATATAGTTTACTGTTTATACTTTATTGTTTACGGCTTATGGTTTATTGTTTATTGTTTACGTTTTACGGTTTATGGTTTATTGTTTATGATTTATAATTTATGGTCAAATGTTTATGGTTTATGTTTTATATTATATAGTTTACTATTTATACTTTATTGTTTATGGTTTATGGTTTACGGTTTATGGTTTATTGTCTATGATTTACGGTGTATGGTTTATTGTTTATTGTTAGATTAAAAAGGTAACTAACACCTAAATTGTAACGACCGACATTCTACGCATCGAAGGATCGTAGAATATTTATTTATTTCACATACGAAGTCGTATGGTCATGTAACTTTGGGAGACGACTATTGGGTCATTTCTCATGTTCATGATTTTTCCCGATTTTTAAATGACCGTTTTGCTCCTAGCTGATCTTGTTTTGGCCAAAACTTTTGATAGAAAAGGGGTTTTCACCTGAAACCACTTCCTTTTGCTCCGGATGATGGTTTACAATTCCGTAGAGTGGTCACATTAGCCAAACGGACTTACCGTTTGGGAGATATGGCTGAAACAAGTTTCAGATTGTGAAAAACAGCTTAGTTGAGCTTAACCGGGTGATTAACAGCTAGGCCCAATGGGGGATTTCGGGATTTGGAGTATTTAAGGGCTGTTATGGTTACGGATTTCGGTTTTTCTCATTTCCCAGCCGCCATATACATCTTAAGAAACCCTAACAATGTCCTCCAACATCTAAATACACCTCTAATCACCTCTTAATCAGGTTTTGGCTTAAACTACATCAAATCAATGCGGATTAGCATAAGAATCGAGGTAGAGCTGCTGTGTTGCATTGGTATTCACGCCCAAATAGTAGAGTTTCAGTTCTAAATGTTTTATTTGGGGCTAAGGTGACTGATTTGCATAGTTTTGCACTAATTACTGTTAATTAAAGGTAATTAGTGAAGATTAGCGAATTTAAACATGATAAAATTTTGGAAAAATATTCATAAATTCAGAAATATTGTTTCAGACCTCTGTTAGAAAATTTGGCTAGTTTGGTTAAGTTTTGTTAAACCTATCATTAGTTTTGCATAAGCATGCTTAAAGGAAAATATGGGGTTTTGGCTATGTTTGATCTATTTTAACCTATCAAGTTATTGTTTATATGTTTGTGGTTGATGTTATTTTTTCCTATGACTATTTGGTATGAATTGTGATTGTTTAGAATAGTTAGATTGGTCGAAAACGCTGTCGAATGGCGTAATCAGTCGTTGGAAAGAAGTGTAGGAATTTGGCCGATCCGGATCGGATTGGAGGAAGGAGCCCGAACCGAACCGACCAGGAGACCTCTCCGCGAACCAGAACGCCCCTCCAAGCTGTTGTATCCACGAGACGATCTAGCCCCAAACCCACGACCCGATCTGCCTCTCGTGTGCCACTCCAACCCGAACCGATGCACCATGGAGAAGCTTAAGAGACCCGACCCGATCCGGAGTGCATGGGAAGAAGGACCGAAACAGAGGAGTTTTCCACGAAGCCAGGAGGTGTGGACCCCAATCCGAACCGCTGGAGGAAGGTCACCCCGATTCGTACCGCTGGAGGAAGGTCACTACAATCTGAACCGATCTGGAGAGGGTGCTACGAACCGATATGAACATGCGCCTAGATGATGATCATGAACTGAATGAAGATCGATCCGGAGATGGTGACCAAAACCGAGATGCAAAGGTAGTCCAAATAAGTAGTTTTGACTCAGGATCCAGATGGGAACCAATGAGTGAACTTCATAATTGGGCTTTGCTGCGGGACGTGTGCAAAGTGGTTGTCGATGTCTACAACTTTGGATCACTATGTGTAGGGGGTATGTGAACGGATTCAGGGCCGCAGTGGCCTAGGTACGGCTAAAAGGGCTATAGACCAATGAAGTGGGGTCATTTGTAAAGATTTGGTCATGGCTCCATGGAGTAAGCTTGGTAGTAGCAGTAGTTGTACAAGTCGAACTCCGTCACTGCTTCAATGGGTCTAGTGATCAAAGTAGTGGATATCGTATACTTTACGTACTGAGTGAGAGATGTGAGGATGGTTGCTATGTTTGATTTGTTTTCCATCATTATGACATGCACACCCCCACCCCCATATTCTTTACACCATCTGTTTGGTGGCACCTTAGAGTATTGTACGGTATGTAGTGCAAACTCTTTGGTTGCAGGTCCAGGTTCAGGAATGGCTTAGTATACCTGTTGTTGTTCTGTTTAGCTGCTTATCGCTCATACCAGACTTTTTGTATGACCCAGAGTTTTATGTCTCTTCTTATTACTCTAGGTGCTCTCACGAGAAAACTAAAGACATGTTAGGTGCTATGCACGAGTAGCTGTACCGGAGACGAGAAGGAGGCTTCCACGTATGATACATATATATAGATATTATCCCTGTGTTGCTGCGGTCACTACTTTGGGCATTAGTGGTGTACCTTTCTTTCTTTTGTTTACAAACAGTAATTTGGAAAGTTGTAATAAGCTATATTTGGATTTCCGCTACTCTGATGATGATGTTGATGTTGGTTTTAGTTTTCAGCTTATGCACTGTCTCGCCTGTTTAATGTCAAGTATATTATTATTATATTTTGTTCCATGCGCTGTGAGACATTCTACAGGTCTCCGGTTAGTTCATTCTCTTCTTTCCTTTCTTTGGCGACCGTTCCGTGTTAGTTGGATATGTGTACAGCGCACTTTCGGAGGAGATGTCGGCTGATGCGGGGCGGGCCGTCACACTTGGTATCAGAACTCTAGGTTGCATAGTTAACATAGGGAAAGACATCAGGGAGAGATAATACGTATATGAGAGCACGTATTCGTGATTATTTTGGTTTTCAAAAGGTATATATATATATATATATATATATATATATATATATATATATATATATTTAGTATAGCTAAGGATGAAGTCGCACTGCACTGACACCACTATGGAGATGGTTAATCATTTTCTCTGTGCAGATTGAACGATGAGCTGATACGTAAGGGGTACCGGTAGAGGAGCCAATAATGGGAATGCTGCTGAGATGAGGACGATGTTTACTGACCTCATGTGAGAGATGCTTAGGGATGTGCAGAGGGAAGCTCCCAATGCTGGTAATGGAGGTGGTCCAGTAGTGTAGGCGCTTAGGGCCGATTTCGCCAAGCTGAACATGGATTATACTAGTCTTAGTGGGAAGCCGTTCCACAGAATAAAGTCGGCTACGGATGTTCAGGATTGGCTGGATAGCTAGGAGCGTATTTTTGAAGACTTTGTTATCGAGGATGCGATGAAGAGAATGCTAGCATCCCGTCAGTTGCAAGGACGGGCTATGAATTGGTGGAATGCTATAAAGGCAGCTACGCCAGAGGATCTGATTACTTGGGATCTGTTTAATGTTCGCATTAGCGATAAGTTCATTCCACCTGCTCAGAAGTCAGTGTTGTTTAAGAGATTCTTGGAACTCAAGCAGAATGGCCGAGCTGTCTCGGAGTATATTGCCGAATTCGACACTTCGTCGAAATATGGGTTATCCCTAATAGATACTGCCGAGAAGAAGAACGAGAAGTTCGTAACTGGCTTGGATGGATAATTGGGTGAAAGGCTTATTAACCACCTCGATGAGACATTTGAGTCGATTGTGGGGAAAGCTTTAAGATCAGAAAGTCTTTAACCTAAGCTGAAGACTGAGGTTGCATCTGCAGAGGAGCCAAAGCCGCAAGCAAGCGGTGGAGGCAAGAATGGTTCTCAAAATAAGAGAAAGCAGAATCAGACTAAGGATGGCCAGAAGAAAAAGAATAAGAAGGATGTTGAGTGCTTCAGCTGTGGTAAGAAGGGCCATTATGCTAGTAATTGTCGGGCCAAGCCAGCGGAAAGGAAGTGCTTCAACTGTGGCTAAGTGGGACATCACAAGGACAAGTGTCTGCAACCCCCTAAAGAAAAGCATATGGTGAAATCATATGCCCTTAATTCTATTCCTTCTTTGTCGGATGCCCCTACTGCGGCGGAGAAGGGAAAGAATGTCGTTATTCAACGTATGCTTTCTGTTTATGATGTTCCTGTTAGAGTTTTGTTTGATACCGGAGCTTCCAATTCTTTCATATCTAGTCACCTGGTAGATAGGTTGGGATTGGAGCCCGAGATTGTCGACAGACCTTTAGTAGTGACGAACCCGATTGGTGGTTCGACCAACCTTAGCATGATTTGTCGTAATGTGGTCTTATTGAGTCATAGATGTATGTTTGTTTGTGATTGCTTTGTTTTGGGCTTTACTGGGTTTGGCATTAATTTGGGAGTCGATTGGCTCCAAATATATGGGGTGGTGGTAGACTATGAGGGCTTTTTGGTGACAGCTAGAGCACATGATGGGCAGAGGGTAGTGTTTGGTGGTCTACCTAGTGATGGGGTAATGGCTAGTTTTCTAAATTCCCTCGACATCCCACATGGTGAGTTGTCAGGTTTGCCCGTGGTTGGCCAGTATCCGGACGTCTTCGAGGAAGTGACCGGGCTTCCACCACATCGAGAGATTGAGTTCCGTATTGATTTGGTGAAAGATGCCAAACCTATAGTGATGCCACTTCGTCGTACGGCACCAAGGGAGCAGCGAGAGCTCGGGGTGCAAGTCAGCGATCTTTTGAAGAAGGGATTTATCAGAAAGAGTGTTTCTGAATGGGGAGCACCAGTTGTGTTTGCTACCAAGGCGGATGGTTCCCTTCGATTGTGTGTAGCCAACCGCAAATTGAATAAAGTGACGAGGAAGAATAAGTATCCTCTACCGCGGATAGATGATTTGTTTGATCAGTTGAGTGGCGCGAGAGTATTCTCTCAGTTGGATCTCGCGACAGGATTTCATCAGCTTAGAGTGGAAGCTGAGAGTATAGCCAAAACGGCATTTCGGACGCCGTCTGGGTTTTATGAGTGGTTGGTCATGCCATTCGGGCTGACCAATGCCCCAACATACTTTAGGGATCTTATGAATAGGGTATTCAGAGATCAGTTGAATAAGTTTGTCCTTGTGTTCATGGATGATATTTTGGTCTACTCGAGGACAGAGGAAGAACACAAGGAACATTTGAGGATAGTGATGGAGGTGTTGAGAAAACACCAATTGAAAGCAAAGTTGTCTAAGTGTCACTTCTGGAGGAGGGAAGTGAGATTCTTGGGACATGTTGTTTCAGAGAATGGTATTGCCGTGGATCCTGCGAAGGTGGCTACGTTACAGGATTGGTCTACGCCCAAGAATGCAATAGACATAAGAAGTTTCTTGGGATTAGCTGGATATTATCGTAAGTTTATCCAAGACTTCTCAAAGATAGCAGCAGCGTTGACTCAGTGGACCAAGAAGAATCAAGCTTTCGTCTAGGACGAAAAGTGCGAGGATGCATTCAAGAGTCTAAAGGAAAAGTTGACACACGCACCAGTGCTAGTCATTCCTAAGGGGAATGAAGAGATGACGGTATACACGGATGCCTGTGGTACCGGACTAGGTGCTGTATTGATGCAAGGAGGTAGGGTTGTAGCTTATGCAAGTCGGCAATTAAAACCGCACGAGAAAAGATACCCTACCCATGATTTGGAATTAGCAGCGATCGTGTTCGCGTTGAAGATGTGGAGACATTATCTCTTGGGAGAAAGGTTTGAGTTGTTTACCGATCATAAATCGTTAAAGTATCTCTTCTCTCAGAAGGATCTAAATCTCCGACAGCAAAGATGGTTGGAATTCTTAGCTTCCTATGATTTCGATATCACATATACACCATGAAAGGGAAATGCGGTAGCTGATGCATTGAGTAGAAGACAAGCCAGTTATGGTGTTATGTTTCTGGAATGGAAGCAACTGGAGTACATCGCTGGGTATGATTTCAGACCAAAGTGCGGATTGGATCCAGAAATGTTGGCAAATTTGACGATCAGACACACTTTGACTGAGTGGATTGGTTCTAGTCAGAGGAACGATCCTAATCAATTGGAAATCATCTCAAAGTTAGAGATGGGAATCGATAGAGAGATGAACAAGTATGGGCTTGATCGAGATGGATGGCTTTGAAAGAATGGAAGACTTGTTATACCCAATGTCAATGGATTGAGAGATGAAGTGTAACACCCCACACCCGCTATAGTCACTCACTAAGGGAATGCCATAGCATCGGTGGAGTATTTTAGTGAATATAGAACAGAAAAATTACAACAAGACAGGTATAAATAGTACTTGAAATTTTAAAACATCATCTCATAACAGCGGAAATAAACATGTCTGGTTACATCATAAAAAACCACGATAAAAGTCAAGTACAATATTCATCAAAATAAAGAAGTACATAATCCCACTCTCTCATACAATAGCCATAAGAAAAGAAAAGATAACTGGATAACTGGAGCTTTACATCTACCCAAGCTCCTCAAGACTGGAAACAGAAATCCGATCAAGCTCTACTACCGCTAGGATCCACCGTAGGACCTGAGGGTTGGGAAAAAGATAAAAACAACGGGGTCAGACATAAGTCTGAGTGAGTCCTATAACCCTAACAATACAACCATTAAAGTAATTAGGGTATGACATAAATAAGGTACGGTACCTCTGGGGATAATGACCACACTAAGTAGCCAACAAAACATAGGGTGTACTAAGATAACCGAGAAGACGCTTTTATCCTCCCAAGGATAATTATTAGATTACACCACCCCAGACTTATTCACCCAAGGGTAATTCCTACACTGCACCACACCAGTTCTACCCACCAAGAGTAATTCCTACTTAAAGGTTGATCCCACTAAGTGTACTTAGTAATTTTTACCCGGTAGTTTCTTGTACCCCTACGCAGGTGCCGTCTGCCCCTATTTTTACTAGGTGTACCCACTACCCCCAAGCGATCGGCTCCCTACCGTAGATACCCGTGCTGGTCCCACAAAAGGGGGTGTATCATTCCCCAAAGTGGCTACCATATAATATCACTGTGCACGGCTTTATATCTACACGATGCAACAACGACTTACCAACCAGCCCGGGTCCACACACGCATATGAAACCCGTTGATCCCGCGTTGCCACCGCTAACCCGTTTTGGCCTCTTACAGTCAAGCCCAATATGCGTGTCCCGTCACCCGACTAGAGTCGAGCCTACAAAGATACGTTTGGGATATTGGTTGAAATGGGCTCCCACAAGCTACTACTTAAGCTTGTCGTTTAATCTAGTGCATCCCACTTAACCCTTTAACCATGTTCCCTTACATGTTATAAATCTTGGTTAAGTCCTTTAATCATATTTCAATTGCCACTTAGGGCACCCACTAGATTCCCACATGCCACCCATGGCACTTACTTAACCCCTTAATCATGTTTAATTACATGTTCCACCTTGGTTAAGTATTCTAATCGTATTCTCACATGCCACCCATGGCACTTACTTAACCCTTTTATCATGTTTAATTACATGTTCCACCTTGGTTAAGTATTCTAATCGTATTTTTCTATTGCCACCCAAGGCAACCCACTAGTCTCATCATGCCACCCCAAGGCACCCACTTAACCCCTCATGTCCCACTACATGCTAATATGGTTAAGTGTTTCTTAATTCATTAATTAAGATCATGACCTCATAAAGACCTCCCACATTAGACCGTCTTTTATGACTGCTGGATATGCCGGTTGGTTCCGGGCAGACTTCTGTCATAAAAAGGGCCTAACCTCGTGTCTTTACTTTAATCATGTATTTAATTTATGACTAAGACCTCTCACATTGGGCCAATCATTTGTAGCTGCTGGATGGCCGGTCGGTTCCGGGCAGACTTCCGCTACAAAAGGGTCCAACCTCGTGTCTTAGTTGATTAATTAAACCTAATTAATCACCCCCATATTAATTATCCCTAATTAATATCAAATTTTCCATAACATGGGTAGACCTAACTCAATAGGTAAATTCCCATGGGGTAGACCTAACTCAATAGGTAAATTCCCACTTATGGTAATTTATTTTTATGGTATGCTTAATCATACCCAATCATACTTTTATTAACATATTTATTACCCCATCGTTCCCCACGTAAATCGTTCTCATTTCACGACATAATAAAGGGAAAGATCCATCACAAATATCATGGGTTTAGCATATAACTTTGTCATGGGTTAAGAGGATGTCAACTTGCATATATGAACATATATTAACCCAACTACATATAACCCAAACTTGCATATTATCATACCCATGATTTGCATAACATATGACATATGAGTTTGCATATTATCATACACATATCTTGCATAACATGTTAAACTTGCATATAAGCATCCTCATAACTTGCATAACATGTTAAACATGCATTTAAGCATACACATAACTTGCATAAGCATTCACATACTTGCATGGGCATTCATATACTTGCATAAGCATTCACATACTTGCATATCACATTAAGCTCGCATTTAAGCATATACATAACTTGTATAACATCATGCTCATAACTTGCATAATCTCATAAACTTAACTTGCATAACACTATGCACACAACTTGCATACCCTCATACACATAACTTGCATATGCACATAACTCACATAACATGTTGAGCTTGCATGTAAGCATAACTTGCATAATATGTCGAACTTACATATATGACTTGCATCTTAAAGGAGGGTAAACATGCATAGCATATAAGAGTGCCATCTTGCATATGTATATACCATATTTAAAAGGGTAAACTTGCATATCATGATTTATGCATAATACCAAACACTTAGCATGCATAAAACCACTTACTTATCATGCATAGAATCAAATACTTATTATGCATAAAATCAAATACTTATTATGCATAAAACCAAATACTTATTATGCATAAAATCAAATGCTTATTATGCATAAAATCAAATACTTATTATGCATAAAATCAAATACTTATTATGCATAAAACCAAATACTTATTATGCATAAAATCAAATACTTATTATGCATAAAATCAAATACTTATTATGCATAAACCTACCACTTAACTTGCATAAACCCAAACACTTAACATGCATAAAACCCCATACTTAGTATGCATACAATCAAATATTTATCATGCATAACGTCAAATACTTTAGCATGAATAACATCAAACACTTAACATGCATAACACCAACTACTTAGCATGCACAAAATCACATGCATAACTTGCATATCATGTTACATATAACTTGCATATATTCTCACATATAGTTTGCATAACATGTCACATATGCATAAATGTTTAACATGGTGTTTTGCATCATAAAACATGGCCTTAACTTGCATTTAACATAAAACTTGCAAATCACATATCATACAAACTTGCATAAATACATTCATCCACAAACATAGCCATGTCTTATCACATCCTACCATAATCAATTTAACAATTGATTATTAAAGCCATAGAAACTCACCAAAACAAGATTAGCAAGTTAAATGAAGCAAATCCCAATGATTAAGTAGAAGAAGATGTAGATTAGCTTGCAAATCCTCTTAGGATTTTTAGTGGAGGCTCTCCAATTTTCTAAGTGGTGGCATAATGGCCTTAGATCTATTTTTTGGTAAGGATAAGGGGGTATTAGGGTGTATATATAGATTAGTTAGATGTTTTAGGACCATAGGATATACCCTAGAACCAATCCTAGCCTTTAAAGCATGTCTTGAAGAAGAAGTCAAGTGTAGGAACCATTTAGGGCCCAAAAAAAAAACAGCCCAAAACTCATCCCGGGCCTCAAAACATGAGCAGTTTTTGTTTTTGATTTTTCGTGAAACTTTGACGGGCCATAACTTGGTCATACGGACTCCGATTTACGAAAACTCGGACTCTATTTCGCGTATTTTTCCGAGACGAACGCAATGGCACAGCCCGTTTCCCCTGATTCAGAATATTAAATTTAATTCTGCTCTGATTTATGTTATAACAAGTTATTTAACATACGGGGTGTTACATTCTCCCCTACTTAAAGGATTTCGTCCCCGAAATCTCTAAGTCAAGAAGAACGTATCCTACCAACCAAACAACCATCTACTCAACCATCAAACACTGGCATCCATTGTCCTTAAAACAATTTCTAATGATGTATGAGCATATGCAAAAAGTGTGTGTATATGTTCCCTATCTAATGTATGAACATATGCAAACCATGATAGTGCCATGCATCCATTATGTATGCGAGGGAACCCTATCGACACATACAATATCTACATGAGTGCACAATCATTCACCAAAATGCATCATCCATATGATAACACAATCATTATACATCCATAAATATAGCTTCCTACACACAATTTTATGCAATATGCAATATGAAGTGATTGAGCCGATCTAGTGCCTAGAGTGTGTGTATATGCATCCACGAGCAACCACTAGCAAACACTTGCATCCACTTGCATCCATCATACATAACATGTCTCAAACACATGTTTCAACCATAGGTTTACCCTATCTAAAGGTCAAAAGTACTAACGAGAGGACATACTAAGGATAAGATAAGCACAAGATATGTGATGAAGGAGAAGCAAAAGGATATACCCTCCGAAAGAAAAAGGGTGCCTCGAACGCATCTTCGCTTCCGTCTCCCAGGTAGCGTCACTCTCTTCATCTCCCCTTTGTACTTTGACTAGTTGAACCTCTCTGTTTCTCAGTTTCCAAATCTCTGACCCAAGGACGCAAGTAGGAGCTCGTCGAATCGTCGCATCACGCTCTGCTTCCACTTCTCTAAGCAAACTCGGCTCTACCACCTCTGCGGTCTCATGTAGGCACTTCCTCCCATAGAATACATCACTAAGTCTGTCGGGCAACTCCGCCAATGGAAGATGCTCCTCCCATGTACCTCCAAAATCCAAGATACATAGCCTCAAAAGGTCTTCTAAAATATGATTCACCCTCTCGGTCTGGCCGTCCGTCTGAGGATGATATGCGGTACTCAAACGCAACTGAGTCCCTACCGCCTTTTGCAAACTCTTCCAAAACTCTCTAGTGAAGATAGGATCTCGATCACTCACTATACTGGAGGGTACCCGATGCAATCGAACTATCTCTCGAAGATATACAAAAGCTAGCCATGGAGCAGTCCACTTACTCTTCACAGGTATGAAATGGGTGTTCTTAGTAAGTCTGTCTACCACCACCCAAATTCCTGTATTACTCTTTCTTGATCTGGGTAACCTGTCAATAAAATCCAACGAGGCGCTGTCCCACTTTCATTGCGGAACCTCCAATGGGTGAAGCAACCCACCCGGTTTCTTTCGCTCCGTCTTCACTCGTTGGCACACCAAGCATCGAGCGACATGCTCGGCCACATCTTTCTTCATACCGGCCCAGAAGAAAGCCCTCTTCATGTCTTGGTACATCTTACCCCCACCGGGATGAATGGTCATCCTAAAACGGTGTGCGTCATCAAGAATAGCCTTCCTCAAACCCTCGTCCTGCGGTACACAAAGTCTACCGTCTCTACGCAAACACCCTCTATCTCTAAGGTGTACCTACTCAAATGGCTGGACGACTCCCCCCTTATGAGCTTCTCTACTAACTCAACCAACTGTGGGTCGCCCCTCTGTGCTTCTCCAATCCGCCCCAAAAGAGTAGGTCTAACTACCAAAGAAGCTAGCAAACCGGGTACAAAGTCAACGGAAGGTCTAAAGTCAAACTTAGAAATAAACTCTAAGCTCCGTCGTTCAACGAACAATGAACTCAAGGACAACCTTTTTCTACTTAAGGTGTCTGCTACCATGTTACCCTTACTCATAGGATGCTAAAGATCCCATCCACTTTTGCTGTCCTAAGACTATGCGCTCGAAGAGTCTCCAACACTTCCCTAAGATGTAGGGCATGCTCTTCTCCACCAGAATATCATCCAAGATCATCATAACCGTCTCCCACGCAGACCACCCTAGTCGAATTCGGCATCCCCCAAATGCAAGCCCCAAAGGCCTAAACCAATATCAGACAAACACCCAAGGGATACCTCCTTCGAATTCAGACGACCTACGTGAGACGATACTAGTAAAAATGGCTAAATAATTAAGCCCTTGACCAATTCTGGATGTTCTCGCCAGTCTCGCTCCAAAACCGTCGTTTATCCTATACTGGCCCTGCTCAGCCTATTGAGCACATACGAAAACTTATTTCGCTCCTAGAAAAGACCCAGATGTCATCTACAAAGACCATCACAAACTTATTTAGGTACTCCCTGAACACCCTTCTCAACAAAGTATGCGGGGGCGTTCGTCAAACCCAATGGCATCACCATCCACTCATAAAAGAAAACATCCGGAGTCCTAAAGGTAGTCTTTTCTATGCTATCCTCAGCCACTCTCAACTGATGAACTTTCGTGGCTGAGTCCACTACTAAAACACTGAGGCGCCAACCAACTGATCAAAGAGATCATCAATCCTTGGCAATGGGTGTCTATTCTTCTTTGTGAGTTTCTTTAGTTCTCTTTAGCCTACACAAAGTCTGAGGGACCCATCCGCCTTCATAACAAAAACTACTGGAGCGCCCCACTCCGATATACTTCGTCTTATGAACCCTTTCTCAAGCAAATCGCCTACTTACTTATGGAGTTCCCTCCTCTCACTAGGAGCCATGTGGCACACTGGCCAAGATACTGGTTTGGCCTTATCCACCAGATATATTCGGAAGTCAATCTCCCGCTTCGGAGGTAAGCCCTTCACCTCCTCAAACACATCCGGGTATTCCCGGACCGCTCTAACAGATCGCAGACTCTAGACCAACGTGTCAGGCGATTCTAGATACCTTAGCATAACAGATTCTATGGGATTACAAGAGATCTCGAGAGTGTTACTTAGGCGGCCCATAAGCCTAACAACTCTCCCTTCAAAATGAAGAACAGCACTCCTACTGGATAACCAGTTCATGCCCAAAATTAACCCATAGCCCGTGAAGCCCAACAAGCATCACATCTAAACTCAACGCTAAGTATAGAAACTTTCAAACCCAAACATATCATGGAGCCCCAACTGGGTTTGAAACAACTAAGGGATCATCTACCAAACTGGTGTCTAAGTGCAGTGACTCAACTATCAATGGTGAGATAAACAAACTCGATATATCAGGATCAAATAAAGTTTGAATTGGATAATAAAGAAATCCAAATTCCAACCTAGACGGTCTTATCCCCACCTGGTACCCTAGTCGTGAGGGAATACAACTACCCTCCAGAAGATTCCATACCTTGCCCTTGCTTCTTTGAACAATCCTAATAAGGTGTCCTATTTCTCTTAAAAGGATAACCACTTGCCTTCTTCTTCCCTATTCTCCACTCGTAACCTCCCACCAATGAGGTTTCATCTTTCATTAACCAAACAACTATTTGAGCCTTCCTCCCATCGTTTATCCAATAGATACCTACCAGTCCTCCTCCTTCTTGAACCAACTTCTAATCCGACTAACGTCAAAGTCCCTTGAAGTGGTTTTCCATCCTTATCTATCTTAGAAAGATCATCTATACGCGGAGGGGAAACTCAAAACGAGAGAAAGGAAGAGATTCAAAATGGAGAATTCGAAAGATATAGATATGGCTATTGGGGATTATGCTTTCCTTTCAAAAACTTTTCTCTTAAAAGACATGTTTTTGAAAATACTCCTTTCCAAAAATGTTTTAGAAAAATAGTTTTCTAAAAAATTTATCTGTTCCGGTAACCTTTGCTCTGATACCACGTGTAACACCCCACACCCGCTATAGTCACTCACTAAGGGAATGCCATAGCATCGGTGGAGTATTTTAGTGAATATAGAACAGAAAAATTACAACAAGACAGGTATAAATAGTACTTGAAATTTTAAAACATCATCTCATAACAGCGGAAATAAACATGTCTGGTTACATCATAAAAAACCACGATAAAAGTCAAGTACAATATTCATCAAAATAAAGAAGTACATAATCCCACTCTCTCATACAATAGCCATAAGAAAAGAAAAGATAACTGGATAACTGGAGCTTTACATCTACCCAAGCTCCTCAAGACTGGAAACAGAAATCCGATCAAGCTCTACTACCGCTAGGATCCACCGTAGGACCTGAGGGTTGGGAAAAAGATAAAAACAACGGGGTCAGACATAAGTCTGAGTGAGTCCTATAACCCTAACAATACAACCATTAAAGTAATTAGGGTATGACATAAATAAGGTACGGTACCTCTGGGGATAATGACCACACTAAGTAGCCAACAAAACATAGGGTGTACTAAGATAACCGAGAAGACACTTTTATCCTCCCAAGGATAATTATTAGATTACACCACCCCAGACTTATTCACCCAAGGGTAATTCCTACACTGCACCACACCAGTTCTACCCACCAAGAGTAATTCCTACTTAAAGGTTGATCCCACTAAGTGTACTTAGTAATTTTTACCCGGTAGTTTCTTGTACCCCTACGCAGGTGCCGTCTGCCCCTATTTTTACTAGGTGTACCCACTACCCCCAAGCGATCGGCTTCCTACCGTAGATACCCGTGCTGGTCCCACAAAAGGGGGTGTATCATTCCCCAAAGTGGCTACCATATAATATCACTGTGCACGGCTTTATATCTACACGATGCAACAACGACTTACCAACCAGCCCGGGTCCACACACGCATATGAAACCCGTTGATCCCGCGTTGCCACCGCTAACCCGTTTTGGCCTCTTACAGTCAAGCCCAATATGCGTGTCCCGTCACCCGACTAGAGTCGAGCCTACAAAGATACGTTTGGGATATTGGTTGAAATGGGCCCCCACAAGCTACTACTTAAGCTTGTCGTTTAATCTAGTGCATCCCACTTAACCCTTTAACCATGTCCCCTTACATGTTATAAATCTTGGTTAAGTCCTTTAATCATATTTCAATTGCCACTTAGGGCACCCACTAGATTCCCACATGCCACCCATGGCACTTACTTAACCCCTTAATCATGTTTAATTACATGTTCCACCTTGGTTAAGTATTCTAATCGTATTCTCACATGCCACCCATGGCACTTACTTAACCCTTTTATCATGTTTAATTACATGTTCCACCTTGGTTAAGTATTCTAATCGTATTTTTCTATTGCCACCCAAGGCAACCCACTAGTCTCATCATGCCACCCCAAGGCACCCACTTAACCCCTCATGTCCCACTACATGCTAATATGGTTAAGTGTTTCTTAATTCATTAATTAAGATCATGACCTCATAAAGACCTCCCACATTAGACCGTCTTTTATGACTGCTGGATATGCCGGTTGGTTCCGGGCAGACTTCTGTCATAAAAAGGGCCTAACCTCGTGTCTTTACTTTAATCATGTATTTAATTTATGACTAAGACCTCTCATATTGGGCCAATCATTTGTAGCTGCTGGATGGCCGGTCGGTTCCGGGCAGACTTCCGCTACAAAAGGGTCCAACCTCGTGTCTTAGTTGATTAATTAAACCTAATTAATCACCCCCATATTAATTATCCCTAATTAATATCAAATTTTCCATAACATGGGTAGACCTAACTCAATAGGTAAATTCCCATGGGGTAGACCTAACTCAATAGGTAAATTCCCACTTATGGTAATTTATTTTTATGGTATGCTTAATCATACCCAATCATACTTTTATTAACATATTTATTACCCCATCGTTCCCCACGTAAATCGTTCTCATTTCACGACATAATAAAGGGAAAGATCCATCACAAATATCATGGGTTTAGCATATAACTTTGTCATGGGTTAAGAGGATGTCAACTTGCATATATGAACATATATTAACCCAACTACATATAACCCAAACTTGCATATTATCATACCCATGATTTGCATAACATATGACATATGAGTTTGCATATTATCATACACATATCTTGCATAACATGTTAAACTTGCATATAAGCATCCTCATAACTTGCATAACATGTTAAACATGCATTTAAGCATACACATAACTTGCATAAGCATTCACATACTTGCATGGGCATTCATATACTTGCATAAGCATTCACATACTTGCATATCACATTAAGCTCGCATTTAAGCATATACATAACTTGTATAACATCATGCTCATAACTTGCATAATCTCATAAACTTAACTTGCATAACACTATGCACACAACTTGCATACCCTCATACACATAACTTGCATATGCACATAACTCACATAACATGTTGAGCTTGCATGTAAGCATAACTTGCATAATATGTCGAACTTACATATATGACTTGCATCTTAAAGGAGGTTAAACATGCATAGCATATAAGAGTGCCATCTTGCATATGTATATACCATATTTAAAAGGGTAAACTTGCATATCATGATTTATGCATAATACCAAACACTTAGCATGCATAAAACCACTTACTTATCATGCATAGAATCAAATACTTATTATGCATAAAACCAAATACTTATTATGCATAAAACCAAATGCTTATTATGCATAAAATCAAATGCTTATTATGCATAAAATCAAATACTTATTATGCATAAAATCAAATACTTATTATGCATAAAACCAAATACTTATTATGCATAAAATCAAATACTTATTATGCATAAAATCAAATACTTATTATGCATAAAATCAAATACTTATTATGCATAAACCTACCACTTAACTTGCATAAACCCAAACACTTAACATGCATAAAACCCCATACTTAGTATGCATACAATCAAATATTTATCATGCATAACGTCAAATACTTTAGCATGAATAACATCAAATACTTAACATGCATAACACCAACTACTTAGCATGCACAAAATCACATGCATAACTTGCATATCATGTTACATATAACTTGCATATATTCTCACATATAGTTTGCATAACATGTCACATATGCATAAATGTTTAACATGGTGTTTTGCATCATAAAACATGGCCTTAACTTGCATTTAACATAAAACTTGCAAATCACATATCATACAAACTTGCATAAATACATTCATCCACAAACATAGCCATGTCTTATCACATCCTACCATAATCAATTTAACAATTGATTATTAAAGCCATAGAAACTCACCAAAACAAGATTAGCAAGTTAAATGAAGCAAATCCCAATGATTAAGTAGAAGAAGATGTAGATTAGCTTGCAAATCCTCTTAGGATTTTTAGTGGAGGCTCTCCAATTTTCTAAGTGGTGGCATAATGGCCTTAGATCTATTTTTTGGTAAGGATAAGGGGGTATTAGGGTGTATATATAGATTAGTTAGATGTTTTAGGACCATAGGATATACCCTAGAACCAATCCTAGCCTTTAAAGCATGTCTTGGGGAAGAAG
Organism: Allium sativum; assembly: GCA_030737875.1. NCBI lineage: Eukaryota > Viridiplantae > Streptophyta > Magnoliopsida > Asparagales > Amaryllidaceae > Allium > Allium sativum. The sequence goes on along the minus strand of CM060918.1, from coordinate 36,171,225 downwards.
TCAAGTGTAGGAACCATTTAGGGCCCAAAAAAAAACAGCCCAAAACTCATCCCGGGCCTCAAAACATGAGCAGTTTTTGTTTTTGATTTTTCGTGAAACTTTGACGGGCCATAACTTGGTCATACGGACTCCGATTTACGAAAACTCGGACTCTATTTCGCGTATTTTTCCGAGACGAACGCAATGGCACAGCCCGTTTCCCCTGATTCAGAATATTAAATTTAATTCTGCTCTGATTTATGTTATAACAAGTTATTTAACATACGGGGTGTTACATGAAGTACTTAGAGAATGTCATCAATCAAACTGACTATACACCCCGGTGGTAACAAGATGTATCGAGAAATGAAGCAGACCTACTATTGAGAAGGGATGAAAAGAGACGTTGGGAAATTTATATCCAAATGCACGAACTGCCATCTAGTTAAAGCTGAGCAAAAGAAGGCTAGTGGTTTGTTACAACCATTAGAAATTACAGAATGGAAATAGGAGCAAATTTCAATGGATTTCATCGATGGTTTACCGAGGACTAGGTCGGGCCATGACAACATTTGGGTGATTGTGGACCGATTGACCAAGAGTGCAAGATTTATACCCGTCAAGTCAAACAGGATGGCAGCTAAGTTAGCGGAACTGTATATAAAATGGGTAGTAAGATTTCATGGAATAACCAACGGCATTGTAAGTGACCGTGATCCGTTGTTCACTAGCGGATTTTGGAAGAGCTTACAAGAGGCGTTAGGATCAGAACTACATCTCAGTGCCGCGTATAATCCTCAAACGGATGGATGGACAAAGAGGGTGAATCGAGTGTTAGAAGATCTTTTGAGAGCTTGCATATTGGATTTTGGTGGATCATGGGATGACCATATGCATCTAGTAGAGTTTGCATATAATAATAGTTATCAGTGCAGTATTGGTATGGCTCCATTTGAAGCTTTGTACGAAAGACCATGCAACTCACCGTCATGTTGGTTAGAGACTGGTGAGAAGTTTGTGCTTGGACCAGGTGTGATAAGAGAAACTTCAAACAAGATCAAGATCATTCAACAACGAATGAAGGCTGCCCAAGATAGGCAGAAAAGTTATGCTGATAAGAGGAGAAGAGATTAAAAGTTCTCCATTGGCGACTTGGTGTTTGTCAAGATTTCTCCGTTAAAGAGCGTGATACGATTTGGCAGGAGAGGCAAGTTAGCACCAAGATTTGTTGGTCCATTCCCAGTTCTTGAGCAAATTGGAAATTTGGCATATAAAGTTGAATTACCAGACAAGACGGTAGGAGTTCACAACGTATTACATGTTTCCCAGTTAAGGAAATTCGTAAACAAACCAGATGTGACTATTTCACCTGATCAGTTGGATGATGTCGAAGTTGAACCCAAGGCGGTTGGGAACCGCAGACCTATGTGTATTGTTGGGAATGATAAAAAGCAACTTCGATGGAAAGCGGTGAATATAGTCAAAGTTCAGTGGGGCGAGAATGAGAATGACTGTACTTGGGAGACAGAGGAGAGCATTAGGAAGACGTATCCAGAACTCTTCGCCTGGTAAGATTTCAGTTTCGATTTAATTTTCCGCATGCTAGGTTAGGCTTGTTTTGTTTGTTTTGCATGATTGAATTGTTGTATATGACTGGTAGGCATGCGGGATCCTTGGTATGTTTTGGGTTAAGGAATTTCAGGGACGAAATTTCTTTAGGGGGGAGAGGGGGGGGGAGAGTGTAATGACCCGCATTCTACGCATCAAAGGATCGTAGAATATTTATTTCATTCACATAGAAAGTCGTATGGTCATGTAACTTTGGAAGACGACTATTGGGGTCCTTTCCCATGTTCATGATTTTTCCCGATTTTTAAATGACCGTTTTGCCCCTAGCTGATCTTGTTTTGGCCTTAACTTTTGATTGGAAAGGAGTTTTGATCTAAAACCACTTCCATTGGCTCCGGATGATGGTTTACAATTCCGTAGAGTGGTCACATTAGCTAAACGGACTCACCGTTTGGGAGATATGGCTGAAACAAGTTTCAGATAGTGAAAAACAGCTTAATTGTGCTTATCCGGGTGATTAACAGCTACGCTTAATGGGGGATTTTGGGATTTAGAGTATTTAAGGGCTGTTAGCGTTAGGGATTTCGGTTTTTCTCATTTCTCAGCCGCCACATACATCTTAGGAAACCCTAACAATGGCCTCCATCATCTAAATACACCTGTAATCACCTCTTAGTCAAGTTTTGGCTTAAACTACATCAAATCCAGGTGGATTAGCACAAGAATTGAGGTAGAGCTGCCGTGTCGCTATAGTATTCGCGCCCAAACAGTAGAGTTTCAGTTCTAAAGGTTTTATTTGGGGCTAGGGTGAGTGATTTGCATAGTTTTATACTAATTACGGTTAATTAAGGGTAATTAGTGAAGATTAGCAAATTTAAACAAGATAAAATTTTGGAAAAAATATTCATAAATTCAGAAATATTGTTTTAGACCTTTGTTAGAAAATTTGGCTATTTTGGTTAAGTTTTTTTAATCCTATCATTAGTTTTGCTTAAGCACGCTTAAGGGAAAATATGGGGTTTTGGCTATGTTTGATCTATTTTAACATATCAAGTTATTATTTTGATGTTTGTGGTTGATGTTATATGTTCCTATGACTGTTTGGTGTGAATTGTGATTGTTTAGAATAGTTAGATTGGTCGAAAACGCCGTTGAATGGCGTAATCAGTCGCAGGAAAGAAGTGCGCGAATTTGGACGATTCGGATCGGATCGGAGGAAGGAGCCTGAACCGAACCGACCAGGAGACGTCTCCGCGAACCAAACTGCCCCTCCAAGCTGTTGTATCCACGAGACGATCTAGACCCAAACCCATGACCCGATCCGCCTCTCGTGTGCCACTCCGACCCGAACTGATGCACCATGGAGAAGCTTGAGAGACCCGGCTTGATCCGTAGTGCTTGGGAAGAAGGACCGAACCAGAGGAGTTTTCCACGAAGCCAGGAGGTGTGGATCTCAATCCGAACCGCTGGAGGAAGGTCACCCCGATCCAAACCGTTGGAGGAAGGTCACTATGATCCAAACCAATCTGGAGAGGGTGCTACGAACAGATATGAACCCGAGCCTAGATGATGATCACGAAATGAATGAAGACCGATATGGAGATGGTGACCAAAACCCGAGATGCAATGGTAGTCCAAATAATTAGTTTTGAATCAGGATCCAGATGGGAACCAATGAGTGAACTTCATGATTGGGTTTTGCTGCGGGACATGTGCTAAGGGGTTGTCGATGTCTATAACTTTGTATCACTATGTGTAGGGGGTACGTGAACGGATTCAGGGCCATAATGGCCTTGGTACGACTAAAAGGGCTATAGACCAATGAAGTGGGGTCATTTGCAATGATTTGGTCATGACTCCATGGGGTAAGCTTGGCAATAGGAGTAGTTGTACAAGTCGAACTATGTCACTACTTCGATGGGTCTAGTGATCAAAGTAGTAGATATCGTATAATTTACGCGCTGAGTGAGAGATGTGAGGATGGTTGCTATGTTTGATTTGCTTGCCATCATTATGTCATGCACACCCCTACCCCCGTATTCTTTACACCTTCTGTTTGGTGGCACCTTAATGTATTGTACGGTATGTAGTGCTAACTCTTTGGTTGCAGGTCCAGGTTCAGGTATGGCTAAGTATACCTGTTATTGTTCTGTTTAGCTGCTTATCGCTCATACAAGACTTTTTGTCTGACCCAGAGTTTTATGTCTCTTCTTATTACTCTGGGTGCTCTCACGAGCAGACTAGAGACAGGTTAGGTGGTATGCACGAGTAGCTTTACCGGAGACGAGCAGGAGGCTTCCACGTATGATACATATATATAGATATTCTTCCTGTTTTGCTACGGTCACTACTTTGGGCATTAGTGGTGTACCTTTCATTCTTTTGTTTAGAGACAGTAATTTGGAAAGTTGTAATAAGCTGTATTTGGATTTCCGCTACTCTGATGATGATGTTGATGTTGGTTTTAGTTATCAGCTTATGCACTATCTCGCCTGTTTTATGTCAAGTATATTATTATTATATTTTGTTCCATGTGTTGTGAGACATTCTACAGGTCTTCGATTAGTTCATTCATTTCTTTCCTTTCTTTGGCGATCGTTCCGTGTTAGTCGGACATGTGTACAGCGCACTTTCGGAGGAGATGCCGGCTGATGCGGGGCGGGCAGTCACATAAATGCAGTGTGAAGTCCTCACAATCACAGATCACAGAGAATAAATGCAGGAAAGCAGTAAGGAACATGGAACGCATGAGGTTTTTATCGTGGTTCAGCTCAAACCAAGCGTAAGTCCATTTTATATTTTCTTAAGTCCTTGTATTTTAATGCCTTCCTACAATCAGTGGGAACCATTTACATACAACATCCTTGTATTTTAATGAAGAAGTCGGGAAGAGAGAGTTGTTTTATGCATGAAATCCTCATGTTAGATTAATATGGAAGAAGCACAATATCCTTGTGTTCTCTTCAATGGAGGGCGAGAGTTAGAATGGCCAAAGATCCTTTAAAAGTCTCTGAATCCGTGTATTTGTAATGTAGAAAGTCTCCTGGATGAATGACATTTTCATGAAACCAATACGTTGCTAAGACATTTGGAGGATGTCTCCTGTAGTTCGTGTAAAGCCATGTGTGGTCTGATTCGTTAAAGTAGGTGAAAAACAGGCCTTAAGAATAGGTCAAACTCAAGTGTGTGCAGTAGAATATTTCTTCCCAGATGGGTCGGATCGGGTCCTCCATCCGATCTGAACCGGTGCCTTCAATGCGAAGGTGACGTGCTCTTCTTGGCAGTAAGGAGATATCGGATCGGGTCATGTTCCTGCATCCCCATCCGAACTGACCCGATGACTTCCTTCCAAAGCAGCGTGCAATTCTGTGCGGCAGAAGGTGGATTGGGTCCTCCTTTCCGATTCGATTCGACCCAGAGTCCAATCAATACTGAAATGCAAACATTTCCGGTTCTGCAGGCATTCACGGAACCAAGAGTAACTTTCAAACCGTAAGTATGTTTTAGCCAAACGAAAGCTCCACCTAAAGCTAATTCAGAGGGCTACAAGAGTTACTGAGCAATGCTCTGTAATTGAAGTTTTCGGGTCTAAAAGAGGTCATCCGTTAGGAGTTTCGAGCCTTTCTTTGTTGGTGATGCGACTTCAACCAAGTCGCTTCCTATCTTCTGACGATGTTCCAAATACATGAGTGTATTGTTAACCAGAAATTCCATGTGTGACGGCTTTGACTGAAAAGCATGTCAACGTTTATGGTTTATCATTCATGGCTTAATATTTATGGTTTATGCTTTATTTTATATAGTTTATTATTTATGGTTTATTGTTTATGGTTTACTTTTTATGGTTTATTGTTTATGGTTTATTGTTTATGGTTTACGGTTTGTGGTTTGTTCTTTATGGTTTACCGTTTATGGTTTGTTGTTTATGGGTCATGGTTTATTGTCTATGATTTATCATTTATGGATTAATGTTTATGGTTTATGGCTTTATTTTACATAGTTAATGGTTTATACTTTATTGTTTATGGTTTATGGTTTATGGTTTATGGTTTATTGTTTATGCTTTATTGTTTATGATTTACGGTTTATGGTTTATTGTTTATAGGTTACATTTTATTGTTTACGATTTCTCATTTATGGCTTAGTGTTTATGGTTAATGCTTTATTTTATGTAGTTTAATTTTTATAATTTATTGCTTATGGTTTACGGTTTACGGTTTATTGTTTATGTTTTACGGTTTATAGTTTATGATTTATCGTTTATGGTTAAATGGTTACGGTTTATGCTTCATATTGTATAGTTTACTGTTTATTCTTTATTTTTTACAGTTTACAGTTTATGGTCTATTGTCTATGGTTTACGGTTATGGTTTAAGGTTTAAGGTTTATTGTTTATTATTAGACCAAAAAATGGCACTAACACCCAAATGCAGTGTGAAGTCCTCACAATCACAGAGAATAAATGCAGGAAAGTAGTAAAGAATAGGGAACGCACGAGGTTTCTATAGTGGTTAGACACTAACTAAACCTTCGCCCACTTTAAATTATCTTAAGTCCTAAGATTTTACAAATACAATGCCTTCCTACAATCAGTAGGAATCACTCACATAAAAGCTCCTTGTATTTTAATGAAGAAGTGCGGAAGAGAGAGTGCTTTTATACACGAAATCCTTATGTTAGATTAATATGGAAGAAGCACAATGTCCTTGTGTTCTCTTTAATGGAGGCTGAGAGATGGAATGGCCAAAGATCCTTTAGAAGTCACTGAATCCGTGTGTTCATAGATGTAGAGGGTCTCCTGGATGACTGACATATGTCACGAATCCAATGCATTGCTAAGACATAGTGGGTAAGTGGAGAAAGTCTCCTGTAGTTCGTGTTAAGCCATGTGTGGTTCAATCCATGAAAGTAGGAGTAAAACAGGACTTAAGAGTAGGTCAAACTTGAGTGTGTGCAGTAGAATATTTCGTCCCGGACGGGTCGGATCGGGTCCTCCATCCAATCCAAATCGGTGCCTTCAATCCGAAAGCGACGTTCTCTTCTTGGCAGTAAGGAGAAAGCGGATCGGGCGGGTTCCTACATCTCCATCTGAATAGGGCCAGTTACTTCATTGCAAATCAGCATGCACTTCTGTGTGGCAGAAGGTGGATCGTGTCCTCCTTTCCGATCCAATGCGGGCCATCCGATCCAATCCAGTGTCCAATCAATGCCGAAATCCAAACGTTTCCGGGTATGCGGGCGTTTGCAGAAACGAGCGGAACTATCAAACCATATGTCCGTTTTAGAGAAACAAAAGATCTACTTGAAGCTAATTCATAGGGCTACAAGAATTACTATGCTAAGCTCCATAATTGAAGTTTTCGGGTCCAAAAGAGGTCATCTGTTAGGAGTTTCGAGCCGTCCTTTGTTTGTGATGCGACTTCAACCAAATCGTTTCATGTCTTCTAACGATGTTTCAAATACTTGAGTGTATTGTTAACCAGAAATTCTATGTGTGACTGCTATGACTAAAAAGCGTGTCAATGTTTATGGTTTATCATTTATGGTTTAATATTTATGGTATATGCTTTATTTTATATAGTTTACTATTTATGGTTTATTATTTATGGTTTACGGTTTATGGTTTATTGTTTATGGTTTACGGTTTATGGTTTAATGTTTATGGGTCATTATTTATGGTTTATTGTCTATGATTTATCATTTATGGCTTAATGTTTATGGTTTATGTATTTATTTTATATAGTTAATTGTTTATACTTTATTGCTCATGGTTTATGGCTTATTGTTTATAATTTATTATTTATGGTTTACGATTTATGGTTTATTGTTTATGTATTATTGTTTATTGTTTACGATTTATCATTTATGGCTTAGTGTTTATTGTTAATGCTTTATTTTATATAGTTTAGTGTTTATGGTTTACGGTTTATGGTATATTGTTTTTGTTTTACGGTTTATGGTTTATGGTCTATTAATTATGATTTATCATTTATGGTAAAATGTTTATGGTTTATGCTTTATACAATATAGTTGGCGTTTTGTATGACCAATCCTGATGGAGTCCGTTCCGTATCCTCGGCTTAGCGTTTGCAACTCAATGTATGTATGGATTTTTTGAGGGATTAACATAGAGAATTAGGTGTAGGATTAAAAAGAAGGGTTGTTTTGAAGCATTAAGATAAGTAGGGGTAGTTTAAGCGTAGTAGGGGTAAATCGACAAATATGAAAGGTGATGAATCGTTTGGATTGGGCGCTGCAAAAACCAATACTTCACAGCAGTAAAAAGATATGGGTAATTGTTGGAAGTAAGGGCTATTTACAGAATTAGGGGTAGGATTAAAAGAAGGAATGTTTTTAAGTATTAAGAGAAGTAGGGGTAGATTAAGCATAGTAGGGGTAGATCGACAAATATGAAAGATGATGAATGATTTGGATTGGGTGCCACAAAAATTGAAGCGACCTAAACTTCCCCATGAAGGAAAGCACGGATTGAGTTGAGGACAAGACAAATCAAAACACAAACAGAAGAACATTTCATTGTTAACTACAACAATTCCATCAGATACAAGAATATACAGAGCATAAATGAATATTGTACATTCGATAAATATCAGAGATTAAAATAAATTACATAGCAGCAGAAAACAATACAAAACACAACTGAAAGTAATACACGGATACAGAGCTTTCCGAGCATCATTCCGGATGTAAATCAGGATATTGTGAATATAAATCTGCAAAACCAAAACTACTAGCTGCCCATGTCGAAAATAAGGGCACCCAGAGTTTAGGTTAAAACAATAAACTCCAGGTCAGTCATTGTACCGGTGTGAGAACTAAAATAGTTATTTAAAACTTTACTTTAAAAGAGAGTAATTCAAGGGACCACGCCATATAACACGGAACGGGTTTCCTCCCAAGAATACCAGTGCATATAAATAAACAGCGTAATGCTTTTTCGAAAAATGAAGCTATTATAAGACCCAGGTCCCATCACACAATGCAAAGTAAGCTGGAGGATAGGGCTTTCCCTTATAATAGCCAAACATGCTTGGTACGTTTAAAACAAATCATTTGAAACTATTATAAGTGTATAGAGTCAAAACAATTTCAATCATAAGTATCAATCATAGACGGCATAAGTGACCCATACCACTATGTCACCATACTAGGCCCTACAAGTAAAACCGAAAGTCACGTATTGGAAATTGGATTTCCATCATGAGTCGAGGCAAGGGGCAAGCTCCTCTCCGATTCGAGACACTCTAGCAAATGTATCAGGACCACACACAGCGATCCTTCGAACCTCCAATGTAACACCCCACACCCGTTAAGGTCACTCATAAGGGAATGCCTTAACTTCGGTGGAGTATCTTAAGTGAATATAGAACAGAAAAATTACAACAAGACAGATAGAAGTAATACTTGAGAATTTAAAACATCATTTCATTGCAGCGGAAAGTAAAACATGTCTGGTTACATCACAAAACCATAAACAAGAGTCAAGTACATAATATCCGTCTTGATAAAACAAAAGTACATAATCCCACTAATAACTAATAGCCATAATAGAAATGATAAGCTGGGCTTTACATCACGGTCCAAGCTCCAAATATAGATAAAGCAATCTGATCAAAGCCCACTTGTGCTAGGCCCACTCTGAGAACCTGAGGGTTGGGGAAAAAGATAAAAACAAAGGGGTCAGACATAAGTCTGAGTGAGCCCTATAACTTTAACAATACAATCATTAAAGTAATTAGGGTATGATATAAACCTGGTACGATACAACTGGGGATAAATGACTACACTAAGCAGCCAACTAGACTTAGGATAAACTAAGATAACGGTAAAGACGCGCCTATCCACCCAAGGATAAATACTACACTGCACCACACCAGATCTACCCACCCAAGGGTAATTCCTACACTTAAAGATTGATCCCACTAAGTGTACTTAGTAATCTTAATAGTAGTCTCGTGTACCCCTAGCTAACTACATAGGTGCCGTCTGCCCCTATCTCCACTAGGTGTACCCACTACTCCCATTCGATCGGCTCCCTAACGTAGATACCCGTCCTGGCCCCACAGTGGGGTGTATCACTCCCCAAAGTGGCAATCCGATACAACCAATGGTGCACGGCTTATACCTACACGGTGCAACAACGTCTTACCTACCAGACCGGGTCCACACACGCATATGAAACCCGTTGGACTTGCGTTGCCACCGCTAACCCGATTTGGCGTCTTATAGTCAAGCCCAGTACGCGTGTCCCGTCCTCGACATGGGTCGAGCCCAATAAGATACATATGGGTTACTGGTTGAAATGGGCCCCCACAACCTACCACCTAAGCTTGTCCCTTCTAGTGTATCCCACTTAACCCCTTTTAATAATCATGTCCACTTACATGTTTAAAGTTTGGTTAAGTCATCTAATCATATTTCAATTGCCAGTCAAGGCACCCACTAGATTTCCACATGCCACCCAAGGCACTTACTTGATTTCCTCATGCCACCCAAGGCACTTACTTAACCCTTTAATCATGTTTAATTACATGTTCCACTTTGGTTAAGTATTCTAATCGTATTTTCTATTGCCACCCAAGGCAACCACTAGATTTTTCCACATGCCACCCAAGGCACCCACTTAACCCCTCATGTCCCTCTACATGCTAATATGGTTAAGTGTTTCTTAATTGATTAAGAACGTAACCGTTGTAAAGACCTCTCACATTAGACTATCTTTTATGGCAGCTGGATTTGCCGGTCGGGTCCGGGCAGCCTTACGCCATAACCGAGTCTAACCTCGTGTATTTACACTTGTCACGTATTTAGTTTATGCCTAAGACCTCTCATATTGGGCCAATCATTTGTAGCCGCTGGATTTGCCGGTCGGTTCCGGGCAGTCTTATGCTACAAAAGGGTCCAACCTCGTGTCTTAGTCGATTAATTACACCTAATTAATCCCCTCATAATTTGTATTAATTATCCCTAATTAATTACAAATTTAACGATGTACATAATTGACTCAATTATGTCCATCCACTTTAAGGTATGCATAATCATACCAACTTCACACCATTTCATTAACATGAATATTAACCCCATCGTTCTCCACGTAATTCGCTAACATGACATATTTAAAAGGGAAGATTCATCACACATACAATGGGTTCAACTTGCATAACATTAGCATCAACATGGGTTTTAAAGGTGTCAACATGCATATAGCATCAAACCCAACTAGCATAAATAATCAACCCAAACTTGCATGAATCACATGTGTCATAAAGAGGGTAACTTGCATAAGTTGCTTATGTCATATAAAGGGGTAAACTTGCATATGTATGTATGACATACAAAGGGGTTAACTTGCATAGGTATGCATATCATATAAAGGTGTAAACTTGCACATGTTACTTGCATATAATCAAACACCAAACTTGCATAACATGTCATATATGAACTTGCATATAATCAAACACCAAACTTGCATAACATATCATATATGAACTTGCATATAATCAAACACCAAACTTGCATAACATGGTGTCATAATGGATCAATGTTTATCATAGCGATTTGCATAACTAGCATCATGAACACATAGCCTAAAACTTGCATAACTTGCATAACATCATGATCACATAGCATATGACTTGCATAACTTGCATAACATCATGATCACATAACTTGCATAACATCATGATCACATAGCATATGACTTGCATAACTTGCATAACATCATGAGCACATAGCATATGACTTGCATAACATCATGATCACATAGCATATGACTTGCATAAATTCATAAACACATAGCATATAACTTGCATAACTTGCATAACATCATGAACACATAGCATATGATAACATAACTTGCATTGATCCACATTCATATCCATAACCTCATTATATCCTATCATAATCATTTCAACAATTGGTCATTAAGGCTATAGAAACTCACAACTTGTTGATTAGCACTCCTATGAAGAGGATTAAGTTGCTAGAGTTGATTAGAAGTTGATTTGAGAAACTATCTTCTTCTTAAATTTGTTGGTGGCTCCTTCTAGTTGCATTTTGACAGCATAACTACATTGTCTCCAATTTTAGTATGAATTAGGGTAGTCTTAGGGTGTATTTATAGAATTAGGATGTAGTTTAGGCCCTTAGATTAACCCTAGATTAGGTAAGAGCCGTCAGATCTCGTCACTAGCCACCAAAACACAGCCCAGATCCCAAATCAGTGCACCCAGGTCACCTAGGCTCGACCAGGGAGGTCGACCCCCAGGTCAACACTAGGGTCGACACCCTAGTCGACCTGGTGGGCAGGTCGACACCCAGGTCGACCCCCAGGTCGACTCCCAGGTCGACCTGGTCTGGGCGGGAATTTTCCCGCCTAGCCCATATTCTGCATTTTTGAAATCTGTTTTGTTTTCTGATTTTTCGTGGAACTTCTAAAGGCCATATCTCGGACATACGGACTCCGATTCACGAAATTTTGGACTCTGTTTCGCGTATTTTTCCGAGACGAACGCAATGGCATAGCCCATTTCCCCTGGTTCAGATTTAAAATTTAATTCTGCACTGATTTATATTATAACAAGTTATTCAACATACGGGGTGTTACATTCTCCCTTACTTAAAGGATTTCGTCCCCGAAATCTCTAAGTCAAGAAGAACGTATCCTACCAACCAAACAACCATCTACTCAAACCATCAAACACTGGCATCCACTGTCCTTAAAGTTTCTAATGCTGTATGAACATATGCAAAAAGTGTGTGTATATGTTCTCTATCTAATGCAAAATCAGGCGGCATACTGATTCAGTTGACCTCCTTAATGCAAACCATGATGGTGCCATGCATCCAATATGTATGCGAAAGAACCCTATCGACACATACTATCTCTACATGTGTACACATACACCAAAATGCATCATCCATATGATAACAAAACCATTATACATCCATTAATATAGCTACCTACACACAGTTATATGCAATATGCAATATGAAGTGATTGAGCCGATCTAGTGTCTAAAGTGTGTGTATATGCATCCACGAGCAACCACTAGTAACAACTTTCATCCACACTCATCCATCAAACATAACATGTCTCTAACACATGTTTCAACTATAGGTTTACCCTATCTAAAGGTCAAAGGTACTACTGAGAGGACATACTAAAGATAAGATAAGTACTAGACAAACGATAAAGGAGAAGTTAAAAGACATACCCTCGAAAAGGAATGGGTACAATGAACGCATCTTCGCTTCTGTCTCCCAAGTAGCATTGCTCTCATCTTCTCCCCTTTGCACTTTGACTAGTCGAACCTCTCTGTTTCTCAACTTCCTAATCTCTGACCCAAGGATGCGGGTAGGAACTCGTCAAATAGTCGCATCACGCTCTACCTCCACTTCTCTAAGCAAGCTCGGCTCTACCACCTCTGCGGTCTCATGTAGGCATTTCCTCAAATGTGACCCATGGAATACGTCATGTACCCCACTAAGTCTCTTCGGTAAATCCACACTATATGCCATCTGCCCAATCCTTTCCTTAATAGGAAACGGTCCTACAAATCTTGGTGCTAACTTCCCAACGGACCCAAAGCGAACAACATTCCGTAATGGAGATACTTTGACAAAGACCGTGTCCCCAACATCAAACTCAAGATCTGTCCTCCTCTTATCCGCGTAAGATTTCTGCCTATCTTGCGCTGCTTTCATCCTTCTTCGAATCAAATCAATCTTTTCCGAAGTCTCTCTAACCATATCGGCCCAAGCAAGATCTTATCCGTAGATTCCCACCAACATGTAGGTGATCGACAAGGCCTTCCATAAAGAGCTTCGAAAGGAGCCGTACCAATACTGGACTGAAAGCTGTTATTATACGCGAACTCCACCAATGGAAGATGCTCTTCCCATGTACCTCCAAAATCTAAGATACAAAACCTCAAAAGGTCTTCCAGAACACGATTCACCCTATCAGTTTGGCCGTCCGTTTGAGGATGATATGCGGTGCTCAAACACAACTGAGTCCCCACCGCCTCTTGCAAACTCTTCCAAAACTCGCTAGTGAAGATAGGATCTCGATCACTCACCATGCAACCGAAGTATCTCTGGAAGGTAAACTGAAGCTAGCCATGGAGACGTCCTCTTACTCTTCACGGGTATGAAATGGGCGCTCTTAGTAATTCTGTCTACCACAACCCAAATTCCCGTATTACCCTTCCTCGATCTCGGTAACCCATAAATAAAATCCATCGAGACGCTATCCCACTTCCATTGCGGAATTTCCAATGGGTGAAGCAACCCACCGGGTTTCTTTTGCTCCGCTTTCACTTGTTGGCACACCAAGCATCTAGCGACATACTCGGCCACATCTTTCTTCATACCGGCCCAAAAGAAAACTCGCTTCATGTCTTGGTACATCTTGTCCCCACCGGGATGAATGGCCATCTTCGAACGATGCACATCATCAAGAATAGCCTTCCTCAAACCCTCGTCTTGCGGTACACAAAGTCCACCGTCTCTACGCAACCACCCCCTATCGTCTAGGGTGTACCTACTCAATTGGTTGGACGACTCCCCCCTCATGAGCCTCTCTACCAACTCAACCTACTGTGGGTCGTCCCACTGTCCTTGCCAAATCCATCCCAAAAGAGTAGGTCTGACCTCTAAGGATGCTAGCAAACCGGGTACAAAGTCAACGGAAGGTCTGAAGTCAAACATCGAGATAAACTCCAAGTTTCGTTGTTCAACGAACAACGGACTCAAGGACAACCTTTTTCTGCTTAAGGCGTCCGCCACCCCGTTACCCTTGCCAGGGGTATACGCTATCTCGAAATCATAGGATGCTAAGAATTCCATCCACCTTTGTTGTCTTAAAACTATGCGCTCGAAGAGTCTTCAACACTTCCCTAAGGTGTAGGGCTTGCTTTTCTCCACTTCTAGAGAAAACCATGATATTCTCTCATGTAAAATCGTCACAACTACCCATCTCTCACGTAGACCATCCTAGTCGAACTCGACATCCCCCAAGTGCACTCCCAAAGGCCTAAACCAATATCAGAAAACACCCAAGGGATACCTCCTTCGAATTCAGACGACCTACGTGAGATGATACTAGTAAAAACGGCTAAATAATTAAGCACTTGTCCAACTCTGGACGTCCTTGCCAGTCTCGCTCCAAAACCATCGTTGATCAAATAACTGGCTTTGCTTAACTTATGAAGCACATACGAAAACTTATTTCTCTTTTCGAAAAGACCAAGATGTCATCCACAAAGACCACTACGAAGTTATTTAGGTACTCCCTGAACACCCTACTCATCAAATCAACAAAGTATGCGGCGGCGTTCGTCAAACCAAATGGCATCACAAGCCACTCATAGAAACCATCCGGGTTCCTAAAGGCAGTCTTCTCTATACTATCCTCAGCCACTCCCAACTGATGAAACCCCATGGCCAAGTCCAACTGCGAAAACACTGAGGCGCCAACCAACTGATCAAAGAGATCATCAATCCTCGGCAATGGGTGTCTATTCCTCTTTGTGAGCTTGTTGAGTTCTCTATAGTCTACACAAAGTCTGAGGGACCCATCCGCCTTCGTGGCAAAAACTACTGGAGCACCCCACTCTGATATACTTCGTCTTATGAATCCCTTCTCAAGCAACTCCCCTACTTGCTTATGGAGTTCCCTCCCCTCACGAGGAGCCGTATGGTGCACTGGCAAAGATACTGGCCTAGCATTGTTTACCAGATATATTCGGAAGTCTATCTCCCGCTTCGGAGGTAAGCCCTTCACCTCCTCAAACACATCCGAGTATTCCCGGACCACTCTAACAGATCGCAAACTCTCGACCGAAGAGTCAAGCGATTCAAGATAACTTAGCATAACAGAATCCATGGGATTACAAGAGATCTCGAGAGTGTTACCCAAGCGGGTCATGAGCCTAACAACTCTCCTTTCACAATCAAGAACGGCACCATTACTGGATAACCAGTCCATGCCCAAAATCAACCCATAGCCCGTGAAGCCCAAAACAAAAGCATCACATCTCAACGCTAAGTATAGAAATCTTCAAACCCAAACATATCATGGACAAATAAGTGGAGCCCCCAATTGGGTTTGAAACAACCAAGAGATCATCTACTAAACTGGTGTCTAGGTGTAGTGACTCAACTAATGATGATGAGATAAACGAATGTGATGCGCCAGAGTCGAATAAAGTTCGAACAGGATGATCGAGAGAACCAAATTTCAACCTAGATGGTCCTACCCCCATCAGGTATACCAGCCGTGAGGGAATACATCTACCCTCCAGAAGATCCTGTACTTTGTCCTTACCTCTTTGGACAATCCTAATAAGGTGTCCTATTTCTCCAAAACAACTAGCCTTCTCCTTCACATTCTCCTTTCGTGACCTCCCACCCTGATGAGATTTCGTCCTTTATTTACCTAATAGCTATTTGAACCTTCCTCCCTCGTCCATCTTAAAGGTACCCACAAGCCCTCCACCTCCTTGGACTAACTTCTTAGCCTGGCGAACGTCTTAGTCCCTTGAAGTGGTTCTTCTGTCCTTTATACGGAAGTCCTTATTTATCTTAAAAAGACATCTATACGCGGATGGGAAATTCAAAAAGAGAAAGAGGAAGAGATTCAAAACGGAGAATCGAAGGAAGGATATATGGCTCTTGGGGATTATGTTCTTTTCTTTCAAAAACATTTCTCTTAAAAGACATGTTTTTGAAAATACTTCTTCCAAAAATGCTTTTAGAAAAATAGATTTTCTAAAAGTTTTATCTGTTTTGGTAACCTTATGCTCTGATACCACGTGTAACACCCCACACCCGTTAAGGTAACTCATAAGGGAATGCCTTAACTTCGGTGGAGTATCTTAAGTGAATATAGAACAGAAAAATTACAACAAGACAGATAGAAGTAATACTTGAGAATTTAAAACATCATTTCATTGCAGCGGAAAGTAAAACATGTTTGGTTACATCACAAAACCATAAACAAGAGTCAAGTACATAATATCCGTCTTGATAAAACAAAAGTACATAATCCCACTAATAACTAATAGCCATAATAGAAAAGATAAGCTGGGTTTTACATCACGGTCGAAGCTCCAAAAGATAGATAAAGCAATCTGATCAAAGCCCACTAGTGCTAGGCCCACTCTGAGAACCTGAGGGTTGGGGAAAAAGATAGAAAAAAGGGTCAGACATAAGTCTGAGTGAGCCCTATAACTTTAACAATACAATCATTAAAGTAATTAGGGTATGATATAAACCTGGTACGGTACAACTGGGGATAAATGACTACACTAAGCAGCCAACTAGACTTAGGATGAACTAAGATAACGGTAAAGACACGCCTATCCACCCAAGGATAAATACTACACTGCACCACACCAGATCTACCCACCCAAGGGTAATTCCTACACTTAAAGATTGATCCCACTAAGTGTACTTAGTAATCTTAGTAGTAGTCTCGTGTACCCCTAGCTAACTACATAGGTGCCGTCTGCCCCTATCTCCACTAGGTGTACCCACTACTCCCATTCGATCGGCTCCCTAACGTAGATACCCGTGCTGGCCCCACAGTGGGGTGTATCACTCCCCAAAGTGGCAACCCGATACAACCAATGGTGCACGGCTTATACCTACACAGTGCAACAACGTCTTACCTACCACACAGGGTCCACACACGCATATGAAACCCGTTGGACTAGCGTTGCCACCGCTAACCCGTTTTGGCCTCTTATAGTCAAGCCCAGTACGCGTGTCCCGTCCTCGACATGGGTCGAGCCCAATAAGATACATATGGGTTACTGGTTGAAATGGGCCCCCACAAGCTACCCACCTAAGCTTGTCTCTTCTAGTGTATCCCACTTAACCCCTTTTAATAATCATGTCCACTTACATGTTTAAAGTTTGGTTAAGTCATCTAATCATATTTCAATTGCCACTCAAGGCACCCACTAGATTTCCATATGCCACCCAAGGCACTTACTTGATTTCCTCATGCCACCCAAGGCACTTACTTAACCCTTTAATCATGTTTAATTACATGTTCCACTTTGGTTAAGTATTCTAATCGTATTTTCTATTGCCACCCAAGGCAACCACTAGATTTTTCCACATGCCACCCAAGGCACCCACTTAACACCTCATGTCCCTCTACATGCTAATATGGTTAAGTGTTTCTTAATTGATTAAGAACGTAACCGTTGTAAAGACCTCTCACATTAGACTATCTTTTATGGCAGCTGGATTTGCCGGTAGGGTCCGGGCAGCCTTACGCCATAACCGAGTCTAACCTCATGTCTTTACACTTGTCACGTATTTAGTTTATGCCTAAGACCTCTCACATTGGGCCAATCATTTGTAGCCGCTGGATTTGCCGGTCGGTTCCGGGCAGTCTTATGCTACAAAAAGGTCCAACCTCGTGTCTTAGTCGATTAATTACACCTAATTAATCCCCCCATAATTTGTATTAATTATCCCTAATTAATTACAAAACGATGTACATAATTGACTCAATTATGTCCATCCACTTTATGGTATGCATAATCATACCAACTTCACACCATTTCATTAACATGAATATTAACCTCATCGTTCCCCACGTAATTCGCTAACATGACATACTTAAAAGGGAAGATTCATCACACATACAATGGGTTCAACTTGCATAACATTACCATCAACATGGGTTTTAAAGGTGTCAACATGCATATAGCATCAAACCCAACTAGCATAAATAATCAACCCAAACTTGCATGAATCACATATGTCATAAAGAGGGTAACTTGCATAAGTTGCTTATGTCATATAAAGGGGTAAACTTGCATATGTATGTATGACATACAAAGGGGTTAACTTGCATAGGTATGCATATCATATAAAGGTGTAAACTTGCACATGTTACTTGCATATAATCAAACACCAAACTTGCATAACATGTCATATATGAACTTGCATATAATCAAACACCAAACTTGCATAACATATCATATATGAACTTGCATATAATCAAACACCAAACTTGCATAACATGGTGTCATAATGGATCAATGTTTATCATAGCGATTTGCATAACTAGCATCATGAACACATAACCTAAAACTTGCATAACTTGCATAACATCGTGATCACATAGCATATGACTTGCATAACTTGCATAACATCATGATCACATAGCATATGACTTGCATAACTTGAATAACATCATGATCGCATAGCATATGACTTTCATAACATCATGATCACATAGCATATGACTTGCATAACTTCATAAACACATAGCATATAACTTGCATAACTTGCATTACATCATGAACACATAGCATATGATAACATAACTTGCATTGATCCACATTCATAGCCATAACCTCATTATATCCTATCATAATCATTTCAACAATTGGTCATTAAGGCTATAGAAACTCACAACTTGTTGATTAGCACTCCTATGAAGAGGATTAAGTTGCTAGAGTTGATTAGAAGTTGATTTGAGAAACTATCTTCCTCTTAAATTTGTTGGTGGCTCCTTCTAGTTGCATTTTGACGGCATAACGACGTTGTCTCCAATTTTAGTATGAATTAGGGTAGTCTTAGGGTGTATTTATAGAATTAGGATGTAGTTTAGGCCCTTAGATTAACCCTAGATTAGGTTAGAGCCATCAGATCTCGTCACTAGCCACCAAAACACAGCCCAGATCCCAAATCAGTGCACCTAGGTCACCTGGGCTCGACCAGGGAGGTCGACCCCCAGGTCGACACCCTAGTCGACCTGGTGGACAGGTCGACACCCAGGTCGACCCCCAGATCGACTCCCAGGTCGACCTGGTCTGGGCGGGAATTTTCCCGCCTAGCCCATATTCTGCATTTTTGAAATCTGTTTCGTTTTCTGATTTTTCATGAAACTTCTGAAGGCCATTTCTCGGACATACGGACTCCGATTCACGAAATTTCGGACTCTATTTCGCGTATTTTTCCGAGACGAACGTAATAGCTTAGCCCATTTCCCCTGGTTCAGAATTTAAAATTTAATTCTGCATTGATTTATATTATAACAAGTTATTCAACATACGGGGTGTTACATCCAAGGCCGGTCCTCTCTTACTTTTGAGGATTGGCAATTCCTGAACACACGTTTCCCTGTCTTATAGGACCTATATAATGGTCTGTACGTCGGCTCACATAGTGCCAGTTATCAACCATATATTCGAGGCGCCTCGCATCCAACAACCACATAGGTAAAAATAATATAAATGTCAGGGCTGGTAGGTCACTGACATCACCCATAGCTAGAAAGAAACGTCGTGCACTCCTTGGGTCCTTATCCCGTTTTTGACTCATACCGAGGTGTGAGGCTCGCGAGTTAACGCTATACACAAAGCTATGTCACACAGGCCGTGCTTTGATCATCAACCACAAGACATTGCTTTTCAACAGAAGCCTTGATCATTTGCCACTTAGGCATGCCACATAGGCAATTCACTCCATGCGACTGATTTCTATCGATATATAACCTCTGAGCTCATATGTCTCAGAGAATGGCGTTAAGCAAGAGAATATATTCTCCGCTGGCAAACAGATATATATTTAATCGAGATCAATCAGCACAGAACAAAATCAAATATCAAACACACCGTCCATTTACAAGTTCATTCTGGGTCTGAACGAAACCGGAGGAACCTTATTCCTCGCATATCCATCGATCTCCAAGTACGTCTGGACGATCACCAACTGATTCCTTCCTCTTGGGTGTACAGCCCAATCAAGATCATCAGTAATCACCTGAACGATGTGAAGACCTCCGGTCTTCAACCACCGTATTCATCTTCGACTTATCGTTGAATCGGTTATTCAGAATGGGTATAAACTCGGCCTTTACGATTAACCCGCGTATATAATAAACAAGTGTTGCACAAACACGACGTACGCCTCATTCCTATTCAGAATATTCTTTTATTCAAATATTCACCTCATTAGGGAATAGGTTCCCATTAATTTTATCAAAGATAAATTATTCTAAATTTATTCTTTAATCTTCCTTTGGATATCATTTCAAACCATGTTAAGGCTTTCCAAACTAGTCGGGATTGGCGAACCACACCGAAGTAATTATTTATTTTATTTCCCAATCCCAACCTATTTATCCCATGGAGTAAAACTGGTAATACTCCATATCTAACACCACGGTGTTATCGGTAAAATTAATTACCATTTCACGTTCAAATCTAGTTAAAGATTTAACTATTGCTTGGAGCAAAACTGGTGATACTCCATTCTCGATCATTTCAAACTAATTAAAGATTCATTAAAGCTCTAATTCAGTTTTAATTTCGAAAATTATTTCTTAATGATTATTTCAAACTAAGAAATTAATCTTATCTTTAATTGGGTTAAAGAACCAATGTTCATTAAAACACGGTTCACGATAAACCCAAAATTACATTCCATTGTTAATCGGGTTAAAGAACAAGTGTTATTTAAAACACCGTTCACGATAAACCCAAAAACCAATTTAAATTTTATCCCAATGAACTGGACAATTTCACTAAATCTTAATTAAAAGATTTATTCTTTTCTAAACTGGGTTCAAGAACAGTGTTAGTGAAGACACCATTCACGACGAACCCAAAATTCCATTTGATATTAAGTACAAGGCCCTGAATAGAAAATATATCGGCTTATATTCAATATCAAATTCTGGAACCAACAAATATCGTATTGGAAATAATGATATAAATATATCTTTCAAATTTCCACAACCATATCTGTATAATCACAAAGTCAAACATCAAAATATTCCAAAGATAATTTCGATTCAAATCTATTCCAATATGTATATTGGAAATTCTGATTATTTTTAAAACCACTTCAAATCCACTTTATTTATTCAAAAATATTGGATTATAATTCTAGTTCATAACTAGTTCATTTCGATAAAAATATATTTTTATCCTTTCAAATGTGGAATTTTTCATCCTATTTCTCTCCAATTCATATATAATGATTATACACAATTTATTAATATTTTTAATAATTTTAGCAAGGCCCGTTCAGTCAATTTCCAATAACGGTCGTCGAACTGTACATACAGTGACCTTTTCCATATTTGATTTGGACGCAACTCCAAATCCAACCGTTATATTTCAAATTTCTAATAATCATTGGAAAGCTCGTTTTGATACGAACTCAACGGTTCTGGTTTCAGGAGAATCCGACGGTCGGATCTCCCTTAACGTCAATTCGAAGTCAATGGTCGAAATTCACGAACTACCGCGGCGTGACGCGTTCTATTCCATCCATTTAATATATATAATATATATATTTCATCGATTTCAATTCAAAACGTATTTTATAATTAGTTTTAAATTCATTTTCAAAACAAATTCAACTTCATACTCAATTTTAAATCAAAATTGAATATTCCTTATCATTAATATATAAATGATAATATTTTCAAAATATTAGATTTTGATATCACTTCCTTTTCTATATTCATTACAAAAACGAATGTAATCGATATAAATATCGTTTGCATCAAAATGGCGCATATCTAATCAACACGACTTTATATATTTCAATAACTTTGTTATTCTATTCAACAAATGAATATTTTCTTCAACACATGAATATATATATTTTATTCAATACATGAATATTTATTAATTCTTACTTCCAATAAAATGTGAATTTTGTTGTATAAATACTTCTTTCAATACATGAATATTCTCAACACATGAGTATTGTCAACACATGACTATTTATTCTGTTCAACACATGAATCTTTATTTTATAATATTCTTTATTTCCCAATTGGAAAGAGGCCCAACCAATTACCATATAATGTTAATTATATGGATTCCATAAAACACATGTATATAATAGCAATGATAAATAATCAACCATCATCCAAAGTGCACTACACTGCATAAGCATCAAATATAGATATCTAACGCTTATACCAGCCTGTCAATCAATCGATCGACGTACAACTAATTATTGGGATTAGTGTATGTCATATATTATCCCAATACCCGTATGGGGTTTCAAGCAATCAAAAACAGATTTTATTTGTGCAGTTGGGTGATGTGTAAAATTTATCGTCCCAATCAATATCAGTCAAATCAGTGTACCTAAACAAATCGTTCGATTTGTAAATGAATATTTATTTTATTCACATTCACGTTAAAAATTATAATTTTAACGACCAAAATATTCTGCTCAACCTATGAATATTCTATTCAGCTCATTTATTCCATAAAATGATATTTTTATTTTTCTAACATATTTTAGAAAATTTCGACGGCATAACGGCACGATAGTAGAAACGGGACAAGGCCTAGCCTTATCTCCGGTCTAATAATGGCTTGAGCCATACACATACCGATTTTATTCAATTCCATTTCACCCAAACAACCAAATTCAAACCAATAATCCAATCAACTACACAACCAAACAAACAAGTCGCCCAAGGTCTGTGGACGACGGGTGTCGGGTGCTACTAAACACTGTCTGCATCCTAGTATATATTTTAACTAGAAAAAGAAAATTTAAAGTGAGAAGTTCTCACCAAGAGCTAAACCAAACGCAACAATTCTTCATATGTAGGAAATCTTCATCGTGTCTCCAACGAGATCTGTTTCAAGCGGTATATGATAAAAGTTATATTTTTAACAACGCTACAAATATAAAGATCATATTTTTATATTCTCTAGTATATAAAAATTCTATTTTTAATCCGCTACTCATATAAAAATCGAATTTTTATTTCGCTACCACGTATATAATCTCTACTATATAAAAATTATATTTTTATAATCTTTACTATATAAAAATCATATTTTATAATCACTACTATATAAGTAAGGGTAGATCGACAAATATGAAAGATGATGAATCATTTCGATTGGGTGCGGCAAAAACCAATTCTTTACAATAGTTAAAAAATTAGGGTAATTGTTGGGAGGATGGTTATTTAGAGAGTTAGGGAAGGATTAAAAAGAAGGGTTGTTTTGAAGTATTAAGATAAGTAGGGGCAGTTTAAGTATAGTACGGGCAGATCGACAAATATGAAAGATGATGAATCGTTGGGATTAGGTGCTGCAAAAACCAACCCTTCATAGTAGTAAAAAGATATGGGAAATTGTTGGAAGTAGGGGATATTTACAGAATTAGGGGTAGGATTAAAAGAAGGATTGTTTTTAAGTATTAAGAGAAGTAGGGGTATATTAAGTATAGTAGCGGTAGATCGACAAATTTGAAAGATGATGAATCATTTGGATTGGGTGCTACAAAAACCAATCCATCACAAAAGGTAAAAAATTGGGGTAATTATTGGAAGTACAGGCTATTTAGAGAATTAGGGGTAGGATTAAAAAGAAGTGTTGGTTTGAAGTATTAAGAGAAGTAGAGGTAGATTAAGCATAGTATGGGTAGATCGACAAATATAAAAGATGATGAATCGTTTGGATTGGGTACTGGAAAAACCAGCACTTCACTGTAGTAAAAAGTTAGGAGTAATTGCTGGAAGTAAGGACTGTTTATATAATTAGGGATAGGATTAAAAAAAGGGCTGTTTTGAAGTATTAAGAGAAGTAGAGGTAGTTCAAGCATTGTAGAGATAGATCGACAAATATGAAAGTTGACGAATCGTTTTTATTAGTTGCTGCAAAAACCAACCCTTCACAGTAGTAAAAAGAAAAGGGTAATTGTTGGAAGTAAGGGCTATTTTGAGAATTAGGGGTACGATTAAAGGGATTTTTTTAAGTATTAAGAGAAGTAGGGGTAGTTTAAGCATAGTAGGGGTAGATCGACAAATATGAAACACGATGAAACGTTTAGATTGGGTGATGCAAAAACCAACCCTTCGCAGTAGTAAAAAGATTGGGGTAATTGTTGGAAGTAAGGGATATTTAGAGAATTAGGGGTAGGATTAAAAAGAAGGGTTGTTTTGAAGTATTAAGAGAAGTAGGGGTAGCTTAAACATAGTAGGGGTAAATCGACAAATATGAAAGATGATGAATCGTTTGGATTGGGTGCTGCAAAAACCAACCCTTAACCGTAATTAAAAAATAGGGGTAATTTTAGGAAGTAAGGGCTATTTGGAGAATTAGGGGTCAGATTAAAAATTATGGTTGTTTTGAAGTATTAGGAGAAGTAGGGTTAGTTTAAGCATATTAGGGGTAGATCGACGAATATGAAAGCTGACGAATCATTTTGATTGGGTGCAGCAAAAACCAACCCTTCACAGTAGTAAAAAGATAGGCGTAATTTTGGGAAGTTAGGGTTATTTAGAGAATTAGGGGTAGGATTAAAAAGAAGGGTTGTTTTTAAATATTAAGAGAAGTAGGGGTACTTTAAGAACAGTAGGTGTAGATCGACAAATATTAAAAATGATGAATAGTTTGGATTGAGTGCAGCAAAAACCAATCCTTCACAATAGTACAAAATTAGGGGTAACTGTCGAAAGGAAGGTCTATTTAGAGATTTAGGTGTAGGATTAAAAAGAAGGGTTGTTTTGAAGTATTAAGATAAGTAGGGGTAGTTTAAGCATAACATGGGTAGATCGACAAATATAAAAGATGATTAATCATTTGGATTAGGTGCTGCAAAAACCAATCCTTCACAGTAGTAGAAAGATAAGGGTAATTTTTGGAAGTAAGGGCTATTTACAAAATTAGGTTTAGGATTAAAAGAAGGACCGTTTTTAAGTATTAAGAGAAGTAGGGGTAGATTAAGCATAGTAGGGGTCGATCGACAAATATGAAAGATGATGAATCATTTGGATTGGATGCTACAAAAATCAACCCTTCAAAAATGGTAAAAAGTAGGGGTAATTGTTGGAAGTAGTGACTATTTGGAGAACGAGGGTTAAGATTAAAAAAAGGGTTGTTTTGAAGTATTAAGAGAAGTAGGGGTAGATAGACAAATATGAAAGATGATGAATCGTTTGGATTGGGTGCTGCAAAAACCTATCCTTCACAATAGATAAAAAATAGGGGTAGTTGTTGAAAGGAAGGGCTATTTAGGGAATCAGGGGTAGGGTTAAAAAGAAGCGCGGTTTTGAAGTGTTACGAGAAGTATGGATATATTAAGCATAGTATGGGTAGATCGACAAATATAAAAATGACGAATCATTTGGATTAGGTGCTGCAAAAACCAGCCCTTCATAGTAGTAAAAATAACGGGGTAACTGTTGGAAGTATGGTTTATTTGGAAAATTAGGGAGATTATTATAAAGAAGGGTTGTTTTAAAGTATTAAGATAAGTAGGGGTAGTTTAAGCATAGTAGAGGTAGATCAAAAAAAATGAAGGCTGACGAATCGTATTAATTGGGTGCTGCAAAAACAAACCCTTCACAGTAGTAAGAAGACAGGCGTAATTGTTGGAAGTAAGCGCTATTTATAGAATTAGGGGTAGGATTAAAAAGAAGGGTTGTTTTTAAATATTAAGAGAAGTAGTGGTATTTTAAGCATAGTAATGGTAGATCGACAAATATTAAAGATGATGTATCGTTTGGATTGGGTGCTGCAAAAACCAATCCTTCACAGTAGTTAAAAAATAGGGGTAATTGTCGGAAGGAATGGCTATTTAAAGAATTAGGTGTAGGGTTAAAAAGAATGGTTGTTTTGAAGTATTAAAATAAGTAGGGGTAGTTTAAGCATAGTAGGGTTTGATCGACAAATATAAAAGATGAGGAATCGTTTGGACTAGGCGCTGGAATAACCAATCCTTCACAGTAGTAAAAAGATAAGGGTAATTGTTGGAGGTAAGGTCTATTTACAGAAGTAGGGGTAGGATTAAAAGAAGGATTGTTTTTAAGTATTAAAAGAAGTAGGGATAGATTAAGCATAGTAGGATTAGATCGACAAATATGAAAGACGATGAATCACTTGGATTGGGTGCTACAAAAATCAAACCTTCACAAACGGTAAAAAATAGGGGTAAATGTTGGAATTAATGGCTATATAGAGAATTAGGGTTAGGATTAAAAAGAAGGGTTGTTTTGAACTATTAAGAGAAGTAGGGGTAGTTTAAGCACAGTAGGGGTAGATCGACAAATATGAAAGATGATGAATCATTTGGATTGGGTGCTGCAAAAACGAATCCTTCACAATAGAAAAAAAATAGGGGTAATTGTTGAAAGGAAGGGATATTTCGAGAATTAGGGGTAGGGTAAATAAGAAGGGCTGTTTTGAAGTATTAAGGGAAATATGGGTAGATTAAGCATAGTAGAGGTAGATCGACAAATATAAAAAACGATAAATCATTTGGATTAGGTGCTGCAAAAACCAACCCTGCACAGCAGTAAAAAGATAGGGGTAATTGTTGGAAGTAAGGTCTATTTAGAGAAATAGGGAGATGATTAAAAAGAAGGGTTGTTTTGAAGTATTCAGGAAAGTAGGGGTAGTTTAAGCATTGCAGGGGTAGATCAAAAAATATGAAAGCTGACGAATCATTTTAATTAGGTGCTGCAAAAACCAACCCTTCACAGTAGTAAAAAGATAGTCGTAATTGTTGGAAGTAAGGGCTATTTAGACAATTAGGGGTAGGGTTAAAAGGAAGGGTTGTTTTTAAAAATTAAGAGAATTAGGGGTATTTTAAGCATAGTAAGGGTAGATCGACAAATACTAAAGATGATGTATCGTTTGGATTGGGTGCTGCAAAAACCAATCCTTCACAATAGTTAAAAAATAGGGGTAATTGTCGGAAGGAAGGGCAATTCAGAGAATTAGGTGTAGAATTAAAAAGAAGGGTTGTTTTGTAGTATTAAGATAAGTAGGCGTAGTTTAAGCATAGTCGGGTTAGATCGACAAATATGAAAGATGATAAATCCATTGGATTAGGTGCTACAAGAACAAATCCTTCACAATAGTAAAAAGATAAGGATAATTGTTGGAGGTAAGGGCTATTTATAGAATTAGGGGTAGGACTAAAAGAAGGACGGTTTTTAAGTATTAAGAGAAGTAGGTGTGGATTAAGCATAGTAGGGGTAGATTGACAAATATGAAAGATAATGAATCATTTGGATTGGGTGCTAAAAAAACCAACCTTCACAAAAGGTAAAAAAATAGGGGTAATTGTCGGAAGTAATTGCTATTTGTAGAATTAGGTGTAGGATTAAAAAGAAGCGTTGTTTAGAATTATTAAGAGAAGTAGGGGTATTTTAAGCATAGTAGGGGTAGATCGACAAATATGAAAGATGATGAATCGTTTGGATTGGGTGCTGCAAAAACCAATCCTTCACAATAGTTAAAAAATAGGGTTAATTGTAGAAAGGAGGGGCTATTTAGAGAATTAAGGGTAGGGTTAAAAAGAAGGGCTGTTTTGAAGTATTAAGAGAAGTAGGGGTAGTTTAAACATAGTAGGGGTAAATCGACAAATATGAAAGATGATGAATCGTTTGGATTGGGTGCTGCAAAAACCAACCCTTCATAGTAGTAAAAAGATAGGGGTAATTGTTGGAATTAAGGGCTATTAAGAGAATTATGGATAGGATTAAAAAAAAGGGATGTTTTGAAGTATTAAGTGAAGTAGGGGTAGTTTAAGCATAGTAGGGGTACATCGACAAATATGAAAGATGATGAATCGTTTGAATTAGGTTCTGCAAAAACCAACCCTTTAAAGTAGTTAAATAATAGGAGTAACTATTGGAATTAAAGGCTATTTAGAGAATTAGGGGTACGATTAAAAAAAGGGTTGTTTTGAAGTATTAAAAGAAGTAAGGGTAGTTTAAGCATAGTAGCGGTAGATCGACAAATATAAAAGATCATGAACCATTTAGATTGGGTGCTGCACAATCTATCCCTTCACAGTAGTAAAAAGATAGGAGTAATTGTTGGAAGTAAGGGCTATTTTGAGAATTAGGGGTAGGATTTAAAAGAAGGACTGTGTTGAAGTATTAAGGGAAGTAGGGGTAGATCGACAAATATGAAGGATGATTAATCATTTGGATTTGATGCTGCAAAAACCAAACCTTTACAGTAGTTAAAAAATAGGGGTAATTGTTATAAGTAAGGCTATTTAGATAATTAGGTGTATGATTAAAAAGAAGGGTTGCTTTGAATAATTAAGAGAAGTAGGGATATTTTGAGCATACGAGGGGTAGATCGACCAATATGAAAGACAATGAATCGTTTGGATTGGATGCTGCAAAAACCAACCCTTCATAGTAGTTAAAAATTAGGGGTAATTGTTGGAAGTAAGGTCTGTTTAGAGGATTAGGGGTACGATTAAAAAGAAGGGTTGTTTTGAAGTAATAAGAGAAGTAGGGGTAGTTTAAGCATAAGAGGGGTTGATCGACAAATATGGAAGATGATGAATCGTTTAGATTGGGTGATGCAAAAACCAACCCTTCGCAGTAGTAAAAAGGTAGGATAATTGTTGGAAGTAAGGGCTATTTAGAGAATTAGGGGTAGGATTAAAAAGAAGGGTTGTTTTGAAGTGTTAAGAGAAGTAGGGGTAGTTTAAACATGGTAGGGGTAAATCGAAAAATAGGAAAGATGATGAATCGTTTGGATTAGGTGCTGCAAAAACCAACCCTTCATAGTAATTCAAAAATAGGGGTAACGGTTGAAAGTAAGGGCTATTTGGAGAATTAGTGGTCGGATTAAAAATAAGGGATGTTTTTAAGTATTAAGAGAAGTAGGGTTAGTTTAAGCATAGTAGGGGTAGATCGGCAAATATGAAAGCTGGCGAATCGTTTTGATTGGGTGCAGCAAAAACCAACCCTTCATAGTAGTAAAAAGATAGGCGTAATTTTTGGAAGTTAGGGCTATTTAGAGAATTAGGGGTAGGATTAAAAAGAAGGGTTGTTTTGAAGTATTAAGAGAAGTAGGGGTAGTTTAAACATAGTAGGGGTAAATCGACAAATATGAAAGATGATGAATCGTTTGGATTGGATGCTGCAAAAACCAACCCTTAACTGTAATTAAAAAATAGGGGTAATTTTAGGAAGTAAGGGCTATTTGGAGAATTAAGGGTCGGATTAAAAATTATGGTTGTTTTGAAGTATTAGGAGAAGTAGGGTTAGTTTAAGCATAGTAGGGGTAGATCGACAAATATGAAAGCTGGCGAATCGTTTTGATTGGGTGCAGCAGAAACCAGCCCTTCACAGTAGTAAAAAGATAGGCGTAATTTTTGGAAGTTAGGGCTATTTAGAGAATTAGGGGTAGGATTCAAAAGAAGGGTTGTTTTTAAATATTAAGAGAAGTAGGGGTACTTTAAGAACAGTAGGGGTAGATCGACAAATATTAAAGATGGTGAATCGTTTGGATTGAGTGCAGCAAAAACAAAACCTTCACTATAGTAAAAAAATAGGGGTAATTGTCGGAAGGAAGGTCTATTTAGAGATTTAGGTGTAGGATTAAAAAGAAGGGTTGTTTTGAAGTATTAAGATAAGTAGGGGTAGTTTAAGCATAGCATGGGTAGATCGACAAATATAAAAGTTGATTAATCATTTGGATTAGGTGCTGCAAAAACCAATCCTTCACTGTAGTAAAAAGATAAGGGTAATTGTTGGAAGTAAGGGCTATTTATAGAATTAGGTTTAGGATTAAAAGAAGGACTGTTTTTAAGTATTAAGAGAAGTAGGGGTAGATTAAGCATAGTAGGGGTCGATCGACAAATATGAAAGATGATGAATCATTTGGATTGGATGCTACAAAAATCAACCCTTCAAAAATGGTAAAAAGTAGGGGTAATTGTTGTAAGTAATGGCTATTTAGAGAATGAGGGTTAAGATTAAAAAGAAGGGTTGTTTTGAACTATTAAGAGAAGTAGGGGTAGATAGACAAATATGAAAGACGATGGATCGTTTGGATTGGGTGCTGCAAAAACCTATCCTTCACAATAGATAAAAAGTAGGGGTAGTTGTTGAAAGGAAGGGCTATTTATAGAATTAGGGGTAGGGTTAAAAAGAAGCGCGGTTTTGAAGTGTTAAGAGAAGTATGGATATATTAAGCATAGTATGGGTAGATCGACAAATATAAAAATGATGAATCATTTGGATTAGTTGCTGCAAAAACCAGCCCTTCACAGTAGTAAATATAACGGGGTAACTGTTGGAAGTATGGTTTATTTGGAGAATTAGGGAGATGATTATAAAGAAGGGTTGTTTTGAAGTATTAAGAGAAGTAGGGTAGTATAAGCATAGTAGAGGTAGATCAAAAAAAATGAAGGCTGACGAATCGTATTAATTGGGTGCTGCAAAAACAAACCCTTCACAGTAGTAAGAAGATAGGCATAATTGTTGGAAGTAAGCGCTATTTATAGAATTAGGGGTAGGATTAAAAAGAAGGGTTGTTTTTAAATATTAAGATAAGTAGTGGTATTTTAAGCATAGTAATGGTAGATCGACTAATATTAAAGATGATGTATCGTTTGGATTGGGTGTTGCAAAAACCAATCCTTCACAATAGTTAAAAAATAGGGGTAATTGTCGGTAGGAAGGGATATTTAGAGAATTAGGTGTAGGGTTAAAAAGAATAGTTGTTTTGAAGTATTAAAATAAGTAGGGGTAGTTTAAGCATAATAGGGTTAGATCGACAAACATGAAAGATGATGAATCGTTTGGACTAGGCGCTGGAAAAACCAATCATTCACAGTAGTAAAAAGATAAGGGTAATTGTTGGAGGTAAGGTCTATTTACAGAATTAGGGGTAGGATTAAAAGAAGGATTGTTTTTTAAGTATTAAAAGAAGTAGGGATAGATTAAGCATAGTAGGGTTAGATCGAAAAATATGAAAGACGATGAATCACTTGGATTGGGTGCTACAAAAATCAAACCTTCACAAACAGTAAAAAATAGGGGTAATTGTTGGAATTAATGGCTATATAGAGAATTAGGGTTAGGATTAAAAAGAAGGGTTGTTTTGAACTATTAAGAGAAGTAGGGGTAGTTTAAGCATAGTAGGGGTAGATCGACTAATATGAAAGATGATGAATCATTTGGATTGGGTGCTGCAAAAACGAATCCTTCACAATAGAAAAATAATAGGGGTAATTATTGAAAGGAAGGGATATTTCGAGAATTAGGGGTAGGGTTAAAAAGAAGGGCTGTTTTGAAGTATTAAGGGAAATATGGGTAGATTAAGCATAGTAGAGGTTGATAGACAAATATAAAAAAAAATCATTTGGATTAGGTGCTGCAAAAACCAACCCTGCACAATAGTAAAAAGATAGGGGTAATTGTTGGAAGTAAGGCCTATTTAGAGAAATAGGGAGATGATTAAAAACAAGGGTTGTTTTGAAGTATTAAGAGAAGTAGGGGTAGTTTAAGCATAGTAGGGGTAGATCAGAAAATATGAAAGCTGACGAATCATTTTAATTAGGTGCTGCAAAAACCATACCTTCACAGTAGTAAAAAGATAGGCGTAATTCTCGGAAGTAAGGGCTATTTAGACAATTAGGGGTAGGGTTAAAAGGAAGGTTTGTTTTTAAAAATTAAGAGAATTAGGGGTATTTTAAGCACAGTAAGGGTAGATCGACAAATATTAAAGATGATGTATCTTTTGGATTGGGTGCTGCAAAAACCAATCCTTCACAATAGTTAAAAAATAGGGGTAATTGTCGGAAGGAAGGGCAATTCAGAGAATTAGGTGTAGGATTAAAAAGAAGGGTTGTTTTGAAGTATTAAGATAAGTAGGCGTAGTTTAAGCATAGTCGGGTTAGATCGACAAATATGAAAGATGATAAATCCATTGGATTAGGTGCTACAAGAACAAATCCATCACAATAGTAAAAAGATAAGGGTAATTGTTGGAGGTAAGGGCTTTCCGAACAACCCGCGTATATTAAAACGAATGTTACACAAACACAACATACGCCTCATTCCAATTTAGCAGCCACTAACCGTAAATCAGCAAGAGAACAATTTCCCAAATATTAACCCCGAAGGCCGAAACCAACATCAGATCAATACCCAGGAAACCATTCTTCTTAGCTAACCTACAGCTAGTTTCTAAATTTCATATTCTTAGCGAAAGGTTCCCATTAATTTTATCCAAGATAAATTCCTTAAATTTATTCTTTAATCTTCCTTTGGATGTCATTACAAACCAAAATATGGTTTTCTAAACTAGTCGAGATTAGCGAACCACACCGAAGTAATTATTTATTTTATTTCCGAATCCCAACCTATTCATCCCATGAAGCAAAACTAGTAATACTCCATATATAACACCACGGTGTTATCGATAAAATTAATTACCATTCCACGTTCAAATCTAATTAAAGATTTAACTATCGCTTTGGAGCAAAACTGGTGATACTCCATTCTCGGTCATTTTCCAAATTTGCTAATTTAAATTATCAATTCACATTACAATCTAATTGCAGATTCATTAAAACTCCATTTTCTGGGTTAAAGAACTAATATCGTTTAAAACACAGTTCACGACAAACCCAAATCACATTCCATTTATTATCGGGTTAAAGAACAAGTGTTATTTAAAATACTGTTCATGATAAACCCACATATCAATTCTATTCAAAACCCATTTCAAATCCAATTTATTTATTTAAAAATAAATGGGTTTTAATTTCAATTCAAAACTAGTTCATTTCGATTAAAATCTATTTTTATCTTTTCAAATATGGAGTTTTGCATCCTAATTCTTCACAAATCATTTCTTATGATTTTACACAAATTATCGATATTTTTAATAATTTTATCAAGGCACATACAGTCGATTTCCATCAACGGTCATCGAACTGCACTTATAGCGACCTTTTCCAAATTTGATTTGGACTATATTCCAAATCCAACTGTTAGATTTCAAATTTCTAATATTCGTTAGAAAGCTCTTTTCGATACAAAGCCAACGGTTCCAGTTTTAGGAGAATCCGACGGTCGGATCTCCCGTAATGTCTGTTCGAAGTCAATGGTCGAAATTCACGAACTACCGCGGCGCGCCGCGTTCTATTATAGCCATTATATTATATATATAATATATATAATATATATTTCGTCGATTTCGATTTAAAATGAATTTTATAAATTGTTTTAAATTCGTTTTCAAAACAATTTCAACATTCATTTCAAATTCAAATCGATTTCAATTTTATTTCAAATTCGTTTTCTATTCAATTCAATTCAAATTTGTTTTCTATTCAATTCAATTCGAACTCTTTTTCTATTCAATTCAATTCGAATTCGTTTTCTATTCAATTCAATTCAAATTTGTTTTCTATTCAATTCAATTCAAATTCGTTTTCTATTCAATTCAATTCAAATTCGATTTCTATTCAATTCAATTCAAATTTGTTTTTCTATTCAATTCAATTCAAATTCGTTTTCTATTCAATTCAAATTTGTTTTCGATTCAATTCAATTCGAATTCGTTTTCTATTCAATTCAAATTCGTTTTCTATTCAATTCAATTCAAATTTGTTTTCTATTCTATTCTATTCAAATTTGTTTTCTATTCGATTCAATTCAAATTTGTTTTCTATTCGAT
The DNA here is from genome assembly GCA_030737875.1 of Allium sativum. Lineage (NCBI taxonomy): Eukaryota > Viridiplantae > Streptophyta > Magnoliopsida > Asparagales > Amaryllidaceae > Allium > Allium sativum. Next base: position 36,137,191 of record CM060918.1, on the reverse strand, counting down.
TCAATTCAAAAACGAATATAATCGATATAAATATCGTTCGCGTCAAAATAGCGCATCTCTAATCAACATGGCTTTATATATTTCAATAATTCCGTTATTCTATTCAACAAATGAATATTATATTTCTTTCAATACATGACTCTATATTTTTGTCAACACACGACTAATCTCAACGAATGAGTACTGTCCACGTGTGACTATTTTTGTTATTTAATATCTTTTATAAAAATTATGATATCTATCATTTGATTTAAATCAGAATCCAACCGTAAATTAGTAAGAGAACGATTCCCTGAATATTAACCCCCAAGGCCAAAACCAACATCAGATCAATATCTAGGAGACCATTCCTCTTATCTATTTTCCAGTTAGTTTCTAATTTTATATATGATAAAGATGTAAATTTTATTGTTAACATATTTCGTTCAACACATGACTAATCTAAACGGATGAGTATTGTCAACACATGAACCTTTATTTTATAATGTTCTTTATTTTCTAAATTGGAATGAGGCCCAATCAATTACCATATAAAGTTAATTATATGGATTCCATACAACACATGTATATAATAGCAACGACAAATAATCAACCATCATCCAAAGTGCACTACACTGCATAAGCATCAAATATAGATATATAACGCTTATAACAGCCTGTCAATCCATCGATCGACATACAACTAATAATTGGGATTAGTGTATGCCGTATTTTATCCCAATACCCGTGTGGGGTTTCAAATCAACAAACACAGATTTTATTTGTGCAGTTGGGCGATGTGTAAAATTTATCATCCCAATCAATATCAGTCAAATCTGTGTATATAAACAAATCGGCCGATTTGTTTATAAATATTTATTTACTCACATTCACGTTAAAAATTATATTTTTAATGATAATTAATTTATTTCGACACATCTACATTTTATTATCGATTTCACATCAACAACACAAAAAAATTCACAACACAACAATTAAACAAACAAGTCATCCATGGTCTGTGGATGACGGGCGTCGGGTGCTGCTAAGCACCGTCTGCATCCTAGTATATATATATATAACTAGAAAAAGAAATTTAGAGTGAGAAGTTCTCACCAAAGCTATCCCAACTCCATGACACTTCTAATGTAGAAATCTTCGTCGTTCTCGCCTGTCGTCACTTTCGTTGCCCGTAGCCACTACATATATAAAAATCGAATTTTTACTTCGCTATTCGATATATAAAAATCGAATTTTTACTTCGCTATTCAATACATAAAAATCGAATTTTTACTTTGCTATTCAATACATAAAAATCGAATTTTTACTTTGCTATTCAATATATAAAAATCGAATTTTTACTTTGCTATTCAATATATAAAAATCGAATTTTTACTTTGCTATTCAATATATAAAAATCTCGCCTTTCAAAAATAAATATTTCGCCTTTCAAAAATAAATAATTTGCCTTTCAAAAATAAATATTTCGCCTTTGTACCAATAAAATCTTTGAATATTCATTTACAATAAAACTGAGTATTTAAAATAACTTAAAATAATTAATTAAAAACTTACTTTACTGTTGAAGAGGGAGGGGGACCGGAGGGTTTACTTCGCGTGAGGCCTGGGTGGAGGGAGCCGGAGTAGCGTTTGGCAGGGGGTCGGAGTCGGTGAGCAAGTGGGGCGGCCTTGGGGGTTTCGCGAGCTGGAGACAGGGGAAGGAGAGCGAGCGTCGAGGGGGGGGAGAAGCGATGGACGGAGGGAGCTGCGATGGTGTCGGGGCGGTGGGGCGCAAGTGGCGACGTCGATCGCCTCCGATTAGGTTTTTTATTATTATTTATTTATTTGCTTTCGAAATGAACGGGGGGGGGGGGGGGGGGGAGGCAGAGAGATAAAGGTTATTTTTATTTATTTATCCTTTTTTTAATTTTAAAAAAAGTACTTTTATTTTCGACCTCAAAACGCGGCCCACCGCCTATCGTCCATAGCTAATTACCCCTATTCCGAACACAATGGGATATGTATCATAAGCTGATTCGACTGTTCCGATCAGTTTTCGTCAAAATCAACATATAACTCTATATATTGAATTTGAACGTGCATTTAAATTTACTGGGGGTCACATACTAACTTGAAAAATTCCAGAAAAATATTTTCTAGCATCGTATTGACGATACGGTCCTAACAAAAATAATTTCGTCGAATTCCGAGACCGTTTGAAAAATGGCCATTTTCAAGTCGGTTAAAATCAACTAAAACTGGTCAAACGCATTTTCCTTTGCCACGCTCACATATTGATTCAAAAAATTAAAAAATTTGAAACCAAGCAATAATTTGACGTCACGGACCCAACAAAAGTGGTTTCGTCGAAATCCGAGATCGTTTGCAAAATGTCTATTTTTAAGGGCCTGAATTCCATAGCGACTATTCAGAATTTTAAACCGAACGTATCTTTTGATTCCCGCTATGAAATTTCGATTTTTCGGATTCGTTGGAAAGATATTCCCAATTAGATCCTATTATTTTTGGTTTCACTAAAATCCGGTTTGTTTTGCACCCCGGTATGTTCAATTGAAGTTTGAAATCGAATTATCGAACTACTGCGCCATTTTCAATTCCTTTTATAATTTAAAATAAATATTTATATTCTAACGACGGCGTATATAATATATACGTTCGAATTTTATTCAAAATTAATTTCCCGTCGATATTATTTAATATAATTCATTTTAAATACTAAAAATTCGCTAAAATTGCCAAAATAAAAATTTTAAACTGGCTCGCATTTTCCGTGTTATTACAATCTCCCCAACTTAAAACTTTTCGTCCCCGAAAAGGAACGAAGCTGAAAGTTGTTTAACATTTCAACTCAACTTCCAGTATTTTGACTACGGCTTAAGTTCTTCAACTTTTCAGTTTCTAAAACTTTTCAAATTTTTCAAAAATTTGGCTAACACCCTAAATTTTCGAATTTTTTTGCCATAACCTTCCCTGCACCGGGAGCCACGGGAAAATCCCGAAATTGACATATAGGCCTTCTGATCTCAAAAAGAAAAAGAAAAAGCCAAGCGGCTAGCCAATAGGCTCATAAAATCATCATCACCCAAACAAAACAGTAAATTATAGTAAATATGTACCTATTTGTCGGGCAAACAAATTTTATTCTCTGCTCTAGCCTCCTTGCTATGACCTGTTCAATGTAAGTACATGTATATGCAAGCAAATTCGACTAATTTACAATAAAATTCAATATTCAGTTCAATTAGGCTAAATGTTTCAAAATTATCAAACAAATAAAACAAACAACACAACCATCAATCTATTAGTGAAATTAACGTTTCAAATTCATAACTTTGATATATATACAAAAATCATGTTTTTGATGCCAAACCACAACAATAAATCTATCTATATAAGTTTTGGTTCCCACACCAGCCTGATGGAAATATATAGATATCATACCTTCGAAACGCGAAAATAAATATTGATGATGGCGCGACATCATCAGAATCATGTCTGGGGCGACTAGAGTGTGATTCTATATCTATCCAGTATATTAAAACTTCGAATATACGTTCATGACGCGTATATGCAAAAACTTTATATACTCGATTGTCCAAATTCAAAATAAATAAATATTCATATACGTATAAAACGATTTTAAATTTCAAAACAAAATTGTTTTCAATTGAAAAACATACTCTTCACACTCGTTCTACGATACTACTGATCCTATCTCTAACGAGTCATTCTAATTGGATATTACTAACCCAATATCTGATGAATTCTTTCGTATGGTTCTAATGTGTCTTGTTCTCGAGCTCTGTAAACCAAAGCTCTGATACCAAATGTGACGACAAGGAATTTCGCTCGATCCGAATGAGTCCGTTAAACCGATCTAGACCGTTCGAAACCCCTGATCGCTTTGAGAACAGGACAAATTGGAACGCAAACAGAAGAACATTTCATAGTTATTACAACAATTCCATAAGATACAAGAATATACAGAGTATAAATGAATAAATTACATTCGATGAATATCAGAGATTACAATAAATTACATAGCAGCGGAAAATAATACAAAGCATAACTGAAGGTGATATACGGATACAGAGCTTTCCGGATATCATTCCAGCTGTAAACCAGGATCCTGTGGATATAAATCTTCCAATCCAAAACCACTAGCTGCCCGTTGTCGAAAATAAGGGCACCCAGAGTTTAGGTTAAAACAATAAACTCCAGGACAGTCATGTGACTGGTGTGAGAACTAAAACAGTTATTCAAAAGCTTTACTTTAAAAGAGAGTAATTCAAGGGACCACGCCGTATAACACGGAACATGTTTCCTCCCAAGAATACCTGTGCATATCGAAAAACAACGCAATGCTTTTTCGAAAAATGAAGCTATTATAAGTCCCAGGTCCTATCACACAATGCAACGCAAGCCGGAGGATAGGGTTTTCCCTTATAATAGCCAAACATGCTTGATACGTTTAAAAAAAAATCATTTGATACTATAATAAGTGTATAGTGTCAAAACATTTCAATCATAAATATCAATCCTAGGCGGCATGGGTACCATCTATCATGTCACCATACTAGGTTCTACAAATAAAACTGAAATACACGTATTGGAAATTGGATTTCCGTCATGAGTCGAGGCAAGGGGCAAGCTCCTCTCCGCTTTCGTGACACTCTAGCAAATGTCTAAGGAATACACACTATGGGCAATCCTTGGATCTTCAGGGCCGGTCCTCTCTTACGTTTGAGGATTAATTATTCCTGACCACACGTTTCCCGGTCCTTACAGACCTAAAATCGAGGCGCCTCATCCAACAACCATATAGGTGAAAAGTATATAATTGCCAGGGCTGGTAAGTCACTGACACCACCAAAGCTAGAAAGAAAGTCGTGCTCTCCCTGCAGTCCTTATCCCGTTTTTAACTCATACCGAGGTATGAGGCTCGCGAATTCACGTTATACATAAAGCTGCCACGTAGGCCATGCTTTGATCATTAACCACAAGACTTTGCTTTTCAACAGAAGCCTTGATCATTGCATCTCAGTGTGCCACAAAGGCAATTCATTCCATGCGATTGATATCTATCGGTATATAACCTCTAAGCTCGTACGTCTCAGAGAAGGGCGTTAAGCAAGAGAATAAATTCTCCGTTGCCAAACAGATATATATTTAACAGAAATCAATCAACACAGAATAAAATCCAATGTCAGACACACAATCCATTTACAAGTTCGTTCTGGGTCTGAACGAAACCTGAGGCACTTTCCTCGCATATCCATCGATCTCCAAGTACGTCTGGACGACCACCAACTGTTTCCCTCATCTTGGGTGTACAGCCCAATCAAGATCATCAGTAATCACCCAAACGATGTGAAGACTTCCGGTCTTCCACCACCGTCTTCGTCTTCGACATAACGTCGAATCAGTTATTCAGAATGGGTATAAACCTGGCCTTTCCGAACAGCCCGCGTATATTGAAACGAATGTTACACAAACACAACATACGCCTCATTCCAATTTAGCAGCCACTAACCGTAAATCAACAAGAGAACAATTTCCCAAATATTAACCCCGAAGGCCGAAACCAACATCAGATCAATACCCAGGAAACCATTCTTCTTAGCTAACCTACAGCAAGTTTCTAAATTTCATATTCTTAGGGAAAGGTTCCCATTAATTTTATCCAAGAAAAATTCTTTAAATTTATTCTTTAATCTTCCTTTGGATGTCATTTCAAACCAAAATATGGTTTTCTAAACTAGTCGAGATTAGCGAACCACACCGAAGTAATTATTTATTTTATTTCCCAATCCCAACCTATTCATCCCATGAAGCAAAACTGATAATACTCGATATCTAACACCACGGTGTTATCGGTAAAATTAATTAACATTCCACGTTCAAATCTAATTAAAGATTTAACTATCGCTTTGGAGCAAAACTGGTGATATTCCATTCTCGGTCATTTTCCAAATTTGCTAATTTAAATTATCAATTCGCATTACAATCTAATTGCAGATTCATTAAAACTCCATTTTCTGGGTAAAAGAACTAATGTCGTTTAAAACACAGTTCACGATAAACCCAAATCACATTCCATTTATTATCGGGTTAAAGAACAAGTGTTATTTAAAACACTATTCACGATAAACCGACAGATCAATTCTATCTAAAACCCATTTCAAATCCAATTTATTTATTTAAAAATAAATGGGTTTTAATTTTAATTCAAAACTAGTTCATTTCGATAAAAATCTATTTTTATCTTCTCAAATATGGAGTTTTTCATCCCAATTCTTCACAAATCATTTCTTATGATTTTACACAAATTATCGATATTTTTAATAATTTTATCAAGGCACGTACAGTTGATTTCCATCAACGGTCATCGAACTGCACTTATAGCGACCTTTTCCAAATTTGATTTGGACATAATTCCAAATACAACCGTTAGATTTCAAATTTCTAATATTCGTTAGAAAGCTCTTTTCGATACGAACCCAACAGTTCCGGTTTCAGGAGAATCCGACGGTCGGATCTCCCGTAATGTCCGTTCGAAGTCAATGGTTGAAATTCACGAACTGCCGCGGCGCGGCGCGTTCTATTCAGGAAATTATATTATATATATAATATATATTTCGTCGATTTCGATTTAAAATGAATTTTATAAATTGTTTTAAATTCGTTTTCTAAACAATTTCAATATTCATTTCAAATTCAAATCGATTTCAATTTTATTTCAAATTCGTTTTCTATTCAATTCAATTCAAATTCGTTTTCTATTCAATTCAATTCGAATTCGTTTTCTATTCAAATCAATTCGAATTCGTTTTCTATTCAATTCAATTCAAATTTGTTTTCTATTCAATTCAATTCAAATTCGTTTTCTGTTCAATTCAATTCAAATTTGTTTTCTATTCAATTCAATTCAAATATGTTTTCTATTCAATTCAATTCAAATTCGTTTTTCTATTCAATTCAATTCGAATTCATTTTCTATTCAATTCAATTCAAATTTGTTTTCTATTCAATTCAATTCAAATTTGTTTTCTATTCAATTCAATTCAATTTTTTTTTCTATTCGATTCAACTCAAATTTGTTTTCTATTCGATTCAATTCAAAAACGAATATAATCGATATAAACATTGTTCGCGTCAAAATAGCGCATCTCTAATCAATACGGCTTTATATATTTCAATAATTCTGTTATTTTACTCAACAAATGAATATTATATTTCTTTCAATACATGACTCTATATTTTTGTCAACACACGACTAATCTCAATGAATGAGTACTGTCCATGTGAGACTATATTTGTTATTTAATATCTTTTATAAAAATTATGGTATCTATCGTTTGATTTAAATCAGACTCTAACCGTAAATTAGTAAGAGAACGATCCCCTGAATATTAACCCCGAAGGCCGAAACCAACATCAGATCAATATCCAGGAGACCATTCCTCTTATCTATTTTCCAGTTAGTTTCTAATTTTATATATGATAAAGATGTAAATTTTATTGTTAAAATATTTCGTTCAACATATGACTAATCTCAACGGATGAGTACTATCAACACATGAACCTTTATTTTATAATGTTCTTTGTTTTCTAAATTGGAATGAGGCCGAATCAATTACCATATAAAGTTAATTATATGGATTCCATACAACACATGTATATAATAGCAACGACAAATAATCAACCATCATCCAAAGTGCACTACACTGCATAAGCATCAAATATAGATATCTAACGCTTATAACAGCCTGTAAATCCATCGATCGACATACAACTAATAATTGGGATTAGTGCATGCCGTATTTTATCCCAATACCCGTGTGGGGTTTCAAATCAACAAACACAGATTTTATTTGTGTAGTTGGGCGATGTGTAAAATTTATCATCACAATCAATATCAGTCAAATCAGTGTATATAAACAAATGACCGATTTGTTTATAAATATTTATTTACTCACATTCACGTTAAAAATTATATTTTTAACGATAATTAATTTATTTCAACACATCTACATTTCATTTTCGATTTCACATCAACAACACAAACAAATTCACAACACAATAATTAAACAAACAAGCCATCCATGGTCTGTGGATGACGGGTGTCGGGTGCTGCTAAGCACCGTCTGCATCCTAGTATATATATAACTAGAAAAGAAATTTAGAGTGAGAAGTTCTCACCAAAGCTATCCTAACTCCACGACACTTCTAATGTTGAAATCTTCGTCGTTCTCGCCTTTCATCACTTTCGTTGCCCATAGCCACTACATATATAAAAATCGAATTTTTACTTCGCTATTCAATATATAAAAATCGAATTTTTACTTCGCTATTCTATACATAAAAATCGAATTTTTTACTTTGCTATTCAATATATAAAAATTGAATTTTTACTTTGCTATTCAATATATAAAAATCGAATTTTTACTTTACTATTCAATATATAAAAATCGAATTTTTACTTTGCTATTCAATATATAAAAATCTCGCCTTTCAAAAATAAATATTTCACCTTTCAAAAATAAATATTTTGCCTTTCAAAAATAAATATTTCGCCTTTCAAAAATAAATATTTCGCCTTTCTACCAATAAAATCTCTGAAAATTCATTTACAATAAAACCGAGTATTTAAAATAACTTAAATAATTAATTAAAAACTTACTTTACTATTGAAGAGGGAGGGGGACCGGAGGGTTTACTTCGCCAGATGCCTGGGTGGAGGGAGCCGGAGTTGCGTTGGCGGGGGGTCGGAGTCGGTGAGCAAGTGGGGGGGGGGGCCTTGGGGGTTTTGCGAGCTGGAGGCAGGGGAAGAAGAGCGAGCGTCGAGGAGGGAGAAGCAATGGACGGAGGCGGAGGGAGCTGCGATGATGTCGGGGCGGTGGGGCGCAGTGGCGACGTCGATTGCCTCCGAATAAGTTTTTTTATTTACTTGCTTTCGAAATGAACGCAGGGGGGGAGGGGGAGGGGAGGGGTGCGGGGCAGAGAGATAAATGTTATTTTTATTTATTTATTTATTTATTCTTTTTTTAATTTAAAAAAAGTACTTTTATTTTCGACCTCGAAACGAGGCGCACCGCCTGTCGTCCATAGCTAATTACCCCCATTCCGAACACAATGGGATATGTATCGTAAGCTGATTCGACTGTTCCGATCAGTTTTCGTCAAAATCAACATATAACTCTATATATTGAATTTGAACGTGCATTTAAATTTACTGTGGTCACATACTAACTTGAAAAATTCCAAAAAAATATTTTCTAACTTCGTATTGACGATACGGTCCTAACAAAACTAATTTCGTCGAATTCCGAGACCGTATGAAAAATGACCATTTTCCAGTCGATTAAAATCAACTGAAACTGGTCAAACGCATTTTCCTTTGCCACGCTCACAAATTGATTCGAAAAATTACGAAATTTGAAACCTAGCAATAATTTGACGCCACGGACACAACAAAAGTGTTTTCGTCGAAATCCGAGGTCGTTTGCAAAATGTCTATTTTTAAGGGCCTGAATTCCATAGCGACTATTCAGAATTTTCAACCAGACGTATCTTTTGATTCCCGCTATGAAATTTCGATTTTTCATATTCGTTGGAAAGATATTCCCAATTAGATCCTATTGCTTTTGGTTTCACTAAAATCCAGTTGGTTTTGCACCCAGTATGTTCAATTGAAGTTTGAAATCGAATTATCGAACTACCACGCCATTTTCAATTCCTTTTATAATTTAAAATGAATATTTATATTCTAACGACGACGTATATAATATATACGTTTGAATTCTATTCAAAATAAATTTCTCGTCGATATTATTTAATATAATTCATTTTAAATATTCAAAATTCGCTAAAATTGCCAAAATAAAAATTTTAAACTGGCTCGCACTTTCCAGGTTATTACATAGGGGTTATTAAGAAAATTAGGGATACGATTAAAAAGAAGGGATGTTTTGGTGTATTAAGTTAAGTAAGGGTAGTAAGGGCTATTTTGAGAATTAGGGGTAGGATTTAAAAGAAGGACTGTGTTAAAGTATTAAGGGAAGTAGGGGTAGATCGACAAATATGAAAGATGATGAATCGTTTGAATTGGGTGCTGCAACAACCAACCCTTTGAAGTAGTTAAAAAATAGGAGTAACTATTGGAAGTAAGGGTTATTTAGAGAATTAGGGGTACGATTAAAAAAGGGTTGTTTTGAAGTATTAAGAGAAGTAAGGGTAGTTTAAGCATAGTAGCGGTAGATCGACAAATATAAAAGAGGATGAACCGTTTGGATTGGGTGACGCATAAACTAGCCTTTCATAGTAGTAAAAAGATAGGAGTAATTGTTGGAAGTAAGGGCTATTTTGAGAATTAGGGGTATGATTTAAAAGAAGGACTGTGTTGAAGTATTAAGGGAAGTAGGGGTAGATTGACAAATATGAAAGATGGTGAATCGTTTGGATTGAGTGCTGCAAAAACCAACCCTTTACAGTAGTTAAAAACTAGGGGTAATTGTTGTAAGTAAGGATATTTAGAGAATTAGAGGTATGATTAAAAAGAAGGGCGGCTTTGAATAATTAAGAGAAGTAGGGGTATTTTAAGCATACGAGGGGTAGATCGACCAATATGAAAGACGATGAATCATTTGGATTGGATGCTGCAAAAACCAACCCATCATAGTAGTTAAAAATTAGGGGTAATTGTTCGAAGCAAGGTCTGTTTAGAGGATTAGGCGTACGATTAAAAAGAAGGGTTGTTTTGAAGTATTAAGAGAAGTAGGGGTAGTTCAAGCGTAGGTGGGGTTGATCGACAAACAAGGAGGATGATGAATAGTTTAGATTGGGTGATGCAAAAACCAACACTTCGTAGTAGTAAAAAGATAGGGGTAATTGTTGGAAGTAAGGGCTATTTAGAGAATTAGGGGTAGGATTAAAAAGAAGGGTTGTTTTGAAGTGTTAAGAGAAGTAGGGGTAGTTTAAACATAATAGGGGTAAATCGACAAATATGAAAGATGAAGAATCGTTTGGATTAGGTGCTGCAAAAACCAACCCTTCACAGTAATTAAAAAAATAGGGGTAACTGTTGAAAGTAAGGGCTATATGGAGAATTATGGGTCGAATTAAAAATAAGGGTTGTTTTGATGTATTAAGAGAAGTAGGGTTAGTTTACGCATAGTAGGGGTAGATCGACAAATGTGAAAGCTGACGAATCGTTTGGATTGGGTGCAGCAAAAACCAACCCTACATAGTAGTAAAAAGATAGGCGTAATTTTTGGAAGTTAGGGCTATTTAGAGAATTATGGGTAGGATTAAAAAGAAGGGTTGTTTTTAAAAATTAAGAGAAGTAGGGGTACTTTAAGCATAGTAGAGGTAGATCGACAAATATTAAAGATGATGAATCGTTTGGATTGATTGCTGCAAAAACCAATCCTTCACAATAGTTAAAAAGTAGGGGTAATTGTCTGAAGGATGGGCTATACAGAGAATCAGGTGTACGATTAAAAAGAAGGGTTGTTTTGAAGTATTAAGATAAGTAGGGGTAGTTTAAGCATAGTATGGGTAGATCGACAAATATAAAAGATGATTAATCATTTGGATTAGGTGCTACAAAAACCAATTCTTCACTGTAGTAAAAAGATAAGGGTAATTGTTGGAAGTAAGGGCTATTTACAAAATTAGGGGTAGGATTAAAAGAAGGACCATTTTTAAGTATTAAGAGAAATAGGGGTAGATTAAGCATAGGAGGGTTAGATCGACTAATATGAAAGATGATGAATCATTTGGATTGGATGCTACAAAAATCAACCCTTCAAAAAGAAAAGAAAATAGGTATAATTGTTGGTAGTAATGGCTATTTAGAGAATTAGGGGTAGGATTAAAAATAAGGGTTGTTTTGAAGTAGTAAGAGAAGTAGGGGTAGTTTAAGCATAGTAGGGGTGGATTGACAAATATGAAAGATGATGAAGCATTTGGATTGGGTGCTGCAAAAACCAATCCTTCAAAATAGATAAAAAATAGGGGTAATTGTTGAAAGGAAGGGCTATTTAGAGAATTAGGGGTAGGGTTAAAAAGAAGGGCAGTTTTGAAGTATTAAGAGAAGTAGGGGTAGATTAAGCATTGTTTGGGTAGATCGACAAGTATAAAAAACGATGAATCATTTAGATTAGGTGCTGCAAAAACCAACCCTTCACAGTAGTAAAAATATACGGGTAACTGTTGGATGTAAGGTATATTTAGAGAATTAGGGAGATGATTATAAAGAAGGGCTGTTTTGAAGTATTAAGAGAAGTAGGGGTAGTTTAAGCATAGTAGAGGCAGATCGAAAAATATGAAAGCTGACGAATCGTTTTAATTTTGTGCTGCAAAAACCAACCCTTCACAGTAGTAAAAATATAGGCGCAATTATTGGAAGTAAGGGCTATTTATAGAATTAGGTGTAGGATTAAAAAGAAGGGTTGTTTTTAAATATTAAGAGAAGTAGGGGTATTTACGCATAGTAAGGGTAGATCGACAAATATTAAAGATGATGTAATGTTTGATTGGGTGCTGCAAAAACCAATCTTTCACAATAGTTAAAAAATAGGGGTAATTCTCGAAAGGAAGGGCTATTTAGAGAATTAGGTGTACGATTATAAAGAAGGGCTGTTTTGATGTATTAAGATAAGTAGGGGTAGCTTAAGCATAGTAGGGTTAGATCGACAAGTATGAAAGATGATGAATCATTTGGATTAGGTGCTGCAAAAACCAATCCTTCACAGTAGTAAAAAGATAAGGGTAATTGTTGGAGGTAAGGGCTATTTACAGAATTAGGGATAGGATTAAAAGATGGATTGTTTTTAAGTATTAAGAGAAGTAGGGGTAGATCAAGCATAGTAGGGGTAGATTGACAAATATGAAAGATGATGAATCATTTGGATTAGGTGCTATAAAAATCAACCATTCACAAATGGTAAAAAATAGGGGTAATTGTTGGAAGTAATGGCTATTTAGAGAATTAGGGGTAGGATTAAAAATAAGGGTTGTATTGAACTATTAAGAGAAGTAGGGGAAGTTTAAGCATGGTAGGGGTAAACCGACAAATATGAAAGATGATGAATCATTTGGATTGGGTGCTACAAAAACCAATCCTTCACAATAGATAAAAAATAGGGGTAATTGTTGAAAGGAAGAGCTATTTAGAGAATTAGGGGTAGAGTTAAAAAGAAGGGTTGTTTTGATGTATTAAGAGAAGTTTGTGTAGATTAAGCATAGTAGGATAGATCAACAAATATAAAAAACGATGGATCATTTGGATTAGGTGCTGCAGAAACCAACCCTTCACAGTAGTAAAAAGATAGGGGTAATTGTTGGAAGTACGGACTATTTACAGAATTAGGGATATGATTAAAAAGAAGGGTTGTTTTGAAGTATTAAGAGAAGTAGAGGTAGTTTAAGCATAGTAGGGGTAGATCAAAAAATATGAAAGCTGACGAATCATTTTAATTGGGTGCTACAAAAACCAACCCTTCACTGTAGTTAAAAGATAAGCGTAATTGTTGGAAGTAAGCGCTATTTAGAGAATTAGGGGTAGTGTAACAACCCGTATTTCAATAACATGTTAAAACGAGAATCAAGGAAGAATTTAATTTTAAATTCTGAATCAAGTGAAACGGGCTATGCCATTGCGTTCGTCTCGGAAAAATACGCGAAATAGAGTCCGAGTTTTCGAGAATCGGAGTCCGTATGACCCGTTAAAGGCCCAAAGAAGATTTCTGGAAATTTGAATTTCGGAAACAGTTTGGAAATCAGATCTGGGGCTAGGCGGGGAGTTTCCCGCCTAGGCCATGTCGACAGGGCTGTCGACAGGCCTGTCGACTTGGGCCCAGACCAAGTCGACAGCCCTGTAGACTTGCCTGTCGACAGGGGGTGGCCGGGGCAAGTAGCCTGGCGCACCTGTTTGTCTCACCTGGTCTTGTTCTTGGGCTGGGTCTGGAAGCTTCCGAGATCTGATGGTCCTAATCTATCCTAGGGTTAATCTAAGGGCCTAAAACTCTCCTAATCTCTATAAAAAGACCCTAAACCTAACCTAAATCCCTAAAAATCAAACCTAGCAACTAAGTGCTGCCAAAATCAATTTTGATCATGGCCTCCATCTCCAATCCCTAGAGCCTATGCACTCAAATCAAGTTCAAATCAAAAGGTGCAAGCTTGCTACACCAAATCAAGGCCAAATCAACATTGCTATGCGAGTTCCATGATGATTCTTCTACAAAGGAGGCACCTTTCTTAGCCAAGATGATTCATACTCCTTTCCCTAGGCCTAACTATGTAAGTTCTAGCTACTTTTAGATGGAAACGGTAGTTTTGATAATGACATGGGATAAAATGAGGCTAAACATGATTATGCGAACCTATATGAACCTTACCTTGCCTCTTGTGTTCATGTTTATGATTTTAGGCCATGTGAGTGACTTAATCATGCCTCTCATGCTATGCATAACCTAGTTTAACTTGCAAGTTTGGATCTTTATGCATGAAATGCTAGCATGAACCTTTAGGAACCGCTTTACTTGTGAAACATTGGCTAAGACAAGATTTTGGGGCTTATGCATGTTTATGAACCCAAACCCCTTGTGCTAACATGCAAGTTTGTGGCCAAATCCTTTATGAGATTATGCATGCTCGTGGTCAATCCCCTCTTTTAAGTTGTGCATGTTTATGGCCAAACCCTTTTTAGTAATATGCATGTTTGTGGCCAAATTACCTTATGACACTATGCATGTTTATGGCTAATCCCTTTATGATGTTATGCATGTGGAAGCCAATCCCTTTTTGGCATCATGCATGTTTTGAGACCAATATGTGACATAGTATCCTTACTATGTTGACTCGCTTTGCTTGCGTTGGGAAAACACGATTTTGGGTAGTTAGATAAACATGAACATGTTGTAAAATCTTAACTTGAATATGACATGTGTTTATACTTGAAAATATGACTTGAAAGATAACATGGAAGTTGGCATGTAAGTATGCATAAAACATGAGCTTGGGAATTTACCTATTAAGTTAGGTCTACCCTTTGGGAATTTACCTATTAAGTTAGGTCTACCCAAATGCTTGAAAACTTGTAACATGTTTTGGAAACATGATGAACTTGGATAATATGAGTGTGGCCAACTCGAGGTTGGGTTGAGTTTGCAACGTAAAACTACCCGGAACCGACCGGCCTAACTAGTAGTTGCAAACAATAGGACCCAATGTGAGAAGTTGGTCATGTCGCGCTTAAGACCTGAGGTTAGACTAGGTTGTGGTGTAAATCTACCCGGACCCGCCCGGCTTAACTAGTAACCACAACAAGGTCTAATGTGAGAGGTTAAGAGTGCATTAATTAAATTAATGCCACATGATAAGGTTAAGTAAATTTGACTAACGACACTTAACCGATATGACACGAATGGGTAGGTTAAGTGGGACCGGCTTGATTTCCTTAATGACACTTAACCGTGCAAGATGATTAGGAGATGGGGTTAAGTAATTTACACTTAACTAATCCGACAGGGTAATTAGATGGGGTTAAGTAATTAAGACTTAACTAACCTAACCACGGTAATTAGATGGGGTTAAGTAATCCACACTTAACTAATCTAAACACGGTAATTCGACGGGGTTAAGTTAAACACTTAACCAATTTAAACTTGGTAGTTCAATGAGGTTAAGTAACCAATACTTAACCAACTTAACGTGATAATTTAATGGGGTTAAGCAACTTATACTTAACCAATTATACATGAAGATTTGATGTGGTTAAGTGACCTAAACTTAACCAATCTAACTCGTTAATTTGATGTGGTTAAGTGAACTAAACTTAACCAATCTAACTCGTTAATTTGATGAGGTTAAGTTAACCTATACTTAACCAATCTAACGTGAAAACATGATAAGGCTAAGTCACGAATCACTTGAATACGCTTGACCGATTTGACTCGGTAATTTGACAAGGTCAGGTTAATTTATATAATTAACCAATCTAAAATGATAATTAGACGAGGTTAAGTTATGGATTGCTTAATATACTTAGCCAACTTGACACATGGTTTGTAGGGTTAAGTCTTGGACTTGGATACTTAGCCAATTTTGACATGGTTCGTAGACGGGCTAAGTTATGGACTTAAGTGACGCTTAACCCATTAGATAAACCCTAATTCGGAGGATTGGGTAAATAACCATAGTTAACTAGTATTATGGAGATAAGGCTAAGTGGTAAACCTTAGTTAAGGGAAACTAAGTAATAATTCTTAGTCAAGGAAATTTGGACCATTTCTTAGATAGATCAGTAACCCGATACGTTAGGTCAACATTTAAGTATGCGTGTAGGAGCAGGCTATCTGATTTAGATAAAGGCTCCAACGAACTGGGTAACGAAGCAGCGGCTTCGGGGAACGTGAGGATATTCTTGGGATCCCTCTGTGAGCTGCCAGGTCATTATACTAGGCTCACGAGAGGTTGAGGTCTGCGGTAGAAGAACCAAGAATATGCCATGGTTGCTATGCGAGCGACCTAAAGACAGGGTTGGATAGCAGTGAGTCGGCGAATACATAAGGTGCCCGAGATAGCAAATTCGTCGATCATCTACCATCTTGAGTCAAGCGTGTACGTACGGAAAGGCAGGGAACACCCAACAGACCATAATTTGCTATCTAATTATGGGTGAGGTAGGCCGTAGGATGTGGGCTGGCCGGAGTGTAGTTCTCATGCAAGATTTTCTCTTGTGTTTTCTTTCACTAGTTGAGGGAGGGGTCTCGTGGGACCATAGCCACGTGTAGAAAAGCAGACCTTAGCATCTGCATCGGCAGATAAATCTAAAGCTCCCGACCGAGTCCTGTATTTCTTGTTTTGGCCGGTGACAGGACTCGGATGGCACGATGTGATACATGTGCATCCAGTTATAGAAAAACGATTCACGATGAATGCGTGGGAAAAAGGGCGCGGTTGAGGGTTAGCGTAATCCCTAGTGGCCTAGGTGGTTTAACCCAAACCGAAATACGAAAGCGTGCAATAGGTAAGCGTAATCCCTAGTGGTGCTAGGTGGCGTAAGTTCTAGTAGTTCAAACGATGATTCATATGGAAGAGCCTAGCTAGAACAAGGGTGATAGTCCAAACGATTTCAAGGATAATACGACATGAGGAAGCCCGTACGAGGTACGGCAAAGGACTGAACTTATATACATGGAAAGAAACATAAGATTTGAGTAACCTATATATGCGATATATTAGGTCGACATGGACCATTACACGACTTTGAGCAAGGGACATTCATGGTTGACACATGACGCGGGTAGGGATACTAGTACGAGAGGTGCAGAGCAAATATACATGTTAGAACTAGGAAGAATATACATAATAAATACCGTGGGATGTTAGACGGGGTAGATACCTTGGGATAATGTACTCGATAGAAATCTGATGACGTGATACCTTGACTTATCATAACACCGTAGTTTATCATGATACCTTAGTTTACCTTGCCGCAGTAGTTCAACCGGCTACCCTGGTTTATCTATCTTGTAGTTATCCTTATGTTTACTTTCAATTTATGCATGTCATGTTACCTTTACATGTTTTTATACTGGAAGTAGATAGGACTTACTCAGTCTTTTTGGCTGACCCGTTTTGTTTCGCCTCTTTTCTTCCGTTCCCCCCCCCCCAGGTTTTAGGGAGGAAACAATGCTGTTTAGTTCGGACTTCTTCTGCTTGAAGGTCATCATGGATGGCTTGGACTTCTCTTGGCTATGGCTACTTTACTGTTTTAATTGGGGAATAATTTATTAAAAAGTCTTATGCTTCTTTACTATTGCAAGACAGGTTTTGATGTACTCTGATATAAAAGGCTTTAGACCTTATTTATTCATGTTATGAAAGTTTGATTTTACTTCCGCTATTTATATATATGTTCTGTCTTGTGATATTTCTGTGCATGTTTACCAATAATGCCCCTCTAAAGCTAGTGCATTCCTTTGCGAGTGACCCTAGCGGAGGCGGGGTGTTACATTTGGTATCAGAGCAGAAGGTTACCAGACTGGGCAAAAAGTTTTTAAAGACCTCCTGAAAACAATTTGAAAATCGTTTACAAAGAAGCATTTTTTAAGAAAATTTTCTTTTAAAAAGAAAAAGGCTATTCCCCAAAGGCCATTAGCATTATCCTTGTTTCCTTGATTGAATCTCTTTTCCTTTCTTCCCTCCATCTGTAGTCATAGTGGTTTTGACTGCGACTAGTCTTTCTAGCTGCGTAAGTGTTTCCCGTACGATGGAGGTGGTTCTCGAGAGACCGTTGCAGAGTTATGCATGAAAGGATAGTAAGAACAAGGATAAAGGATACGAGCTCAGGGATAAGCAACATGTTGGTATGGCTGAGTCCTAAAAGGAGGGAGAAAGATGAACAATGAAACCCATGACGAAAGAGTACCTTTGGCATGGTGAAACGGGACGGGTAGTTAAGCATCATGGAACAGGGACAAGATCATTCGGAGGGCAATAGTATGCTCTCATTTCTAGGGCACCTCAGAAGGAGGGTAACGATCTTGTTAAAGGTTTAGCTTTTCTTCTCTATCATCCTGTCGGGACTTTGTTTTGATCACCGCATATTTTAAGTCCGCTTCGATAGTTGAGTCTTTGCACCTTAGTACTAGCATAGTAGAGGATCCCGCTTTTGTCTCAAGTCCTATTGGAAGATCGGTCCATTTACTCATGGCTTGTTTGGATTTGAGAATGTCTATGTCAAGTGTTGAGCTTGGAAATAATGCTTATGTTTATAAGTTGTGGATGGATTCTAGGGATGAAGTGGTTATCCAGTAAGGGGTGCCACTCTCGGTTTTAGAAGGAGGGTAGTTAGACTCTTGGCTTGTTTTGGTAATACCCTTGAAGTATCGCGTAACCTTTTGGGTTCTGTCATGATTAGTTACTTAGAATCCCTAGATGCCTTTGTTGGGAATTAGAAACCCGATCGAGTGGTGTTCGCTAATAAAACAGATGGTTTACTTCGCTTATGTATGGGTTATGGGAATTACCCTAGTAAGTGCGCAAGGTAACCTGTTTACTTGCAAGGGAAAGTTTTTCTACGTGGAATACCTTATGGTACAAGGTCCAGGATTCACTAGTGAATTTTGAGGGCTTGCATGGAATAATGTGTACGCAGTCCTGTTTGCGCCAAGTATACTAGGGAAAGAATAAGTGAAAGTGAAACGAGAGGCGACAGTGAAATGAGTTTCACTCGCACCTTGGAAATAGGAATCAAGGAGCTACGAAATCATGAAGTCAAAGGCAGTCGAGGCACGATGGAACTAAGCCCAGGGTAATGCGACTCAGGAGACTGAAGACAAAACACGTGCATGATATCTCTTTTGGGAATATATCCTCGATCCCTGTTTTTCTGTTAAGCTTGCTTGTAGGCTATCTTTTGTGGATATCCTCTCAGTCCTGTCTCTGTTACAAACCCCGTACGGAGTTTGTTTTGGTTATCTTCTCGACCCTGTTTCAGGGAATCCTAGGTAGAACCCTATGGATGTAAACATGTATTTGAAACATGTTATGGGTGATATGGTTGCAAATGATTGCAAGTGGTTGCTCGTGGATGCGTGAATACACGTTAGATACTAGATTGACGCGATCACATTTCATGTTGCATATACACGAGTATTTATACTTGTTTATGGATGAAATTGAATGTGTTACCATGTGGACGTTGCATATGGATGAATGTTTGTGCACGCATATAGTGTATATATATGACTAGGACTATTTGCATACATGTTGGATTCATGGCACTATACATATTTTTGCATTAGGAAGATTATCCAGGCCTGATCATTAGCATTAGCTAAGGAACATGTACACACACGTTTTGCATATATTCATACAGCATTAGAAATCATCTAAGGACAATGGTTGCTTGTGGATGATGTTTTGAGTAGATGGATGATGGATGGTAGGATATGTTCTTCCTAACTTTGAGATTTCGGGGACGAAATCCTAAAAGGTGGGGAGAATGTAACAACCCGTATTTCAATAACATGTTAAAACGAGAATCAAGGCAGAATTTAATTTTAAATTCTGAATCAAGTGAAACGGGCTATGCCATTGCGTTCGTCTCGGAAAAATACGCGAAATAGAGTCCGAGTTTTCGAGAATCGGAGTCCGTATGACCCGTTAAAGGCCCAAAGAAGATTTCTGGAAATTTGAATTTCGGAAATAGTTTGGAAATCAGATCTGGGGCTAGGCGGGGAGTTTCCCGCCTAGGCCATGTCGACAGGGCTGTCGACAGGCCTGTCGACTTGGGCCCAGACCAAGTCGACAGCCCTGTTGACTTGCCTGTCGACAGGGGGTGGCCGGGGCAAGTAGCCTGGCGCACCTGTTTGTCTCACCTGGTCTTGTTCTTGGGCTGGGTCTGGAAGCTTCCGAGATCTGATGGTCCTAATCTATCCTAGGGTTAATCTAAGGGCCTAAAACTATCCTAATCGCTATAAAAAGACCCTAAACCTAACCTAAATCCCTAAAAATCAAACCTAGCAACTAAGTGCTGCCAAAATCAATTTTGATCATGGCCTCCATCTCCAATCCCTAGAGCCTATGCACTCAAATCAAGTTAAAATCAAAAGGTGCAAGCTTACTACACCAAATCAAGGCCAAATCAACATTGCTATGCGAGTTCCATGACGATTCTTCTACAAAGGAGGCACCTTTCTTAGCCAAGATGATTCATACTCCTTTCCCTAGGCCTAACTATGTAAGTTCTAGCTACTTTTAGAAGGAAACGGTAGTTTTGATAATGACATGGGATAAAATGAGGCTAAACATGATTATGCGAACCTATATGAACCTTACCTTGCCTCTTGTGTTCATGTTTATGATTTTAGGCCATGTGAGTGACTTAATCATGCCTCTCATGCTATGCATAACCTAGTTTAACTTGCAAGTTTGGATCTTTATGCATGAAATGCTAGCATGAACCTTTAGGAACCGCTTTACTTGTGAAACATTGGCTAAGACAAGATTTTGGGGCTTATGCATGTTTATGAACCCAAACCCCTTATGCTAACATGCAAGTTTGTGGCCAAATCCTTTATGAGATTATGCATGCTCGTGGTCAATCCCCTCTTTTAAGTTGGGCATGTTTATGGCCAAACCCTTTTTAGTAATATGCATGTTTGTGGCCAAATTACATTATGACACTATGCATGTTTATGGCTAATCCCTTTATGATGTTATGCATGTGGAAGCCAATCCCTTTTTGGCATCATGCATGTTTTGAGACCAATATGTGACATAGTATCCTTACTATGTTTACTCGCTTTGCTTGCGTTGGGAAAACACGATTTTGGGTAGTTAGATAAACATGAACATGTCGTAAAATCTTAACTTGAATATGACATGTGTTTATACTTGAAAATATGACTTGAAAGATAACATGGAAGTTGGCATGAAAGTATGCATAAAACATGAGCTTGGGAATTTACCTATTAAGTTAGGTCTACCCTTTGGGAATTTACCTATTAAGTTAGGTCTACCGAAATGCTTGAAAACTTGTAACATGTTTTGGTAACATGATGAACTTAGATAATATGAGTGTGGCCAACTCGAGGTTGGGTTGAGTTTGCAACGTAAAACTACCCGGAACCGACCGGCCTAACTAGTAGTTGCAAACAATAGGACCAAATGTGAGAAGTTGGTCATGTCGCGCTTAAGACCCGAGGTTAGACTAGGTTGTGGTGTAAATCTACCCGGACCCGCCCGGCTTAACTAGTAACCACAAAAAGGTCTAATGTGAGAGGTTAAGAGTGCATTAATTAAATTAATGCCACATGATAAGGTTAAGTAAATTTGACTAATGACACTTAACCGATATGACACGAATGGGTAGGTTAAGTGGGACCGGCTTGATTTCCTTAATGACACTTAACCGTGCAAGATGATTAGGAGATGGGGTTAAGTAATTTACACTTAACTAATCCGACAGGGTAATTAGACGGGGTTAAGTAATTAAGACTTAACTAACCTAACCACGGTAATTAGATGGGGTTAAGTAATCCACACTTAACTAATCTAAACACGGTAATTCGACGGGGTTAAGTTAAACACTTAACCAATTTAAACTTGGTAGTTCAATGAGGTTAAGTAACCAATACTTAACCACCTTAACATGATAATTTAATGGGGTTAAGCAACTTATACTTAACCAATTATACATGAAGATTTGATGTGGTTAAGTGACCTAAACTTAACCAATCTAACTCGTTAATTTGATGTGGTTAAGTGAACTAAACTTAACCAATCTAACTCGTTAATTTGATGAGGTTAAGTTAACCTATACTTAACCAATCTAACGTGAAAACATGATAAGGCTAAGTCACGAATCACTTGAATACGCTTGACCGATTTGACTCGGTAATTTGACAAGGTCAGGTTAATTTATATAATTAACCAATCTAAAATGATAATTAGACGAGGTTAAGTTATGGATTGCTTAATATACTTAGCCAACTTGACACATGGTTTGTAGGGTTAAGTCTTGGACTTGGATACTTAGCCAATTTTGACATGGTTCGTAGACGGGCTAAGTTATGGACTTAAGTGACGCTTAACCCATTAGATAAACCCTAATTCGGAGGATTGGGTAAATAACCATAGTTAACAAGGATTATGGAGATAAGGCTAAGTGCTAAACCTTAGTTATGGGAAACTAAGTAATAATTCTTAGTCAAGGAAGTTTGGACCATTTCTTAGATAGATCAGTAACCCGACACGTTAGGTCAACATTTAAGTATGCGTGTAGGAGCAGGCTATCTGATTTAGATAAAGGCTCCAACGAACTGGGTAACGAAGCAGCGGCTTCGGGGAACGTGAGGATATTCTTGGGATCCCTCTGTGAGCTGCCAGGTCATTATACTAGGCTCACGAGAGGTTGAGGTCTGCGGTAGAAGAACCAAGAATATGCCTTGGTTGCTATGCGAGCGACCTAAAGACAGGGGTGGATAGCAGTGAGTCTGCGAATACATAAGGTGCCCGAGATAGCAAGTTCGTCGATCATCTACCATCTTGAGTCAAGCGTGTACGTACGGAAAGGCAGGGAACACCCAACAGACCATAATTTGCTATCTAATTATGGGTGAGGTAGGCCGTAGGATGTGGGCTGGCCGGAGTGTAGTTCTCATGCAAGATTTTCTCTTGTGTTGCCTTTCACTAGTTGAGGGAGGGGTCTCGTGGGACCATAGCCACGTGTAGAAAAGCAGACCTTAGCATCTGCATCGGCAGATAAATCTAAAGCTCCCGACCGAGTCCTGTATTTATTGTTTTGGCCGGTGACAGGACTCGGATGGCACGATGTGATACATGTGCATCTAGTTATAGAAAAACGATTCACGATGAATGCGTGGGAAAAAGGGAGCGGTTGAGGGTTAGCGTAATCCCTAGTGGCCTAGGTGGTTTAACCCAAACCGAAATACGAAAGCGTGCAATAGGTAAGCGTAATCCCTAGTGGTGCTAGGTGGCGTAAGTTCTAGTAGTTCAAACGATGATTCATATGGAAGAGCCTAGCTAGAACAAGGGTGATAGTCCAAACGATTTCAAGGATAATACGACATGAGGAAGCCCGTACGAGGTACGGCAAAGGACTGAACTTATATACATGGAAAGAAACATAAGATTTGAGTAACCTATATATGCGATATATTAGGTCGACATGGACCATTACACGACTTTGAGCAAGGGACATTCATGGTTGACACATGACGCGGGTAGGGATACTAGTACGAGAGGTGCAGAGCAAATATACATGTTAGAACTAGGAAGAATATACATAATAAATACCGTGGGATGTTAGACGGGGTAGATACCTTGGGATAATGTACTCGATAGAAATCTGATGATGTGATACCTTGACTTATCATAACACCGTAGTTTATCATGATACCTTAGTTTACCTTGCCGCGGTAGTTCAACCGGCTACCCTGGTTTATCTATCTTGTAGTTATCCTTATGTTTACTTTCAATTTATGCATGTCATGTTACCTTTACCTGTTTTTATACTGGAAGTAGATAGGACTTACTCAGTCTTTTTGGCTGACCCGTTTTGTTTCGCCTCTTTTCTTCCGTTCCCCCCCCCCCCAAGGATTCAGGGAGGAAACAATGCTGTTTAGTTCGGACTTCTTCTGCTTGAAGGTCATCATGGATGGCTTGGGCTTCTCTTGGCTATGGCTACTTTACTGTTTTAATTGGGGAATAATTTATTAAAAAGTCTTATGCTTCTTTACTATTGCAAGACAGGTTTTGATGTACTCTGATGTAAAAGGCTTTAGACCTTATTTATTCATGTTATGAAAGTTTGATTTTACTTCCGCTATTTATATATATGTTCTGTCTTGTGATATTTCTGTGCATGTTTACCAATAATGCCCCTCTAAAGCTAGTGCATTCCTTTGCGAGTGACCCTAGCGGAGGCGGGGTGTTACAGGTAGGATTAAAAAAGGGTTGTTTTTAAATATTAAGAGAAGTTGGGGTACTTTAAGCATAGTAAGGTAGATCGACAAATATTAAAGATGATGTATCGTTTGGATTGGGTGCTGCAAAAACCAATCCTTCACAATAGTTCAAAAATAGGGGTAATTGTCGGAAGGAAGGGAAATATAGAGAATTAGGTGCAGGATTAAAAAGAAGGGTTGTTTTGAAGTATTAAGATAAGTAGGGGTAGTTTAAGCATAGTAGGGTTAGATCGACAAATATGAAAGATGATTAATCGTTTGGATTAGATGCTACAAAAACCAATCCTTCATAGTAGTAAAAAGATAAGGGTAATTGTTGGAGGTAAGGGCTATTTACAGAATTAGGGGTAGGATTAAAAGAAGGACTATTTTTAAGTATTAAGAGAAGTAGGGGTAGATTAAGCATAGTAGGGGTAGATCGACAAATATGAAAGACTATGAATCATTTGGATTGGGTGCTACAAAAACCAACCCTTCACAGTAGTAAAAATATAGGCGTAATTGTTGGAAGTAAGGGATATTTAGATAATTAGGGTTAGGATTAAAAAGAATGATTGTTTTGAATTATTAAGAGAAGTTTTTGTAGTTTAAGCATAGTAGGAGTAGATCGACAAATATGAAAGGTGATGAATAATTTGGATTGGGTGGTGCAAAAACCAACCCTTAACAGAAGTTTAATAATAGGGATAATTGTTGGAAGGTAGGGATATTTAGAGAATTAGGAGTAGGATTAAAAATAAGGGTTGTTTTGAAGTATTAAGAGAAGTAGGGCTAGTTTAAGCATAGTAGGGGTAGATCGACAAATATGAAAGATGATGAATCGTTTGGATTGGGTGCTGCAAAAATCAACCGTTTACAGTAGTTAAAAAATAGGGGTAATTGTTGGAAATAAGGGCTATTTAGAGAATTAGGGGTACGAATAAAAAGAAGGGTTGTTTTGAAGTATTTTGTGAAGTAGGGTTAGTTTAAGCATAGGAGGGGTAGATCGACAAATATGAAAGATGATGAATCGTTTAGATTAGGTGCTGCAAAAACCAACCCTTCAAAGTAGTTAAAAGATAGGGGTAATTGTTGGAAGTGAGGGCTATATTGAGAATTAGGCGTAGGATTTAAAAGAAGGACCATTTTGAAGTATTAAGTGAAGTAGGGGTAGTTTAAGCATAGTAGGTGTAGACCGACAAATATGAAAGATGAATAATCATTTGGATTGGGTGCGGCAAAAACCAACTCTTCACAAAAGTTAAAAAATAGGGGTAATTGTTCGAAGTAAGGGCTATTTATAGAATCTGGGGTAGGATTAAAAGAAGGGCTTTTTTAAGTATTAAGAGAAGTAGGGGTTGATTAAGCATAGTAGGGTAATTGTTTGGATTGGGTGCTGCAAAAGCCAACCCTTCACATTATAAAAAGGATAGGGGTAATTGTTGGAAGTAAGGGCTGTTTAGAGAATTAGAGGTAGGATTTAAAAGATGGATTGTTTTGAAGTATTAAGAGAAGTAGTGGTAGTTTAAGCATAGCAGGGGTAGATCGACAAATATGAAAGATGATGAATCATTTGGATTGGGTGCTGCAAATACCAACCCTTCACAGTAGTAAAAATATAGGCGTAATTGTTGGAAGTAAGGGCTATTTACATAATTAGGGGTAGGATTAAAAAGAATGATTGTTTTGAAGTATTAAGAGTAGTATGTGTAGTTTTTAGTAGGAGTAGATTGACAAATATAAAAGATGATGAATAATTTGGATTGGGTGCTGCAAAAACCAACCCTTCACAGAAGTTAAATAATAGGGATAATTGTTGGAAGGAAGGGATATTTAGAGAATCAGGGTATGATTAAAAAGAAGGGTAGTTCTGAAGTATTAAGAGAAGTAGGGGTAGTTTAAGCATAGTAGGGGTAGATCGACAAATATGAAAGATGACGAATCATTTAGACTGGGTGCTACAAAAACCTATCCTTCCTAGTAGTTAAAAAATAAGGGTAATTGTTGGAAGTAAGAGCTATTTAGAAAATTAGGGGAAATATTAAAACGAAGGGTTGTTTTGAAGTATTAAGAGAAGTAGGGGTAGTTTAAGCCTAATAAGGGTGGATCGACAAATATGAAAGATGATGAATCGTCTGGATTGGGTGGTGCAAAAACCAACCCTTCACAATAGTTAAAAAATAGGGGTAAAATTGTTGGAAGTAAGGGCTATTTGGAGAATTAGAGGTTGGATTAAAAAGAAGGGTTGTTTTTAAGTATTAATAGAAGTAGGGGTAGTTTAAGCATAGTAGGGGTAGATCGACAAATATGAAAGATGACGAATCGTTTTGACTGGGTGCTGCAAAAACCAACCCTTCACAATATTAAAAAAGTAGGCGTAATTGTTGGAAGTAAGTGATAATTTAGAGAATTAGGTGTTGGATTAAAAAGAAAGGCTGTTTTGAAGTATTAAGAGAAGTAGGGGTAGATTAAGCATAGTAGGGGTAGATCGACAAATATGAAAGACTATGAATCATTTGGATTGGGTGCTACAAAAACCAACCCTTCACAGTAGTAAAAATATAGGCGTAATTGTTGGAAGTAAGGGATATTTAGATAATTAGGGTTAGGATTAAAAAGAATGATTGTTTTGAATTATTAAGAGAAGTTTGTGTAGTTTAAGCATAGTAGCAGTAGATCGACAAACATGAAAGATGATGAATAATTTGGATTGGGTGGTGCAAAAACCAACCCTTAACAGAAGTTAAATAATAGGGATAATTGTTGGAAGGAAGGGATATTTAGAGAATTAGCAGTAGGATTAAAAATAAGGGCCGTTTTGAAGTATTAAGAGAAGTAGGGGTAGTTTAAGCATAGTAGGGATAGATCGACAAATATGAAAGATGATGAATCGTTTGGATTGGGTGCTGCAAAAATCAACCGTTTACAGTAGTTAAAAAAATAGGGGTAATTGTTGGAAATAAGGGCTATTTAGAGAATTAGGGGTACGAATAAAAAGAAGGGTTGTTTTGAAGTATTTAGTGAAGTAGGGGTAGTTTAAGCATAGGAGGGGTAGATCGACAAATATGAAAGATGATGAATCGTTTAGATTAGGTGCAGCAAAAACCAACCCTTCACAGTAGTTAAAAGATAGGGGTAATTGTTGGAAGTGAGGGCTATATTGAGAATTAGGCGTAGGATTTAAAAGAAGGACCATTTTGAAGTATTAAGTGAAGTAGGGGTAGTTTAAGCATAGTAGGTGTAGACCGACAAATATGAAAGATGAATAATCATTTGGATTGGGTGCGGCAAAAACCAACTCTTCACAAAAGTTGAAAAATAGGGGTAATTGTTCGAAGTAAGGGCTATTTACAGAATCTGGGGTAGGATTAAAAGAAGGGCTTTTTAAGTATTAAGAGAAGTAGTGGTTGATTAAGCATAGTAGGGTAATTGTTTTGATTGGGTGCTGCAAAAGCCAACCCTTCACATTATTAAAAGGATAGGGGTAATTGTTGGAAGTAAGGGCTGTTTAGAGAATTAGAGGTAGGATTTAAAAGATGGATTGTTTTGAAGTATTAAGAGAAGTAGTGGTAGTTTAAGCATAGCAGGGGTAGATCGACATATATGAAAGATGATGAATCATTTGGATTGGGTGCTGCAAAAACCAACCCTTCACAGTAGTAAAAATATATGTGTAATTGTTGGAAGTAAGGGCTATTTACATAATTAGGGGTAGGATTAAAAAGAATGATTGTTTTGAAGTATTAAGAGTAGTATGTGTAGTTTTTAGTAGGAGTAGATTGACAAATATAAAAGATGATGAATAATTTGGATTGGGTGCTGCAAAAACCAACCCTTCACAGAAGTTAAATAATAGGGATAATTGTTGGAAGGAAGGGATATTAAGAGAATCAGGGTATGATTAAAAAGAAGGGTAGTTCTGAAGTATTAAGAGAAGTAGGGGTAGTTTAAGCATAGTAGGGGTAGATCGACAAATATGAAAGATGACGAATCATTTAGACTGGGTGCTACAAAAACCTACCCTTCCTAGTAGTTAAAAAATAAGGGTAATTGTTTGAAGTAATAGCTATTTAGAAAATTAGGGGAAATATTTAAACGAAGGGTTGTTTTGAAGTATTAAGAGAAGTAGGGGTAGTTTAAGCCTAATAGGGGTGGATCGACAAATATGAAAGATGATGAATCGTCTGGATTGGGTGGTGCAAAAACCAACCCTTCACAGTAGTTAAAAAATAGGGGTAAAATTGTTGGAAGTAAGGGCTATTTGGAGAATTAGAGGTCGGATTAAAAAGAATGGTTGTTTTTAAGTATTAATAGAAGTAGGGGTAGTTTAAGCATAGTAGGGGTAGATCGACAAATATGAAAGATGACGAATCGTTTTGATTGGGTGCTGCAAAAACCAATCCTTCACACTATTAAAAAAGTTGGCGTAATTGTTGGAAGTATGTGATAATTTAGAGAATTAGGGGTCGTATTAAAAAGAAAGGTTGTTTTGAAGTATTAAGAGAAGTAGGGGTAGTTTAAGCATAGTAGGGGTTGATCGACAAATGTGAAAGATGATGAATCGTTTTGAATGGGTGCTGCAAAACGAATCCTTTCAAGTAGTTAAAAAATATATGGGTAATTGTTGGAAATAAGGTCTATTTAGAGAATTAGGGGTACGAATAAAAAGAAGGGTTGTTTTGAAGTATTAAGAGAAGTAGGGGTAGTTTAAGCAAGGAAGGGTAGATCGAGAAATATGAAAGATGATGAATCGTTTGGATTGGGTGCTACAAAATCCAACCCTTCACAGTAGTAAAAAGATAGGGGTAATTGTTGGAAGTAAGGGATATTTAGAGAATTAGGTGTAGGATTTAAAAGAAGGACCATTTTGAAGTACTAAGAGAAGAAGGGGTAGTTTAAGCATAATAGGGGTAGATCGACAAATATGAAAGATGATGAATCATTTGGATTGGGTGCGGCAAAAACCAACTCTTCACAGAAGATAAAAAATAGGGGTAATTGTTGGAAGTAAGGGCTATTTAGAGAATTAGGGGTAGGATTAAAAAGAAGGGTCGTTTTGAAGTGTCAAGGGAAGTAGGGGTAGTTTAAGCATAGTAGGGGTAGACCGACAAATATGGAAGATGATGAATCGTTTGGATTGGGTGCCGCAAAACCAGTCCTTCACAATAGTAAAAAGATAGGGGTAATTGTTGGAAGTAAGGGCTATTTAAAGAATTTGGGGTAGGATGAAAAGGACTTTTTTAAAGTATTAAGAGAAGTAGGGGTAGACTAAGCATGGTAGGGGTAGATCGACAAATATGGAAGATGATTAACCATTTGAATTGGGTGCTACAAAAACAAACCCTTCACAAAAGGTAAAAAATAGGGGTTATTTTTGGAAGTAAGGGCTATTTAGAGAATTAGGGGCAGGATTAAAAAGAAGTGTTGGTTTGCAGTATAAAGAGAAGTAGGGGTAGATCGAAAATTATAAAAGATGATGAATCGTTTGGATTGGGTGCTGCAAAAACCATTCGTTCACTGTAGTAAAAAGATAGCGGTAATTGTTGGAAGTAAGGTATATTTAGAGAATTAGAGATAGGATTAAAAAGAAGGGCTGTTTTGAAGTATTAATAGAAGGAGGGGTTGTTGTAGCATTGTAGGGGTAGATCGACAAACATGAAAGTTGACGAATCGTTTTGATTAGTTGCTGCAAAAACCAACCTCATACAGTAGTAAAAAGATAGGGGTAATTGTTGGAAGTAAGAGACATTTAGAGAATTAGGGTTATGACTTAAAAGAAGGGTTGTTTTGAAGTATTAAGAGAATTAGGGATAGATCGACAAATATAAAAGATGATGAATCGTTTGGATTGGGTGCCACAAAACAAAACCTTCACAGTAGTAAAAAGATAGGGGTAATTATTGAAAGTAAGGGGTATTTAGAGAATTAGGGGTAGGACTATCTTGAATTATTAAGAGAAGTAGGGGTAGTTTAAGCATAGTAGGGATAGATCGACTAATATGAAAGATGACGAATCGTTTGGATTGGGTGCTGGAAAAACCAACCCTTCACAGTAGTAAAAAGATAGGCGTAATTGTTGGAAGTAAGGGCTATCTAGATTATTAGTGGTAGGATTAAAAAGAATGATTATTTTGAAGTATTAAGAGAAGTTTGCGTAGTTTAGGCATTGTAGGAGTAGATCGACAAATTTGAAAGATGATGAATCATTTGGATTGGGTGCTGCAAAAACAAACCCTTCTTAGAAGTTAAATAATAGGGATAATTATTGGATGGAAGGGATATTTAGAGAATAGGGTTAGGATTAAAAAGAAGGGTTGTTTTGAAGTATTAAGAGTAGTAGGGGTAGTTTAAGCATAGAAGGGGTAAATCGACAAATATGAAAGATGATGAATCGTTTGGATTAGGTGCTGCAAAAACCAACCCTTTACAGCTGTTAAAAAAATAGGGTTAATTGTTGGAAATAAGGGCTATTTAGAGAAATAGGGGTACGAATAAAAAGAAGGGCTGCTTTGAAGTATTTAGAGAAGTAGGTGTAGTTTAAGCATAGGAGGGGTAGATCGACAAATATGAAAGATGACAAATCGTTTAGATTGGGTGCTGCAAAAACCAACCCTTCACAGCAGTTAAAGGATAGGAGTAATTGTTGGAAGTAAGGGCTATATAGAGAATTGGTCGTAGGATTTAAAAGAATGACCATTTTGAAGTATAAAGAGAAGTAGGGGTAGTTTAAGCATAGTAGGGGTAGATCGACAAATATGAAAGATGATTAATCATTTGGATTGGGTGCAGCCAAAACCAACTCCTCACAAAAGTTAAACAATAGGGGTAATTTTTGGAAGTAAGGGCTATTTACAGAATCTGGGGTAGAATTAAAAGAAGGACCTTTTTTATGTATTAAGAGAAGTAGGGGTAGATTAAGCATATTTGGGTTAGATTGAAAAATATGAAAGATGATGAATCATTTGTATTGGGTGCCACAACAACCAAACTTTCACAAAAGGTAAAAAATAGGGGTAATTGTTGGAAGTAAGAGCTATTTAGAGAATTAGGGTTAGGATTAAAAAGAAGTGTTGTTTTGACGTATAAAGAGAAGTAGAAGTAGATCGACAAATATAAAAATGATGAATCGTTTAGATTGGGTGCAGCAAAAACCAACCCTTCATAGTAGTAAAAAGAAGGGTTGTTTTGAAGTATTAAGAGAAGGAGGGGTAGTTTAAGCATAGTAGGGGTATATCGACAAATATGAAAGTTGACGAATCGTTTTGATTAGGTGCTGCAAAAACAAACCTTACACAGTTTTAAAAAGATAGGGTTAATTGTTGGAAGTAATGGAAATTTAGAGAATTAGGTGTACGACTTAAAAGAAGTGTTGTTTTGACGTATTAAGAGAAGTAGGGGTAGTTTAAGCATAGTAGGGGTAGATCGACAAATATGAAAGATGATGAATCGTTTGGATTGGGTGTTGCAAAAACCAAACCTTCACAGTAGTAAAAATATAGGATTAATTGTTGGAAGTAAGGGCTATTTGGAGAATTACGGGTAGGATATAAAAGAAGGACTGTCTTGAAGTATTAAGAGAAGTAGTGGTAGTTTAAGCGTAGTAGGGATAGATCGACAAATATGAAAGATGATGAATCGTTTGGATTGCTTGCTGCAAAAAGCAACCCTTCACAGTAGTAAAAAGATGGGCGTAATTGTTGGAAGTAATGGATATTTGGATACTTGGGGTTATGATTAAAAAGAATGATTTTTTTGAAGTATTAAGAGAAATTTGTGTAGTTTAAGCATAGTAGAAGTAGATCGACGATTCTGAAAGATGGTGAATCATTCGGATTGGATGCTGCAAAAACCAACCCTTCACAGAAGTTAAGTAATAGGGATAACTGTTGGAAGGAAGTTATATTTAGAGAATTAGGGGTAGGATTAAAAACAAGGGTAGTTTTGAAGTATTAAAATAAGTTGGGGTAGTTTAAGCAAAGAAGGCTTAGATGGACAAATATGAAAGATGATGAATAGTTTGGATTGCATGCTGCAAAAATCAACCCTTTCAAGTAGTTAAAAAAATAGGGGTAATTATTGGAAATAAGGGCTATTTAGAGAATTAGGGGCACAAATAAAAAGAAGGGCCGTTTTGAAGTATTAAGAGAAGTAGGGGTAGTTTAAGCATAGGAGGGGTAGATCGAAAAATATGAAAGATGATGAATCGTTTGGATTGGGAGCTGCAAAAACCAACCTTTCACAGTAGTAAAAACATAGGGGTAATTGTTGGAAGTAAGGGATATTTAGAGAATTATGTGTAGGATTTAAAAGAAGGACCGTTTTGAAGTATTAAGAGATGTAGGGTTAGTTTAAGCATAGTAGGGGTAGATCGACAAATATGAAAGATGATGAATCATTTGGATTGGTTGCGGCCAAAACCAACTCTTCCTTGAAGTTAAAAAATAGGGGTAATTGTTGGAAGTAAGGGCTATTTAGAGAAGTAGGGGTAGGATTAAAAACACGGGTTGTTTTGAATTATTAAGGGAAGTAGGGGTAGTTTATGCATAGTAGGGGTAAATAGACAAATATGAAAGATGATGAATCGTTTGGACTGGGTGCTGCGAAAACCAATCCTTTAGAATAGTTAAAAAATAGGGGAAATTGTTGGAAGGAAGAGCTATTTAGAGAATTAGGGGCAGGATTGAAAAGAAGGGTTGTTTTGAAGTATTAAGATATGTAGTGTTATTTTAAGTATAGTAAGGGTAGATCGACAAATATGAAAG
This sequence comes from Allium sativum, assembly GCA_030737875.1. Classification (NCBI taxonomy): domain Eukaryota; kingdom Viridiplantae; phylum Streptophyta; class Magnoliopsida; order Asparagales; family Amaryllidaceae; genus Allium; species Allium sativum. The sequence goes on along the minus strand of CM060918.1, from coordinate 36,103,941 downwards.
ATGATGAATCGTTTGGATTAGGTGCTGCAAAAACCCATCCTTTACAGTAGTAAAAAGATAGTGGGTAATAGTTGGAAGTAAGGGCTATTTAGAGAATTTGGGGTAGGATTAAAAGAAGGACTTTTTTTAAGTATTAAGAGAAGTAGGGGTAGATTAAGCATAGTAAGGTTTGATCGACAAATATGAAAGATGATGAATCACTTGGATAGGGTGCTGCAAAAACCACCCCTTCACAAAAGGTAAAAAATAGGGGTAATTGTTGGAAGTAAGGGAAACTTAGAGAATTAGGGCTAGGATTAAAAAGAAGTGTTGTTTTGAAGTATAAAGAGAAGTAGGGGTAGATCGACAAATATAATAGATGGAATCATTTGGATTGGGCGCTGGAAAAATCAACCCTTCACAGTAGTAAAAAACAGGGGTAATTGTTGGAAGTAAGATATATTTATAGAATTAGGGATAGGATTAAAAAGAAGGGTTGTTTTGAAGTATTAAGAGAAGTAGGGGTAGTTTAGGCGTAGTAAGGGTAATTCGACAAATATGAAAGTTGACAAATCGTTCTGATTAGGTGCTGCAAAAACCAACCTTACACAGTAGTAAAAAGATAGGGGTAATTGTTGGAAGTAAGGGATATTTAGGGAATTAGGGGTACGATTAAAAAGAAGGGTTGTTTTGAAGTATTAAGAGAAGTAGGGGTAGTTTAAGCATAGTAGAGGTAGATCGACAAATATAAAAGATGATGAATCGTTTGGATTAGGTGCTGCAAAACCCAACCCTTCACAATATTAAAAAGATAGGGGTAATTGGTGGAAGTAAGGGCTATTTATAGAATTAGAGGTAGGAATTAAAAGAAGGAATGTTTTGAAGTATTAAGAGAAGTAGGGGTTGTTGAAGCATAGTAGGGGTAGATCGACAAATATGAAAGATGATGAATTGTTTGGATTGGGTGCTGCAAAAACCAACCCTTCCCTGTAGTAAAAAGATAGGCGTAATTGTTGGAAGTAAGGACTATTTACATAATTTGGGGTAGGATTAAAAATAATGATTGTTTTGAAGTATTCAGAGAAGTATGTGTAGTTTATAGTAGAAGTAGATCGACAAATCTGAAAGATGTTGAATCATTTGGACTAGGTGCTACAAAAACCAACCCTTCACAGAAGTTAAATAATAGGAATAATTGTTGAAAGGAAGGGATATTTAGAGAATTAGGGTATGATTAAAAAGAAAGGTTGTTCTGAAGTACTAAGAGAAGTAGGGGTAGTTTAAGCATAGTAGGGGTAGATCGACAAATATGAAAGATGATGAATCATTTAGACTAGGTGCTAAAAAAACCGACCCTTCACAGTTGTTAAAAAATAGGGGTAATTGTTGGAAGTAAGAGCTATTTAGAGAATTAGGGGAAATATTAAAAAGAAGGGCTGTTTTGAAGTACTAAGAGACGTAGGGGTAATTTAAGCCTAGTAGGGGTGGATCGACAAATATGAAAGATGATGAGTCGTCTGGATTGGGTGCTGCAAAAACCAATCCTTCACAGTAGTTAAAAAATATGGGTAGGATTGTTGGAAGTAAGGGCTATTTGGAGAATTAGGGGTCGGATTAATAAAAGGGCTGTTTTGAAGTATTAAGAGAAGTAGGGGTAGTTTAAGCATAATAGGGGTAGATCAACAAATATGAAAGCTGACGAATTGTTTTGACTGGGTGCTGCAAAAAACAACCCTTCACAGTAGTAAAAAGATACGCGTAATTGTTGAAAGTTAGTGCTATTTAGAGAATTAGGGGTTGGATTAAAAAGAAGGGCTTTTTTGAAGTATTAAGAGAATGTGAAAACCCGTAACTTCCCCGTAAAGGAAAGTGTCGGATAGTTCGAGAACACGACAAAATAGAACGCATACAGAAGAACATTCCATTGTATATTACAACAATGCATCAGATTACAAGAATATACAGAGTATAAATGAATATTACACAGAAATATCAGAGATTTAAATTACATTTAAATACATAGCAGCGGAAAATAATACAATACACAACTAGAAGAAGATATACGGATACAAAGCTTTCCGGATATCGTTCCAGCTGTAAACCAGGATCCTGTGAATATAAATCTGCAAAACCAAAACTACTAGCTGCCCATGTCAAAATAAGGGCACCCAGAGTTTAGGTTAAAACAATAAACTCCAGGTCAGTCATGTGACTGGTGTGAGAACTAAAACAGTTTTTAATCTTTGTTTTTAAAGTTAGGTAAATCAAGGGACCACGCCGTATAACACGGAACGGGTTTCCTCCCAAGAATATCAGTGCATAAAACATCAGCGCAATGCTAAATAAAGAAGAATGAAGCTATTATAAGACCCAGTTCCCATCACACAATGCAACGCAAGCCGGAGGATAGGGTTTTTACCTTATAATAGCCAAGAATGCTTGATACGTTTAAAACAAATCATTTGATACTATTATAAGTGCATAGTGTATAAAACAACTTCAAATCATAAGTATCAATCATAGGCGGCATGAGCGCCCCATCCCACTATGTCACCATATATAGGTTTACAAATAAAACCGCAAATGTCGTATTGGAAGCTGGGTTATCATTTATGGTATGAACCGAGGCTAGGGATCGTCCTCAACCGATTCGTGACTCTCTAGCCCGAGCCACAGGCAAGCGCGCAGGCAAGCCTTTAGATCGTCAGGGCCGGTCCACCGATGTGGATTATTATGCCTGAACACTACGTTTCCCCACCCTATGGGGTGTAAGTCTGGTCCGTCTGCCGACCAGAATGCATCGGCCGAAACCGATATAACCGAGGCGCCTCGCAACAGCAACAACCACATAAGTCAAACTCGTCAGGGCGTGTAAAACCACTGACGCCACTTCTAACTAGAAAGAAACGCAAGTCCTCCCTGAGGTCCGTCTCCCGTTTTTGGTTCATACCGGGTGTGAAACTCGCGAAGTAAGCGTTACACAAAGCTACGCCACAAAGGCCGTGCTTCGATCATCACCACAAGACTTTGCTTTTCAACAGAAGACTCGATCAATTGCCACTTAGGCTTGCCACACAGGCAATTCACTCCATGCGTTTGATATCCATCAATATATAACCCCTGAGCTCGTACGTATCAGAGAAGGGCGTTAAACAAGAGAATAAATTCTCCGCCGCCAAACAGATATATATTTAATAGAGATCAATCGCACGGACTAAAATCCAATGTCAGACACACAGTCCATTTACAAGTCCGTTCTGGGTCTGAACGAAACCGGAGGCACCTAGTACCTCGCATATCTATCGATCTCCAAGTACGTCTGGACGATCACAAACTGTTTCCATCTTCTTGGGTGTACAGCCCAATCAAGATCATCAGTAATCACCCAAACGACGTGAAGAATTCTGGTCTTCGACCACCGTCTTCATCTTCGACACCACGTCGAATCAGTTATTCAGAATGGGATAAACCCGGTCTTTCTGAATAACTCGCGTATATATTATAAAAGTGTTACACAAACACAACATACGCCTCATTCCAATTCAGAATATTCTTTTATTCAAAATTTCCTATACTTTGGGAAAAGTTCCCATTAATTTTATCCAAGATAAATTCTTTAAATTTATTCTTTAATCTCCTTTGAATATCAATTCAAACTAGTCGGGATTAGCGAACCACACCGAAGTAATCATTTATTTTATTTCCCAATCCCAACCTATTCATCCCATGAAGTAAAACTGGTTATACTTCATATCTAACACCACGGTGTTATCGGTAAATTCAATTACCATTTCACGTTCAAATCTAATTAAAGATTTAACTATCGCCTGGAGTAAAACTGGTGATACTCCATTCTCGATCTTTTCAATCTAATTAAAGATTCATTAAAACTCCACTTAGTTTTAATCTTTGACTGGGTTAAAGAATCAGTGTCATTTAAAACACAGTTCACGATAAACCCAAAGTCACATCCCATTGATTATCGGGTTAAAGAACGAGTGTTATTGAAAACACTGTCCACGATAAACCCAAAAATCAATATCAATTCAATTCCAATTAAATATTCTTTAATTGGTACACTTCATTAAATCTAAATAAAAAGATTTAACCTTTTCTCAACTGGGTTCAAGAACAGTGTTAGTGAAGACACCACTCACGACAAACCCAAATCACATTCGATATTCAATACAAGGCTCTGAATAGAAAATATATCGGCTTATATTCAATATCGAATTCTACGACTAACAAATGTCGTATTGGAAATAACGATATAAATATATATCTTTCAAATTTCCATAACAACATCTGTATAATCACGAATTCCAACATCGAAATATTCCGAAGACAATTTCGATTCAAATCCACTCCAATCCAATCATTGGATATTCTGGTTATTTTTAAAACCCTTTTTAAATTCAATTTATTTATTTAAAAATAAATAGAATTATAATTCTAGTTCAAAACCAGTTCATTTCGATAAAAATCTATTTTTATCTTTTCAAACATGAAGTTTTTCATCCCAAATCTTCACAAATCATTTCTTATGATTTTACACAAATTATTACTATTTTTAATAATTTTATCAAGGCCCGTACAGTCGATTTCCATCAATGGCCATCGAACTGCACTTACAGCGACCTTTTTCAAATTTGATTTGGACATAATTCCAAATCCATCCGTTAGATTTCTAATTTCTAATATTCGTTAGAAAGCTCTTTTCGATACGAACCCAACGGTTCCGGTTTTAGGAGAATCCGACGGTCGGATCTCCCGCAATGTCCGTTTGAAATAAATGGTCGAAATTCACGAACTGCCGCGGCGCGGCGCGTTCTATTCAGGCCATTATATTATATATATAATATATATATAATATATTTCGTCGATTTCTATTTAAAACGAATTATATAAATAGTTTTAAATTCGTTTCAAAAGCAATTTCAACGTCCGTTTCAATTCAAATCAAAATTGAATTCTTCTCTATAAATTCGTTTTAAAATTCATTTCTATTCAATTCAAATTTCAATTCAATTTGAATTCATTTCAATTTGCTTTCAATTCAATTTGAATTCGTTTTCAATTCATTTCAAAATCGTTTTCAATTCAATTCATTTCGAAATCGTTTTCAATTTCATTTCGAAATCGTTTTCAATTCAATTCATTTCGAAATCGTTTTCAATTCAATTCATTTCGAAATCGTTTTCAATTCAATTCATTTCGAAATCGTTTTCAATTCAATTCATTTCGAAATCGTTTTCAATTCAATTCATTTCGAAATCGTTTTCAATTCAATTCATTTCGAAATCGTTTTCAATTCAATTCATTTCGAAATCGTTTTCAATTCAATTCATTTCGAAATCGTTTTCAATTCAATTCATTTCGAAATCGTTTTCAATTCAATTCATTTCGAAATCGGTTTCAATTCAATTCATTTCGAAATCGTTTTCAATTCAATTCATTTCGAAATCGTTTTCAATTCAATTCATTTCGAAATCGTTTTCAATTCATTTCATTTCGAAATCGTCTTCAATTCAATTCATTTCGAAATCGTCGATTTCGAAATCACTTTTCAATATTCATTTTAAAATGAATAAAATCGATATAAATATCGTTCACGTCAAAATGGCGTCAAACTAATCAACACGGCTTCATAAATTTCTATTTTCAAATTTTCTTTATTTTTCATATTGGAATAAGGCCCAATCAATTACCATATAAAATTAATTATATGGATTTCCATACAACACATGTATATAATAGCATTGAAAAATAATCAACCATCAACCAAAGTGCACTACACTGTATAAGCATCAAATATAGATATTCAACGCTTATAACAGCCTGTCAATCAATCGATCGACATATTTAATCAATCAGGATGAGTGAAATTAATATTTCATCCCAACACCCGTGTGGGGTTTCAAACAATCAAGCACAGATTTTAGTTGTGCAGTTGGGCGATGTGTAAAATTTATCGTCCCAATCAATGTCATTCAAATAAGTGTACATAAACAAACCGTCTGGTTTGTAAATGAATATTTATTTATTCACATTCACGTTAAAAATTATATTTTTAACGACAAAACATTTTATTCCAACATATGAATTTCTATTCAGTTCATTTTTTAAATAAAATGATATTTTTATTTTTCTAACTTATTTTAGAAAATTTCGGCGGCATAACGGCACGATACTAGGAACGGGACAAGGCCTAGCCTTATCCCCGGTCTAGTGAAGGCCCACGCCATTCACACATCAATCAAAATCACCAAACAACCAAATTCAAATCAAATCATATAACTAATCTATGCAACCAAACAAACAAGTCCATGGTCTGTGGACGATTGTGTCGGGTGCTACTAAGCACCGTCTGCATCCTAGTATATATATATATAACTAGAAAAATAAATTGAAAGGTGAGAAATTCTCACAAATAGCTATCCTAGCTCCACGGCATTTCATTGATACAAATCTTCATTGCTATCGCATCTTCGTCATCTTCGTTGCCCGCTTTCACTACCTATGTAAAAATCGAATTTTTACTTCGCTATTTAATATATAAAAATCATATTTTTATTTCGAAGTTCAATATATAAAAATCATATTTTTTATTTCGAAGTTCAATATATAAAAATCATATTTTTATTTCGAAGTTCAATATATAAAAATCATATTTTTAATGCTCTACTTATATAAAAATAATATTTTTATTCTTTCTCTAATATAAAAATTATATTTTTGACCTTCTCCTATATTAAAAATTATATTTTTAACCTTCTCTTATATTAAAAATTATATTTTTAACCTTCTCTTATATTAAAAATTATATTTTTAACCTTTTAATGTCATACTACCTATGAAACTAATTTTTTTTCATTTTATAACTTATTTACATTATCTAGAGAAAGAAAAATAATAAATAAAGCAAATAAAGCTTACAGTGGTCAAGGAAAAGGGGAGGGGCGCTGTTTGCTCGCTGCAGTCGGAGAAGGGGAGGGTTGCGCTCGGGTGAGAGGAGGAGCATCAGCAGGTGGTGGCGTTGGAGTTGAGCGCGGCCTCCTCCTCACGCTCGCGGTCTTCTTCGATGGCGTCTGGGGTTCGGAAGTGGAGAGGAGGGGTTAGGGAAGAAAGAGGAGGTGCGAAGGAGGGGGGGCGATTGATGGTGGCGGGATCGGAGCGGCGGCCGTCGGTCTGTGGGAGGGCGCCTCCATTCGATTTTTTTACTTTTTTTTTTCTGATCTGTATTGTGAGGAGAGAGAGGGTATAGAGGAAGTTATAATAATATATTTAATTATTTAATTTAATTTAATTGTCCTTTTAAAGTTGACTTTTACATACGACCTCGAAACGAGGCCCACCGCCTGTCGTCTATAGCGTTTCACCCCCATTCCGAACACAATGGGATATGTACCGCAAGCTGAATCGACCGTTTCGATCAGTTTCCGTTGCATTTACATTTAAATCATTATATTGAATTTTAAACGTACATTTCAAATTACCGGGGTCACATACTGACTCAAAAAAAATTCCCGTAAAATATTTTCTGGCTTCGTACTGACGTTACGGTCCTAACGAAACTAATTTCGTCAAATTCTGAGACCGTTTGTAAAAGGGCCATTTTCCAGTCGATTAACTTCAACTGAAACTGGTCAAACGCGTTTTCCTTGGCCACGCTCACATATTGATTCGAAAAATTATGAAAATTGGAATCTAGCAATAATTTGACACTGCGGATCCAACAAAAGTGGTTTCGTCGAAATCCGAGGTCATTTGCAAAATGTCCATTTTTAAGGGCCTGAATTCCATAGCGACTATTCAGAATTTTCAACTGGACATATCTTTTGATTCCCGATATGAAATCTTGATTTTTCGGATTCGTTGGAAAGATATTCACAATTAGATCCCAATGTTTTTGGTTTCACTAAAATCCGGATTGTTTTGCACCCGGTACATTCAATTGAAGTTTGAAATCGAATTATCGAACTACCGCGCCATTTTCAATTCTATTTATAATTATATATAATTATTTATATTCTAACGACGACGCGTATAATATATACGTTCGAATTCTATTCAAAATAAATTTCTCGACGATATTATTTAAAATAATTCATTTTAAATAATCGAAATTCGCTAAAATTTCCAAAATAAAAATTTCTAACTGGCTCGCATTTTACGGGTTATTACAGAAAAGTAGAGGTCGTTTAAGCATAGTAGGGGTTGATCGACAAATATGAAAGATGATGAATCGTTTGGAAAGGGTGTTGCAAAAACCAACCCATTCAAGTAGTTAAAAAAATAGGGGTAATTGTTGGAAATAAGGGCTATTTAGAGAATTACGGATACGAATAAAAAGAAGGGTTGTTTTGAAGTATTAAGAGAAGTAGGGGTAGTTTAAGCAAGGAGGGGTAGATCGACAAATATGAAAGATGAGGAATCGTTTGGATTGGGTGCTGTAAAAACCAACCCTTCACAGTAGTAAAAAGATAGGGGTATTTTTAGGAAGTAAGTGATACATAGAAAATTAGGTGTAGGATTTAAAACAAGGACCATTTTGAAGTATTAAGAGAAGTGGGGGTAGTTTAAGCATAGTAGGGGTAGATCGACAAATATGAAAGATGATGAATCTTTTGGATTGGGTGCGGCAAAAACCAACTCTTCACAGAAGTTAAAAAATAGGGGTAATTGTTGGAAGTAAGGGCTATTTAGAGAATTAGGGGTAGGACTAAAAAGAAGGGTTGTTCTGAAGTGTTAAGGGAAGTAGGGGTAGTTTAAGCATAGTAGGGGTAGATCGACAAATATGAAAGGTGATGAATCATTTGGATTGGGTGCTGCAAAAACCAATCCTTCACAATAAAATTACCCATACTATTTCACTATTTGTCGACAAATATGAAATTTGAAATAGGGGTAATCTTAAAAATAAAAAGGAAAGGTGAAGAAGCAGAACAAAATACGCATAAAATAAAATTATTTCAATTGAATTAAACAAAATAACTTGGGGAATTGCTAAACGATACATCTACTATTATTCAACAAGGGTAATTTTAATCCACTCAAATTGATTTTTGCTTTCCTAGGTCTGATTTAGATCAGCATCCAAAGTTCTTCCCTTTTCTTGCGGCGTAGATTGTAGATCAAAATCCCATTTTTGTGGCGTAGATTGTAGATCAAAATCCCTTTTCTCTTTATTTTGAATAGAAGAAATTCTAAATCTAACCATTTATTTTATTAAGAGATTTGGAAAGGAGGAAAGGAGATTAGATTTATGAATTGCTTGGGGAAGAAGAAGAAGAAGGAGGCCATAGCGTCACCATTAGTTTATGTGAATAAATAAGTGGGTTTAAGGTTTTATTTATAGGTGGGTTAGAAGAACTGGTCCCTTAGGATTAAATTAAAAAAATCATCTAAACCGTCCACCTCACCCTAGAAAAGAACATTCCAGAACCCAATCAACACAGCCAGGGTGCGTTGCACAAATAAACCATGCGCAGGGGCATGTGCTATTATTATTATACATATATATTCTCTTTTTGATTTGAAATTTTTATTCATTGGCCATAAATAAAATTTCAAGACAACCTTTTCTTTCTTTGTTTTGTTATTCCCTTGTTCACGCGCAGCGCTTGTTTTAACTTATCTTCATTTATAATTCACCATTGTGCGTAAACTAAGTAATTGAATGTGAACAATTATATGGTTTATTTTTCCCCTAATAAATTAGATTATTTATTTCTCTTTTTAACCTCCTCTCTACATAACCCATTTTCATACCATCTTTTTAATTAAACCATCTTTTTAACCGTTTCACACTGCATTGCATATATCATTCTTTCTCCAATCAATTAATTTTCCTTCATGCATTTAACTTCCTTTTTTTTTGATTGCACATCCTTATTTTACAATCAATCAGTTTTCCTTTAATGAATTTATTTTATTACATTGCTTCATGCATTAAAACTTTACATCTTTCCTTATTTTTATTGTTGCATGAAATTGTCTCCTTAATTTATCTTTGCTTATCTCTCTCTTTTTATATTAATGCATTTACACATTGATTTCTTCCTTTTACTTGCACATTTAATGCATTAACCTTTTTAAAATGCATGAATCTTTTTCTTTTAACATATACTCATGCATTACCTTTATAACATTTTTTTTTTTAAATTATCAATGATCATGCATATATTTACATACATGCACAATCAAATATTTATAGAAATATCAGAGGTGTTACACGGGTCAGATCGGGTCCTCCATCTGATCCAAACCGGTGCCTTCTATCCGAAGGCGACGTGCTCTTCTTGGTAGTAAGGAGAAAGCGGATCTGGTCGGGTTCCTGGATCTTCATCGTAACCGAGCCGGTGACTTCATTCCAAAGCAGCGTGCACTTCTGTGCTGCAGAAGGTGGATCGGATCCCCCTTTCTGATCCGATCTGGGCCATCCGATCTGACCCGGAGACCAATCAATGCCGAAATCCAAACATTTCTGGTTCTGCGGGCGTTCACGGAAACTAGCTTAACTTTCAAATCGTAAGTCCGTTTTAGCCAAACGAAAGCTCTACCTGCAACTAATTCATAGGGCTACAAGAGTTACCGAGCAACGCTCCGTATTTGGGTTTAAAAGAGGTCATCGGTTAGGAGTTTCGAGCCGTCCTTTGTTTATGCTTTACTTTATATAATTTATTGTTTATGGTTTATTGTTTATGGTTTACGGTTTATGATTATTGTCTATGGTTTACGATTTATGGTTTATTGTTTATGGTTTACGGTTTATGGTTTATGGTTTATTGTCTATGATTTATCCTTTATGGCTTAATGTTTATGGTTTATGGCTTTATTTTATATAATTAATTGTTTATACTTTATTGTTTATGATTTTTGGTTTATTGTTTATACTTTATTGTTTATGGTTCACAATTTATGATTTATAGTTCATGGTTTACGGTTTATTGTTTACGATTTATCATTTATGGCTTAGTGTTTATGGTTTATGCTTTATTTTATATAGTTAAAAAATAGGGGAGATTGTTGGAAGGAAGGGAAATTTAGAGAGTTAGGGGTAGGATTAAAAAGAAGGTTTGTTTTGAAGTATTAAGATAAGTAGGGGTAGTTTAAGCATAGTAGGGGTAGATCGACAAATATGAAAGATCATGAATTGTTTGGATTAGGTGCTGCAAAAACCAATCCATTACAGTAGTAAAAAGATAGGGGTAACTTTTGGAAGTAAGGGATATTTAGAGAATTTGGGGTACGATTAAAAGTAGGACTTTTTTAAAGTATTAAGAGAAGTAGGGGTAGATTAAGCATAGTAGGGGTAGATCGACAAATATGAAAGATGATGAATCACTAGGATTGGGTGCTTCAAAAACCAACCCTTCAAAAAAGGTAAAAAATAGGGGTAATTTTTGGAAGTAAGGGAAATTTTGAGAATTAGGGGTAGGGTTAAAAAGAAGTTTTGTTTTGAAGTATAAAGAGAAGTAGGGGTAGATCGACAAATATAAAAGATGATGAATCGTTTGGATTGGGTGCTGCAAATACCAAACCTTCACCGTAGTAAAAAAATAGGGGTAATTGTTGGAAGTAAGATATATTTAGAGAATTAGGGATAGGAATAAAAAGAAGGGTTGTTTTGAAGTATTAAGAGAGGTAGGTGAAGTTTAAGCATAGTAGGGCTAAATCGACAAATATGAAAGTTGATAAATCGTTTTGATTAGGTGCTGCAAAAACCAACCTTACACAGTAGTAAAAAGATAGGGGTAATTGTTGGAAGTAAGGGATATTTAGGGAATTAGGGGTACGATTAAAAAGAAGGTTTGTTTTGAAGTATTAAGAGAAGTAGGGGCAGTTTAATCATAGTAGGGGTAGATTGACCAATATAAAAGACGATGAATCGTTTGGATTGGGTGCTGCAGAAACCAACCCTTCACAGTTGTAAAAAGATAGGGGTAATTGTTGGAAGTAAGGGCTATTTAGAGAATTAGGGGTAGCATTTAAAAGATGGACTATTTTGAAGTATTAAGAGAAGTAAGGGTAGTTTAAGCATAGCAGGGGTAGATCGACAAATGTGAAAGATGGTGAATCATTTGGATTGGGTGCTGCAAAAAACAACCCTTCACAGTAGTAAAAAGATAGGCGTAATTGATGGAAGTAAGGGCTATTTACATAATTAGGAGCAGGATTTACGTAAGTAAGGGCTATTTAGCGAATTAAGGGTACGATTAAAAAGAAGTGCTATTTTGAATTATTAAAAGAAGTAGGGGTAGTTTAAGCATAGGAGGGGTAGATCGACAAATATGAAAGATGATGAATCATTTGGATTGGGTGCTGCAAAACGCAACCCTTCATATTAGTTAAAAATAGGGGTAATTGTTGGAAGTAAGGGTGTGACGACCGCCCATAACCCCGCACTATACAAGAGAAACAATGCGTTGAAAATTGTGCAAGGTTGTCATGGACAATCATCAGAGTAGGAAAACACAAGCGGAACCTATCGTAAAACTCACAGCGCAAGGATAAAATATAATAGAACATATACAACAGGTTATAATAGTGAAGCAAAAACACTGGACTAGAAAGTAAGATCCACAAACTTGAAAATAGTGTTTATACAAAGTTGCCTCACTACATCACTCAGAAAAAGCAAACAGGGGAAATCCAATTATTAGCTAGTAGTAAAACTGGTACGTGAGCCCCCTGCTCGCCATCAATCAGCATCGTCGTCCTCACTAAAACATTACCTGTCACCTGTTACTTAGTCTGCCCACCCACAATCGGATGAACATCCCAAGGTAATAAGAGGATACATAAAACCTTGAGTCAAGCAACAGTCTTAGTGAGCTATAAAATAGCTACAAACATCAACAATAAAGTGTATAAGAGGGGATAGATAAACATACTAATCTACCCATAACACCAGAAAAGACCTCAACCTTATCTTCCCCACATCGGACAGTGATAGCCTTTACAATCCATTCAACCAAAGGAATAACAATTCATATGTGGAAACCAGAGCAACCATTCAATCATGGAAAACACACATAACATCCAGATTATATAAGTCTCACGCAGACAACCCTAATCGAGTTTAACATTCCCCAAGCACTCTCCCCAGAGGCCTAAACCAATATCAGTCAAGCACTCAATGAACATCTCCCTCGACTTTGGATAATCCATGTGAGATAGTACAAACAGAACAACCAATCATCCATGACTGACTCTGACTATGACCGTCAATCCTGCTTTGAAACCATCATCAATCGTATGACGGCCAACCTTGCCATATGTGAAGGGCTAATGGTAACCCCAGTTCTAGTATAAACTCCATATGTCCTACCTTGACACTGTCCAACCTTGACAACTAGGCCTTTCAACCATACGCAAGGTACTCGACCAGCAACCTTCCAGTCTATTGGGTGCCCCCATCGCACCCCTGCTTTGAGCCTGCTAGAAATTACGAAAACGATGATCTCTCGTCCTTCAATATCTCTTGTCATCCAACCTTGACGGCTATTTACTACTCAAGCGACCTTCTCGAGCAACCATTATCCACCACCTCACGAGCTTTGAGTTGTCTGCCTATTCATTGTTTTTCACTGATCAACGAACATATCACATCACTTCGAACATCCCCTTTGGTCCGATCCGATCCACTTTGGTCCGATCTGATTCACTTTCGTCCGATCCACTTTCATCTGATTAACTTATGGTCCGGTCCAAATGTTGTGCGATCCAACTATGGTCCGATCCAAACCCTACATATTGCAATTCAACTATTATTTCGATCAAAACTTCGCCAAACGACGAATCTGACGAAACAAACTCAATCAAAATCATTAAACACAATCATAAACATATCACAACACTGTAAGTTTCAAATAAGGTTTTTCAACATGATATTGCAGTGAATTACATAAACCCTAAAGAGGATCTATTACGAAAAACAATGAATCGAGTTTAATTTCATATCTAGGGTTTCTTTTGCTTCATTATTTGATGACGAATCTAGGTTGAATCAAATCGGAGAGCTCGACATGACGCCGCGCCTCTACAGGAGATCCACGAGCGTCGTTCTCGAAGTCAAATCTAGGAAAGCTGATACGGTACTAGCCGATTTTGGGATATAGGGTTTTTCTTTTGTCTCGTATAAATGTGATCTCTTAAAAAATGTGGAACCGGTCCTTGTTTTATAATATATGACTTGCGAGATATTTGATAACCCCTTTTACCTGTTCAACCATTCAAAACTATAGAGAAAAATCAACCTTTTTTTATTTCCTTTATTAAGAACAGTTCTCACCCTATACAACGCTCTTATGTGTGACCCTATAGGTTATCATAACATTGGCAACAATTTAAACAATATTTAAACTGTAAACAGTGAGCGACATCTAGTAATACATCGTTGTTACCCAAGTTATAATAATTTTAATGATTCAATACATCCTTTTTCGTGACCATTGTATCAATGTAATATAATCCTTTTAACCAATATATCCAGTATTAAACTCAAGGCATGGATCGTATCATCCTCTTTATAATTTAGTCCTTTTATCTCGATCGATGAGTAGACTATTTAAAACAAATCAATATTTGAGCACGGCCATGCATCACAGTCTCACTCAATCAAGAGGCCCATGGATATCACTATGAATATATCGTAGGGTTAAATTCCATCCAGATCATTCATAATTTTCATTCGATTCGAGATGTATCCAATAATCACCGTTATCGTTACTCTGTTACGAATAACTTTAGATGATATCAAAACACAAATATCATCGAATAAAATTATATTAATTTCAGGTCTGACGACCATTACATCACTGTCACTATGAGAATAACTTAGGATACTTTCAATTATATTCCATGTAGTTATCTCACGATGGGTCAGCCCAATACGATATTCTCCAATACGTATTTATGTTTTGACATTAATATTACATATATTAATGATCAATGAGATGTGATCATCAGTAAATCAACATACTAGTCTCACCATTTTAGTGTTGTCCTTTGTAAGCAATAAAACTTGACTAGGGACATTTAAGAATTATAATACTTAATAATTATATAATCTCAAGTTCAAGTCTTACTCGAACTATATAATTCCGTATTATTATTCTAAGGACTTTTGTTATGTTAATACTTTTATTACGCAGTAAATATAACACAACAGAATATATATATTTTATTCCAAATAAAATAACAACAACAACATTGTTATCTTCGTGCTTACATCTAATCAACACCTTTTGCACTTCCACATCCCCGACCCTCACCTCTAGCTTCTCCCAATTCACCCTTGCCGCATACCTCTTGAGCCAATCCATGCCCAAGATGATCCCAAACCCAGCGAAGTTAAGAACAAAGCAACCACACGCAAAAGAGCAACCATGACTCGACAACACTAGACCACGGCATATCATGCAAAAATATGACGAACCCCCAATTGGATTAGTAACTATGAAGGGTCTATCAGAAATCTCAGGTTCCAAACCTAAGACAAACTTCTCGTTCTTCTGATATGATGTATCAATGTACGAACGAGCATATCTAGACAAGGCTTCAAAATAGAAAATATAGTCAAACACAGAACGATCATTCCGTTTCAGCTATATGAACTTCTTGAATAGAGAAGATTTCTGAGATGCGGAGATAAACTTTGCTTCAAACTTAGCTTGGAATAGCTCCCATGAAATTTCTTCTTCTGGAGTCTCGAGTGTAACAGAATTCCACCATTTCATGGCCCTGTCCTGCAGTTCCCTTGATGCAAGCTTTCTCTTTATTGCATCCTCAATACCCAAGTCTCCAAAGATTCGAACACATGAGTCCATCCACCTCTGAACCACTTCGCCTGGTTCAGTTCCCTTGAATGGTTTTCCCCCTATAGGTGTAAAGTCCTTGCACAGCTTTGCAAAATCTACTACTCTAGGAACTCGCACACTAACATCTACCGTTGCCACCACTGGAGCAGGTAACCTTCGCATAACTGCTTCTGCCATGGCTTCAAACATGGCCGGGTAATTAGGTTCAACACGATTTCTTCCTCCAGTATTGGCTCACCTAACAGCGTGCCTTGATTCTCGTCTACTCATTCTAAATATGTAATTCAGAATAATTAGCCACCTTCAAGAAAAACTGCTAAAGGAAAATGACTGCTACTACTATATATGCTAATATGTATAGTAAGCATCCAACTGAAATCTACAAGTACGTCTCTCATACGTGATTACATCCTTGAACTTTGGCCAAAAATCATTGATCGGAGCTTGATACCAAATGTGACGACCGCCCATAACCCCCACACTATACAACAGAAATAATGCACTGAAAAATGTGCAAGGCCGTCATGGACAATCATCAAAGTAGGAAAACACAAGCGGAACCTGTCATAAATCTCACAGCGCAAGGATAAAATATAATAGAACATATACAACAGGTAATAATAGTGAAGAAGAAACCCTGGACTTCCATACAACTAGAAAGTAAGATCCACAAACTTGGAAATAGTGTTTATACAAAGTTGCCTCACTACATCACTCAGAAAAAGCAAACAACGGAAATCCAATTATTAGCTGGTAGTAAAACTGGTACATGAGCCCCTTGCTCGCCATCGATCAGAATCGTTGTCCTCACTAAAGCATTACCTGTCACCTGTTACTTAGTCTGCCCATCCACAATCGGATGAACAACCCAAGGTAATAAGAGGATACATAAAACCTTGAGTCAGACAACAGTCTTAGTGAGCAATAAAACAACTAACAAACTTCAACAATAAAGTGTATGAGAGGGGATAGATAAACATACTAATCTACCATAACACCAGATAAGACCTCAACCTTATCTTCCCCACATCGGACAGTGATAGCCTTTACAATCCATTCAACCAAAGGAATAACAATTCGTACATGGAAACCAGGTTTACCATTCCATCATGTAAAACACACATAACGTCCAGATTATATAAGTCTCACACAGACAACCCTAATCGAGTGTAACATTCCCCAAGCACTCTCCCCAGCGGCCTAAACCAATATAAGTTAAGCACTCAAAGAACATCACCCTCGACTTTGGATAATCCATGTGAGATAGTACAAAAAGAACAACCAATCATCCATGACTGACTCTGACTATCACTGCCAATCCTACTTTGAAACCGTCGTTAATCGTATGACGGCCAACCTTGCCATATGTCAAGGGCTAATGGTAACCCTAGTTCATGTATAAACTCCACATGCCCAACCTTGACATTGTCCAACATTAACAACTTGGCTTTTCAACGATACCTAAGGTACTCGACCAACAACCTTCCGGTCTATTGGGTGCCCCCATCGTACCCCTGCTTTGAGCCAACTAGAACTTACGACAACGATATTCTCTCGGCCTTCAATATCTCTAGTCGTCCAACCTTGACAGCTATTTACCACTCAAGCGACCTTCTCGAGTAACCATTATCCACCAACTCAGGACCTTTGAGTTGTCTGCCTATTCATTGCTTTTCACCGATCAACGAACATATCACATCACTTCGAACATCCCCTTCTGGACTCTCGTCAAAGCCATCATCACTATCGAACGAAACAACATCAACATAAGGTTCAATATAGTTTATAGCATTATCACCCCCAATTAGTACGCTTTTGAACACTTCCAAACTTCCTAATTGAATTCACTTTGAAGTTACATCATCACCGGACATGTCCGATAAGAAAAACATGCCCAGAAATGGCTGACCAGAAATGGCTGTCCAGAATGGTCTGATCCAACTTTGGTCTAGTCAGATCCACTTTGGTCCGATCCGATCCATTTTGGTCCGATCCGATCCACTTTTGTTCGATTCACTTATGGTCCGGTCCAAATGTGGTACGATCCAACTATGGTCTGATCCAAACCCTGCATATTGCGATTCAACTCCGATTTCGAGCAAAACTTCGCCAAACGACGAATCCGATGAAACCAACTCAACCAAAATCATCAAATACAATCATAAACATATAATAACACTACTAACCACATGAAAATAACAATTACCACAAAAATGATGTAAATCTCACCAAAAACCATTAAAATGAACATATGATCAAAATGAGAGATCTAACTAACATAAACATGTAAAATGACATGAAATTAACGAGTAGAACTTGTTAGATTAGATCATAGGGTGATGCATATGAAAATGAACTTATAATCGTGTAAATCTATGGTAAAACATCCCAATTTGACGAGAAACATGCACAACCACTCATATACTTCGTTGCATTCATGTGAGAGATGTAGATCACTCACCGATTTTCCAAAACAAGCTAAAATGATAGAATTATGAATTCGAACAACGAATACTTTAAACCAAGCTCCTTGATCCGATGAATTTGCCCTTGGAACGATGTAAATCTTGCCTCGAATGGTGTAGATCTTCGATTTCCCTCCTTAGAATTGGATTTCTAATGGTGAAAAAGTGTTTTAGAGAAAGAAGGAGTACAAGACCTCCAAATGAGAGAACGGGAGAAGTAACCTATTCTCCATACCCCTCACCCTCTATTTATAGACTCCACCATCCCACTAATGGGCCTCTCCAATTCAGCCCATTAGGCTCTCCAAACCTGAAAAACCAACTGAAAAACCTTAAAACAGCGATTTCTCTCAAACCGCTGAGCCAAAACCTTAATATAACCACTCTACGGAAAGGCAATCATCAATTCCTTTACAATGGCATAGGTATCACCCTCTGATTTGACCTAAGTAAAAAGTTATGTCCTGTACAAGCCTGACAGGGGCTAAATTGTCATAAACAAAATTGGTAAAAATTATGGATATGTCTCACATCCCCATAAACAGCATATTAAAAGATGAGAATGATCCAACCCTTAGAGAATAAAACAAATACATTTTACGATCTTCCGATACGTAAAATGCAGGTTGTTACAAAGGGCTATTTAGAGAATTAAGGGTACGATTAAAAAGAAGAGTTGTTTTGAACTATTAAGAGAAGTAGGGGTAGTTTAAGCATAGGAGGGGTTGATCAACAACTATGGAAGAAGATGAATCGTTTGGATTGGGTGCTGAAAAAACCAACCCTTCACAGTAGTAAAAATATAGGGGTAATTGTTTGAAGTTAGGGGTAATTAAAGAATTTGAGGAAGGATTTAAAAGAAGGACTGTTTTGAAGTATTAAGAGAAGTAGGGGTATTAAGCATAGTAGGGGTAGATCGATAAATATGAAAGATGATGAATCATTTGGATTGGGAGTTGCAAAAACAAACCCTTCACAAAAGTTAAAAAATAGGGGTAATTTTTGGAAGTAAGGGATATTGGGAGAATTAGGGGAAGGATTAAAAAGTAGGATTTTTTTGAAGTATTAAGAGAAGTAGGGGTTGT
The DNA here is from genome assembly GCA_030737875.1 of Allium sativum. Taxonomy (NCBI): domain Eukaryota; kingdom Viridiplantae; phylum Streptophyta; class Magnoliopsida; order Asparagales; family Amaryllidaceae; genus Allium; species Allium sativum. The sequence goes on along the minus strand of CM060918.1, from coordinate 36,084,588 downwards.
TTAAGCATAGTAGGGGTAGATCGACAAATATGAAAGCTGACGAATCGTTTTGATTGGGTGCTGCAAAAACCAACCCTTTACAGTAGTAAAAAGATAGGAGTAATTGTTGGAAGTAAGTGTCATTTAGAGAATTAGGGGAAGGATTACAAAGAAGGGTTGTTTTGAAATATTAAGAGATGTAGGGGTACTTTAAGCATAGTAGGGGTAGATCGACAAATATTAAAGATGATGAATCATTTGGATTGGGTGCTGCAAAAACCAATCCTTCACAATAGTTAACAAATACGGGTAATTGTTGGAAGAAAGATATATTTAGAGAAGTATGTGTAGGTTTAAAAAAAAGGGATGTTTTGAAGTATTAAGATAAGTAGGGGTAGTTTAAGCATAGTAGGGGTAAATCGACAAATATGAAAGATGATGAATCCTTAGGATTAGATGCTGTAAAAACCAATCATTCACAGTAGTAAAAAGATAATGGTAATTGTTGGAAGTAACGGCTATTTGCAGAATTAGGGATAGGATTAGAACAAGGATTGTTTTTCAGTATTAAGAGAAGTAGGTGTAGATTAAGCATAGTAGAGGTTGATCGATAAATTTGAAAGATGATGAATCATTTGGATTGGCTGCTACAAAAACCAACCCTTCACAGTAGTTAAAAAATAGGTGTAATTGTTTGTAGTAAGGGATATTTGTAGAATTAGGGGAACGATTAAAAAGAAGGGTTGTTTTGAAGTATTAAGAGAAGTAAGGGTAGTTTAAGCATAGTAAGGGTAGATCGACAAATATAAAAGATGGTGAATCATTTGGATTGGGTGCTGCAAAAACCAACCCTTCATAGTAGTAAAAAGATTGGGGTAATTGTTGGAAGTAAGAGTTGTTTAGAGAATTTGGGGTAGGATGTAATAACCCGGAAATGCGAGCCAGTTTAAAAATTTTATTTTGGCAATTTTAGCGAATTTTGATTATTTAAAATGAATTATTTTAAATAATATCAACGAGAAAATTTCTTTTGAATAAAATTCAATCGTATATAGTTATATAGATCGACGATAAAGTATAAATAATTATTTATAAATATAAAAGGAATTGAAAATGGCACGGTAGTTCGATAATTCGATTTCAAACTTCAGTTGAATGTATCGGGTGCAAAACAATCCGGATTTTAGTGAAACCAAAAACATTAGGATCTAATTGATAATATCTTTCCAACGAATTCGAAAAATTGAAATTTATTAGTGAGGATCAAAAGATATGCCCAGTTGAAAATTCTGAATAGTCGCTATGGAATTCAGGCCCTTAAAAATGGGAATTTTACAAACGACCTCGGATTTCGACGAAATTACTTTTGTTGGATCCGCAGTGTCAAATTATTGCTAGGTTTCAAATTTCATAATTTTTCGAATCAATATGTGAGTGTGGAAAAGGAAAATGCGTTTTACCAGTTTCAATTGATTTTAATCGACTGGAAAATGGCCATTTTTCCAACGGTCCAAGAATTTGACGAAACTAGTTTTGTTAGGACCGTATCGTCAATACGAAGCAAGAAATTACTTTTCTGGAATTTTTCGAGTTAGTGTGCGGCCCCGGTAAATTGAAATGCTCGTTTAAATTCAATATATAGAGTTATATGTTGATTTTGACGAAAACTGATCGAAACGATCGAATCAGCCTACGATACATATCCCATTGTGTTCGGAATGGGGGTGAAACGCTATGGACGATAGGCGGTGGGCCTCGTTTAGAGGTCAAAAATAAAAGTTGCTTTTTGGTGAAAAATAAAATAATTAAATAAAAATCTCTTCCTCTCCTATTCCCTCTGGCCCCCCTTTATTTTTCGATTCATTCAAAACAGAGAAAAAGAAAAAAAAAAGAAAAATGGAGGGAGGACGGAGGCGGAAGAGTCGCCATCGCGCCCCCCTAGGGCAGCGCCGCCCACCGCCGTGCCCCAGGCGGCGGCGCGCCACCTCCGAACCCACCCCCTGCTCTCGCGACGCAGCCCCCCCCCCAACCAAAAGTCGACCGCAACCACCGCAATCGACACCACCCCCCTCCACCGCACCCACTCGACCACCTCCCCGCCTCCCACCTGAAGACCGACACCCCACACACCCCCTTCGAGGCCCTGAAACCCTAGAAAATTTTACTGTAAGTTATTTTTTTTTATCTTATTTATTTTTCAATTTTCAGTTATCGTTCTATTTGATTTTAAATCTGATTTTATTTGATTTGAAAACTGAAATTTATTTGGTTTTAAAATAGAATTTTAACTAAGTAGAAAGGCGGAGATTTTTTTAAAATAGAAAATATTAGATCTTTAAACTATAAAAGATTTGATTTTTAAGCTATGAAGGAATTTGACTTTTTGACTTTGAAAAGTTTGATTTTTAACTATGGAAAAATCGGATATTTTTACCATTTTAAAGACGCTATTTTTATCATTGTAAAGAGGCGATTTTTCATAGCAAAAAGAAATGGTTTTCAATAATATAAAAGTTGAATTTTTATATTCATGAAGGTGAGATTTTTATTCGAAGAAACATATGATTTTTATCTATAATAAAAATTCGATTTTTATATATTGAATAGCGTAGTAAAAATTTGATTTTTATATATTGAACAGCGAAGTAAAAATTCGATTTTTATATACTGAATAGCGAAGTAAAAATTCGATTTTTACATATGTAGTGGCTACGGGCAACGAAAGCGACAAAAGGCGAGAATGGCGATGATTTCTCTAAATGAAGTGTCGTGGAGTTGGAATAGCTACCGGTGAGAATTTCTCACTCTTTAATTTCTTTTTCTAGTTATATATATACTAGGATGCAGACGGTGTTTAGTAGCACCCGACACAATCGTCCACAGACCATGGACTTGTTTGTTTGGCTGTGTAGTTGGTTAGATTATTTGGGTTGAATTGAATTGTTTGGTGAAATGAAATTTATTTGATTGATGGTTGAATGGCGTGGGCCTTCACTAGACCGGGGATAAGGCTAGGCCTTGTCCCGTTTCTAGTATCGTGCCGTTATGACGCCGAAATTTTCTAAAATAAGTTAGAAAAATAAGAATATCATTTTTATTTTGTAAATGAACTGGATAAAAATTCATGTGTTAATATAAAATATTTTATCGTTAAAAATATAATTTTTAACGTGAATGTGAATAAATAAATATTCATTTATAAACCCGACGGTTTGTTTATGTACACTTATTTGAAGGAAATTGATTGGGACGATAAATTTTACACATCGCCCAACTGCACAAATAAAATCTGTGTTTGATTGTTTGAAACCCCACACGGGTATTGGGATAATATATGATATACACTAATCCCAATAATTAGTTGTATGTCGATCGATTGATTGACAGGTTGTTATAAGCGTTAGATATCTATATTTGATGCTTATACAGTGTTGTGCACTTTGGATGATGGTTGATTATTTATTCTTGCTATTATATACATTTGTTGTATGGAATCCATATAATTGACTTTATATGGTAATTGATTGGCCTCATTCCAATCGGAAAAATAAAGAACATTATAAAATAAAGGTTCATGTGTTGACCATACTCATCCGTTGAGATTAGTCATGTGTTGAACGAAATATTTTAAAAATAAAATTTACATCTTTATCAATATAAAATAAAGGTTCACGTGTTGACAGTACTCATCCGTTGAGATTAGTCATGTGATGAACGAAACATTTTGAAAATAGAAATATTTGAAATAGAAATATTTGAAATAGAAATATTTGGAAATAGAAATATTTGAAATATAATATATGAAAATAGAAATATATAAAGCCGTATTGATTAGAGATGCGCTATTTTGACGCGAACGATGTTTATATCGATTATATTCGTTTTAAATTTGATTTGAAATGAATAGAAAACGAATTTGAATTGAATTGAATATATAATGAATTTGAATTGAATTGAATATATAACGAATTTGATTTGAATTGAATATTAGGAATTTGAATTGAATTGAATATATAACGAATTTGATTTGAATTGAATATAAAACGAATTTGAATTGAATTGAATATATAATGAATTTGAATTGAATTGAATAGAAAACCAATTTGAATTGAATTGAATATAAAACCAATTTGATTTGAACTGAATAGAAAACGAATTTATTTGAACTGAATAGAAAACGAATTTGATTTGAACTGAATAGAAAACGAATTTGATTTGAATTGAATATATAACGAATTTGAATTGAATTGAATAGAAAACCAATTTGAATTGAATTGAATAGAAAACCAATTTGAATTGAATTGAATATAAAACCAATTTGATTTGAACTGAATAGAAAACGAATTTGATTTGAACTGAATAGAAAAAGAATTTGATTTGAATTGAATATATAACGAATTTGAATTGAATTGAATATATAACGAATTTGAATTGAATTGAATATATAATGAATTTCAATTGAATCGAATATATAGCGAATTTGAAATGAATTGAATTGAAAACGAAATCGAATTGAATAGAAAACGAATTCGAATTGAAAGAGAATTGAAATGAATTCAAATTGAATTGAAATTTGAATTGAATAGGAATGAATTTTAAAACGAATTTATAAGGAAAAATTCAATTTTGATTTGAATTTGAAATGAAGGATGAAATTTTTTTGAAACGAATTTAAGACTATTCATAAAATTCGTTTTAAATAGAAATCGACGAAATATATATTATATATATATATATATATATATATATATATATATAATGGCCTGAATAGAACGCGCCGCGCCGCGGCAGTTCGCGAATTTCGACCATTGACTTCGAACAGACATTACGGGAGATCCGACCGTCGTATTCTCCTGAAACCGGAACCGTTGGGTTCGTATCGGAAAGGGCTTTCTAACGAATATTAGAAATTTAAAATCTATCGGTAGGATTTGGAGATACGCCCAAATCAAATTTGGAAAAGGTCGCTGTAAGTGCAGTTCGATGGCCGTTGATGGAAATCGACTGTACGGGCCTTGATAAAATTATTAAAAATATCAATAATTTGTGTGAAATCATAAGAAATGATTTGGGAAAAATTGGGATGAAAAACTCCAAATTTGAAAAGATAAAAATAGATTTTTATCGAAATGAACTAATTTTGAACTAAAATTAAAACCCATTTATTTTTTTAATAAATAAATTGGATTTGAAATGGGTTGTAAATAGAATTGATTTGTGGGTTTATCATGAACAATGTTTTAAATAACATTTGTTCTTTAACCCGATAATAAATGGAATGTGATTTGGGTTTACCGTGAACTGTGTTTTAAATGACATTAGTTCTTTAATCCAGTGAAAGGAGTTTTAATGAATTTGTAATTAAATTTGAAATGGGAATTGATAATTAAAATTATCAATTTAAAAAGTGAGCGAGGATGGAGTATCATCAGTTTTGCTCCAAAGCGATAGTTAAATCTTTAATCATATTTAAACGTGAAATGGTAATTAATTTTACCGATAACACCGTGGTGTTAGATGTGGAGTATTACCCGTTTTGCTTCTTGGGACGAATAGGTTGGGATTGGGAAATAAAATAAATAATTACTTCGGTGTGGTTCGCTAATCTCGACTAGTTTGGAAAACCATAATTTGTTTTGAAATGACATCCAAAGGAAGATTAAAGGATAAATTTTAAAGAATTTATCTTGGATAAAATTTATGGGAACCTTTCCCTAAGAACTGGAATGAGGTGTATGTTGTGTTTGTGTAACATTTGTTTTTAATATACGCGGGTTGTTCGGAAAGTCAGGGTTTATACCCATTCTGAAAAACCGATTCGACGATATGTCGAAGATGAAGACAGTGGTTGAAGACCGGAAATCTTCACATCGTTTGGATAATTACTGATGATCGTGATTGGGTTGTACACCCAAGAGGATGGAAATAGTTGGTGGTCGTCCAGACGTACCTGGAGATCGATGGATATGCGAGGAAAGTGCCTCTGGTTTCGTTCAGACCCAGAACGAACTTGTAAATGAATTGTGTGTCTGACATTGGATTTTATTCTGTGTTGATTGATTTCTGTTAAATATATATCTGTTTGGCGGCGGAGAATTTGTTCTCTTGCTTAACACCCTTCTCTGAGACGTACGAGCTTAGAGGTTATATATCGATAGATATCAATCGCATGGCATGAATTGCTTGGGTGGCATGCTGAGTTGCATAGATCAAGGCTTCTGTTGAAAAGCAAATTCTTGTGGTTGATGATCAAAGCACGACCTTTGTGGCGTAGCTTTGTGTATAGCGTGGATTCCCGAGCCTCACACCCCGGTATGAGTTAAAAACGGGATACGGACCATTAGGAGAACATGACGTTTCTTTCTAGCTTTGGTGGTGTCAGTGACTTACCAGCCCTGACATTTATATACTTTTCACCTTTGTGGTTGTTGGAATGAGGCGCCTCGATTATAGGTCTGTAAGGACCGGGAAACGTGTGTTTAGGAATAAATAATCCTCTAACGTAAGTGAGGACCGGCCCAACCAATCCAGTGGCTTCCCAGAGTGCGTAGTCCTGAGCATTTGTTAGAGTGTCTCGAAGCGGAGAGGAGCTTGCCCGTTGCCTCAACTCATGACGGAAATCCAATTTCCAATACGCGTATTGCGGTTTTAATTGTAGAGCTAGTATGGCGACATAGTAGATGGTAGCTATGCTGCCTATGATTGCTATTTATGATTTGAATTGTTTTGACACTATACACTTATTATATTATCAAATGATTTGTTTTAAACGTATCAAGCATGTTTGGCTGTTATAAGGTAAAACCCTATCCTCCGGCTTGCGTTGCACTGCGTGATGGGACCTGGGTCTTATGATAGCTTAATTTTTCGAAAAAGCATTGCGTTGTTTATTGATATGCACTGGTATTCTTGGAAGGAAACCCGTTCCGTGTTATACGGCGTGGTCCCTTGAATTACTCTGTTTTAAAGTAAAGTTCTAAATAACTGTTTTAGTTCTCACACCAGTCACATGACTGACCTGGAGTTTATTGTTTTAACCTAAACTCTGGGTGCCCTTATTTTCCATACGGGCAGCTAGTAGTTTTGGTTTTGCAGATTTATATTCATAGGATCCTGGTATACAGCTAGAATGATATCCAGAAAGCTCTGTATCCGTATATCACCTTCAGTTGTGTTTTATATTGTTTTCCGCTGTTATGTATTTTATTGTAATCTCTGATATTTATCGAATGTAATTTATTTATTTATACTCTTTATATTCTTGTATTTGATGGAATTGTTGTAATAGCAATGAAATATTCTTCCGTCTGCGTTCTGATTTGTCGTGTTCTCAAACGATCAGGGGTTTCGAACGGTCTAGATCGGTTTAACGACTGATTCAGATCGAGCGAAATTCTAGGCCGTCACATTTGGTATCAGAGCTTTGGTTTACAGAGCTCGAGAACAAGACACATTAGAACCAGACGAAAGAATTCATCAGATATTGGATTAGTAATATCCAATTAGAATGACTCGTTAGAGATAGGATCAGTAGTATCCTAGAACGAGTGTGAAGAGTATATTTTTCAATTGAAGACAATTTTGTTTTGAAAGTTAAATTCAAGTATACGTATTTGAATATTTATTTATATTGAATTTGGACAATCCAGTATATGAAGATATTGCATATACGCGTCATGAACGTATATTAGAAGTTTTAATATACTGGATAGATATAGAATCACATTCTAGTCGCCCGGAGATGGTACTGATGATAGCACGTGCATCATCAGTATTTATGTTCGTGTTTCGAAGGTGTGATATCTATATATTTCCATTAGGCTGGTGTGAGAACCAAAACTTATATAGATAGATTCATTTGTTGTGATTTGGCATCAAAAACATGATTTTCTGTATATATATAAAAATTATGAATTTGAAACGTTAATTCACTAATTGATTGATGTTTGTGTTGTTTGTTTAATTGTTTGATAATTTTGAACCATTATGCCTAATTGAATCAAATATTGAATTGTATTGAAAATTAGTCGCATTTGCTTGCATATACATGTACTTACATTGAACAGGTCATAGCAAAGAAGCTAGAGCAGAGAATAAAATTTGTTTGCCCGACAAATAGGTACATGTTTACTACATAATTTACTGTTTTGTTTGGGTGATGATGATTTTATGAGCCTATTGGCTAGCCGCTTGGCTTTTTCTTTTTCTTTTTGAGATCAGAAGTCCTGTATGGCAATTTCGGGATTTTCCCGTGGCTCCCGGTGCCGGGGAGGTTATGGCAAAAAATTTCGAAAATTTAGGGTGTTAGCCAAATTTTTGAAAATTTGGAAATTCTCAGAAACTGAAAAGTTGGAGAATGGAAGCCAGATCAAACGTAGAGTTGATTGATCAAACCACTTTCGGCTTTGTTCCTTTTCGGGGATGAAAAGTTTTAAGTGGGGGAGATTGTAATAACCCGGAAATACGAGCCAGTTTAAAATTTTTATTTTGGCAATTTTAGCGAATTTTGATTATTTAAAATGAATTATTTTAAATAATATCGACAAGAAAATTTCTTTTGAATAAAATTTAATCGTATATAGTTATATAGATCGACGATAAAGTATAAATAATTATTTATAAATATAAAAGGAATTGAAAATGGCGCGGTAGTTCGATAATTCGATTTCAAACTTCAATTGAATGTACCGGGTGCAAAACAATCCGGATTTTAGTGAAACCAAAAACATTAGGATCTAATTGATAATATCTTTCCAACGAATCCGAAAAATTGAAATTTCATAGCGGGGATCAAAAGATATGCCCAGTTGAAAATTTGAATAGTCGCTATGGAATTCAGGCCCTTAAAAATGGGAATTTTGCAAACGACCTCGGATTTCGACGAAACCACTTTTGTTGGATCCGCAGTTTCAAATTATTGCTAGGTTTCAAATTTCATAATTTTTCGAATCAATATGTGAGCGTGGCAAAGGAAAACGCGTTTGACCAGTTTCAATTGATTTTAATCGACTGGAAAATGGCCATTTTTCCAACGGTCTCAGAATTTGACGAAACTAGTTTTGTTAGGACCGTATCGTCAATAAGAAGCTAGAAATTATTTTTCTGGAATTTTTCGAGTTAGTGTGCGGCCCCGGTAAATTGAAATGCACGTTTAAATTCAATATATAGAGTTATATGTTGATTTTGACGAAAACTGATCGAAACGATCGAATTAGCCTATGATACATATCCCATTGTGTTCGGAATGGGGGTTAAACGCTATGGATGACAAGCGGTGGGCCTCGTTTAGTGGTCGAAAATAAAAGTTGCTTTTTGGTGAAAAATAAAATAATTAAATAAAAATCTCTTCCTCTCCTATACCCTTTGGCCCCCCTTTATTTTTCGATTCATTCAAAAGAGAGAAAAAGAAAAAAAAAGAAAAATGGAGGGAGGACGGAGGCGGAAGAATCGCCATCGCGCCCCCTAGGGCAGCGCCGCCCACCGCCGTGCCCCAGGTGGCGGCGCGCCACCTCCGAACCCACCCCCTGCTCTCGCGACGCAGCGCCCCCCCCCCCCCCCCCCCCCGCCACCAAAAGTAGACCGCAACTACCGCAACCGACACCCCCCTCCACCGCACCCCCTCGACCACCTCCCCGCCTCCCACCTGAAGACCGACGCCCCCAAACACCCTCTTCGAGGCCCTGAAACCCTAGAAAATTTTAATGTAAGTTTTTTTATTTTATTTTATTTATTTTTCAATTTTTAGTTACCATTCTATTTGATTTTAAAACTGATTTTATTTGATTTGAAAACTGAAATTTATTTGGTTTTAAAATTGATTTTTAACTAAGTAAAAAGCGGAGATTTTTTTAAAATAGAAAAGATTAGTTCTTTGAACAATAAAAGATTTGATTTTTAAGCTATGAAGGAATTTCACTTTTTGACTTTGAAAAGTTTGATTATTAACTATGGAAAGATCGGATATTTTTACCATTTTAAAGACGATATTTTTATCAATAACATAAAAGTTGAATTTTTATATTCATGAAGGTGAGATTTTTATTCGAAGAAAGATATTATTTTTATCTATAATAAAAATTCGATTTTTATATATTGAATAGCGTAGTAAAATTTTGATTTTTATATATTGAATAGCGAAGTAAAAATTCGATTTTTATATATTGAATAGCAAAGTAAAAATTCGATTTTTACATATGTAGTGGCTACGGGCAACGAAAGCGACAAAAGGTGAGAATGGCGATGATTTCTCTAAATGAAGTGTCGTGGAGTTGGAATAGCTACCGGTGAGAATTTCTCACTCTTTAATTTCTTTTTCTAGTTATATATATACTAGGATGCAGACGGTGTTTAGTAGCACCTGACACAATCGTCCACAGACCATGGACTTGTTTGTTTGGCTGTGTTGTTGGTTAGATTATTTGGGTTGAATTGAATTGTTTGGTGAAATGAAATTTATTTTATTGATGGGTAAATGGCGTGGGCCTTCACTAGACCGGGGATAAGGCTAGGCCTTGTCCCGTTTCTAGTATCGTGCCGTTATGACGCCGAAATTTTCTAAAATAAGTTAGAAAAATAAGAATATCATTTTTATTTTGTAAATGAACTGGATAAAAATTCATGTGTTAATATAAAATATTTTATCGTTAAAAATATAATTTTTAACGTGAATGTGAATAAATAAATATTCATCTACAAACCGGACGGTTTGTTTATGTACACTTATTTGAAGGACATTGATTGGGATGATAAATTTTACACATCGCCCAACTGCACAAATAAAATCTGTGTTTGATTGTTTGAAACCCCACACGGGTACTGGGATAATATATGATATACACTAATCCCAATAATTAGTTGTATGTCGATCGATTGATTGACAGGCTGTTATAAGCGTTAGATATCTATATTTGATGCTTATACAGTGTAGTGCACTTTGGATGATGGTTGATTATTTATCGTTGCTATTACATACATTTGTTGTATGGAATCCATATAATTAACTTTATATGGTAATTGATTGGGCCTCATTCCAATCGGAAAAATAAAGAATATTATAAAATAAAGGTTCATGTGTTGACCGTACTCATCCGTTGAGATTAGTCATGTGTTGAATGAAATATTTTAAAAATAAAATTTACATCTTTATCAATATAAAATAAAGGTTCACGTGTTGACAGTACTCATCCGTTGAGATTAGTCATGTGTTGAATGAAACATTTTGAAAATAGAAATATTTGAAATAGAAATATTTTGAAATAGAAATATTTGAAATAGAATATTTGAAAATAGAAATATATAAAGCCGTATAGATTAGAGATGCGCAATTTCGACGCGAACGATATTTATATCGATTATATTCGTTTTAAATTTGATTTGAACTGAATAGAAAATGAATTTGAATTGAATTGAATATATAACGAATTTGAATTGAATTGAATATATAACGAATTTGATTTGAATTGAATATATAACGAATTTGAATTGAATTGAATATATAACGAATTTGATTTGAATTGAATATAAAACGAATTTGAATTGAATTGAATATATAACGAATTTGAATTGAATTGAATAGAAAACCAATTTGAATTGAATTGAATATAAAACCAATTTGATTTGAACTGAATAGAAAACGAATTTGATTTGAACTGAATAGAAAACGAATTTGATTTGAACTGAATAGAAAACGAATTTGATTTGAATAGAATATATAACGAATTTGAATTGAATTGAATAGAAAACCAATTTGAATTGAATTGAATAGAAAACCAATTTGAATTGAATTGAATATAAAACCAATTTGTTTTGAACTGAATAGAAAACGAATTTGATTTGAACTGAATAGAAAACGAATTTGATTTGAATTGAATATATAACAAATTTGAATTGAATTGAATATATAACGAATTTGAATTGAATTGAATATATAACAAATTTGAATTGAATCGAATATATAGAGAATTTGAAATGAATTGAATTGAAAACGAATTGAATTGAAAACGAATTCGAATTGAACTGAAAGCTAATTGAAATGAATTCAAATTGAATTGAAATTTGAATTGAATAAGAATGAATTTTGAAACGAATTTATAAGGAAAAATTCAATTTTAATTTGAATTTGAAATAAAGGTTGAAATGTTTTTGAAACGAATTTAAGACTATTCATAAAATTCGTTTTAAATAGAAATCGACGAAATATATATTATATATATAATATAATGGCCTGAATAGAACGCGCCACGCTGCGGCAGTTCGCGAATTTCGACCATTGACTTCGAACGGACATTACGGGATATCCGACCATCGGATTCTCCTAAAACCAGAACCGTTGGGTTCGTATCGGAAAGAGCTTTCTAACGAATATTAGAAATTTAAAATCTATCGGTTGGATTTGGAGATACGTCCAAATCAAATTTGGAAAAGGTTGCGGTAAGTGCAGTTCGATGGCCGTTGATGGAAATCGACCGTACGGGCCTTGATAAAATTATTAAAAATATCAATAATTTGTGTAAGATCATAAGAAATGATCTGGGAAAAATTGGGATGAAAAACTCCAAATTTGAAAAGATAAAAATAGATTTTTATTGAAATGAACTAATTTTGAACTAAAATTAAAACCCATTTATTTTTTTAATAAATAAATTGGATTTGAAATGGGTTGTAAATAGAATTGATTTGTGGGTTTATCCTGAATAGTGTTTTAAATAACATTTGTTCTTTAACCCGATAATAAATGGAATGTGATTTGGATTTACCGTGAACTGTGTTTTAAATGACATTAGTTCTTTATCCCAGTGAAAGGAGTTTTAATGAATCTGTAATTAAATTTGAAATGGGAATTGATAATTAAAATTATCAATTTTAGAAAGTGAGCGAGGATGGAGTATCACCAGTTTTGCTCCAACGCGATAGTTAAATCTTTAATCAGATTTGAACGTGAAATGGTAATTAATTTTACCGATAACACCGTGGTGTTAGATGTGGAGTATTACTCGTTTTGCTTCATGGGATGAATAAGTTGGGATTGGGAAATAAAATAAATAATTACTTCGGTGTGGTTCGCTAATCTCGACTAGTTTGGAAAACCATAATTTGGTTTGAAATGACATTCAAAGGAAGATTAAAGGATAAATTTTAAAGAATTTATCTTGGATAAAATTTATGGGAACCTTTCCCTAAGAACTGGAATGAGGCGTATGTTGTGTTTGTGTAACATTTGTTTTTAATATACGCGGGTTGTTCGGAAAGTCAAGGTTTATACCCATTCTGAATAACCGATTCGACGATATGTCGAAGATGAAGACGGTGGTTGAAGACCAGAAATCTTCACATCGTTTGGATAATTACCGATGATCCTGATTGGGCCGTACACCCAAGAGGATGGAAATAGTTGGTGGTCGTCCAGACGTACCTGGAGATCGATGGATATGCGAGGAAACTGCCTCCGGTTTCGTTCAGACCCAGAACGAATTTGTAAATGGATTGTGTGTCTGACATTGGATTTTATTCTGTGTTGATTGATTTCTGTTAAATATATATATGTTTGGCGGTGTAGAATTTATTCTCTTGCTTAACGCCCTTCTCTGAGACGTACGAGCTTAGAGGTTATATATCGATAGATATCAATCGCATGGGATGAATTGCCTATGTGGCACGCTGAGTTGCATAGATCAAGGCTTCTGTTGAAAAGCAAAGTCTTGTGGTTGATGATCAAAGCATGGCCTTTGTGGCGTAGCTTTGTGTATAGCGTGGATTCGCGAGCCTCACACCTCGGTATGAGTTAAAAACGGGATACAGACCGTTGGGAGAACATGACGTTTCTTTCTAGCTTTGGTGGTGTCAGTGACTTACCAGCCCTGACATTTATATACTTTTCACCTTTGTGGTTGTTGGAATGAGGCGCCTCGATTATAGTTTTGTAAGGACCGGGAAATGTGTTCAGGAATAAATAATCCTCTAACGTAAGTGAGGACCGGTCCAACCGATCCAGTGGCTGCCTAGAGTGCGTAGTCCTGAGCATTTGCTAGAGTGTCTCAAAGCGGAGAGGAGCTTGCCCCTTGCCTCAACTCATGACGAAAATCCAATTTCCATTACGCGTATTGCGGTTTTAATTGTAGAACTAGTATGGCGACATAGTAGATGGTAGCTATGCCGCCTATGATTGATATTTACGATTTGAATTGTTTTGACACTATACACTTATTATAGTATCAAATGATTTGTTTTAAACGTATCAAGCATGTTTGGCTGTTATAAGGTAAAACCCTATCCTCCGGCTTGCGTTGCATTGTGTGATGGGACCTGGGTCTTATAATAGCTTCATTTTTCGAAAAAGCATTGCGTTGTTTATTGATATTCACTGGTATTCTTGGGAGGAAACCCGTTCCGTGTTATACGTCATGGTCCATTGAGTTACTCTCTTTTAAAGTAAAGTTTTAAATAACTGTTTTAGTTCTCACACCAGTCACATGATTGACCTGGAGTTTATTGTTTTAACCTAAACTCTGGGTGCCCTTATTTTCCACACGGGCAGCTAGTAGTTTTGGTTTTGCAGATTTATATTCACAAGATCCTGGTTTACAGCTGGAATGATATCCGGAAAGCTCTGTATCCGTATATCACCTTCAGTTGTGTTTTATATTGTTTTCCGCTGCTATTTATTTTATTGTAATCTCTGATATTTATCGAATGTAATTTATTTATTTATACTCTGTATATTCTTATATCTGATGGAATTGTTGTAATAGCAATGAAATGTTCTTCCGTCTGCGTTCTGATTTGTCGTGTTCTCAAACGATCAGGGGTTTCGAACGGTCTGGATCGGTTTAACGACTGATTCGGATCGAGCGAAATTCTAGGCCGTCACATAGGATTTAAAAGAAGGACAGTTTTGAGGTATTAAGAGAAGTAGGGGTAGATCGACAAATATGAAAGATAATGAATCGTTTGGATTGGGTGCTGCAAAAACAAACCCTTCATAGTAGTTAAAAAATAGGGGTAATTTTTGGAAGTAAAGGCTATTTAGAGAACTAGGGGTACGATTAAAAATAAGGGTTGTTTTGAAGTATTAAGAGAAATAGTGGCAGTTTAAGCATAGGAGGGGTAGATCGATAAATATGGAAGATGATGAATCGTTTTGATTGGGTGCTGCAAAAACAACCCCTTCACAGTAGTAAAAAGCTAGGGGTAATTGTTGGAAGTAAGGGCTATCTATAGAATTAGGGATAGGATTTAAAAGACGGTCTGTTTTGAAGTATTAAGAGTAGTAGTGGTAGTTTAAGCATAGTAGGGGTAGATCGACAAATATGAAAGATGATGAATCATTTGGACTGGTTGCAGCAAAAAACCAACCCTTCACAGAAGTTCAAAAAGAGGGAAAATTGTAGGAAGTAAGGGCTATTTATAGAATTAGGAGAAGGATTAAAAAGAAGAGTTGTTTTGAAGTCTTAAGAGAAGTAGGGTAGTTTAAACATAGCAGGGGGTAGATCGACAAATATGAAAGATGATGAATTATTTTGATTGGGTGTTGCAGAAATCAATCCTTCACAATAGTTAAAAAATCAGGGTAATTGTTGGAAGCAAGGGATATTTAAAGAATTAGGGGAATGACTAAAAAGAAGGGTTGTTTTGAAGTATTAAAATAAGTAGGGGTAGTTTAAGCATAGTAGGGGTAGATCGACAAATATGAAAGATGATGAATCATTTGGTTTGGGTGCTACAAAAACCAACCCTTCGCAAAAGTAAGAAAATAGGGGTAACTGTTGGAAGTATGGGCTATTTAGATAATTAGGGGTAGGATTAAAAAGAAGGGTTGTTTTGAAGTATTAAGAGAAGTAGTGGTAGGTTAACCATAGTAGGGATAGATCGAGAAATATGAAAGATGATAAATCGTTTTGATTGGGTGCTGCAAAAACCAATCCTTCACAATAGTTAAAAATAGGGGTAACTGTTGGAAGGAATGGCTATTTAGAGAATTGGGGTAGGGTTAAAAAGAAGAGCTGTTTTGAAGTATTAAGAGAAGTAGGGGTAGATCGACAAATATAAAAAATGATGAATCGTTTGGATTAGGTGCAGCAAAAACCAACCCTTCATAGTAGCAAAAAGTTAGGGGTAATTGTTGGAAGTAAGGGCTATTTAGAGAATTAGGGATAGGATTAAAAAGTAGTGCTGGTTTGTGAAGAATTAACAGGAGTATGGGTAGTTTAAGCATAGTAGGGGTAGATCGACAAATATGAAACATGATGAATCATTTGTATTGGACGTTGCAAAAACCAACCCTTCAAAGTAGTAAAAAGACTGGGGTAATTATTGGAAGTAAGGGCTATTTAGAGAATTAGGGGTAGGATTTAAAAGAAGGATTGTTTTGAAGTATTAAGAGAAGTAGGGGTAGACCGACAAATATGAAAGATGATGAATCGTTTGGATTGGGTGCTGCAAAAACTAACCCTTCAAAGTAGATAAAAAATAGGGGTAATTTTTGGAAGTAAGGGCTATTTAGCGAATTGGGGGTACGATTAAAAAGAAGGGTTGTTTTGAATTATTAAGAGAAGTAGGGGTAGTTTAAGCATAGGAGAGGTAGATCGACAAATATGAAAGATAATGAATCGTTTGGATTGGGTGTTGCAAAACGCAACCCTTCACACTGGTATACAAATTGGGGTAATTGTTGGAAGTAAGGGCTATTTGGATAATTAGGGGTAGGATTAAAAAGAAGGACTGTTTTGAAGTATTAAGAGAAGTAGGGGTTGTTTTAGCTTTGTAGGGGATTGATTGAAAAAATGTGAAAGATGATGAATCGTCTGGATTGGGTGCTGCAAAACCCAACCCTTCACAGTAGTAAAAAGATAGGTGTAATTGTTGGAAGTAAGGGCTATTAGAGAATTAGGGTAGGATTAAAAAGAAGGGTTGTTTTGAAATATTAATAGAAGTAGGGGTACTTTAAGCATAGTAGGGGTAGATCGACAAATATTTAAGATTATGAATCGTTTGGATTGGGTGCTGCAAAAACCAATCCTTCACAATAGTTAAACAATAGGGGTAATTGTTGGAATGAAGGGCTATTTAGAGAACTAGGTGTAGGATTAAAAAGAAGGGTTGTTTTGAAGTATTAAGATAAGTAGGGGTAGTTTAAGCATAGTAGGGGTTGATCGACAAATGTGAAAGATGATGAATGGTTTGGATTGGGTGCTGCAAAACCAATCCTTCACGATAGTTAAAAAATAGGGGTAATTGTTGAAAGGAAGGGCTATTTTGAGAATTAGGTGTAGGCTTAAAAACTATAGTTGTTTTGAAGAATTAAGAGAAGTAGGGGTAGATTAAGCATAATAGGTGTAGATCGACAAATAAGAAAAATGATGAATCGTTTGGATTGGGCATTGCAAAAACCAACCCTTCATAGTAGTAAAAAGATAGGGGTAATTGTTGGAAGTAAGGGATATTTAGAGATTTAGGGATAGGGTTAAAAAGAAGGGTGTTTTGAAGTATTAAGAGAAGTAGGGGCAGTGTAAGCATATTAGTGGTATATCGACAAATATGAAAGATGATGAATCTTTTGAATTGGGTGCTACAAAAACCAACCTTCACATTAGTTAAAAAATAGGGGTAATTGTTGGAAGTAAGGGTTATCTAGAGAATTAGGGGTGCAATTAAAAAGAAGGGCTGTTTTGAAGTATTAAGAGAAGTAGGGGCAGTTTAAGCATAGTAGGTGTAGATCGACAAATATAAAAGATGATGAATCATTTGGATTAGATGCGGCTAAAACCAACCCTTCACAATAGTAAAAGGAAAGGGATAATTGTTAGAAGTAAGGGCTATTTAGAGAATTAGTGGTAGGATTTAAAAGAAGGATTGTTTTGTAGTATTAAGAGAAGTAGGGATAGATCGACAAATATGAAAGATGATGAATCGTTTGGATTGGGTGTTGCAAAAACCAACCCTTCACAGTAGTTTAAAAATAGGGGTAATTTTTGGAAGTAAGGACTATTTAGCGATTTAGGGGTACGATTAAAATGAAGGGCTGATTTGAATTATTAAGAGAAGTAGGGATAGTTTAAGCATAGGAGGGGTAGATCGACAATATGAAAGATGATTAATCGTTTCGATTGGTTGTTGCAAAACGCAACCCTTCACAATAGTAAAAAAATTAGGGGTAATTGTTGGAAGTAAGGGCTATTTAGAGAATTAGTGGTTCGATTAAAAAGAAGGGTTGTTTAGAAGTATTACAAGAAGTAGGGGTAGTTTAAGCATTGGAGGGGTAGATCGACAAATATGGAAGATGATGAATCGTTTGGATTGGGTGCTGAAAAAACCAGCCCTTCATAGTAGTAAAAAGATAGGGGTAATGGTTGGAAGTAAGGGCTATTTAGAGAATTAAGGGAAGGATTTAAAAGAAGGACTGTTTTGAAGTGTTAAGAGAAGTACGGGTATTAAGAATAGTAGGGGTAGATATATATATATATATATATATATATATATATATATATATATATATGAAAGATGATGAATCATTTAGATTGGGTGCTGCAAAAAACAAACCCTTCACAGAAGTTAAAAAATAGGGGTAATTGTTGGATGTAAGGGCTATTTGGAGAATCAGGGGTAAGATTAAAAAGAAGGGATGTTTTGAAGTTTTAAGTGAAGTAGTGGTTGTTTAAGCATAGTAGGGGTAGATTGACAAATATGAAAGCTGACGAATCGTTTTGATTGGGTGCTACAAAAACAAACCTTCACAGTAGTAAAAAGATAGGTGTAATTGTTGGAAGTAAGGGCTATTTAGAGAATTAGGGGTAGGATTAAAAAGTAGGGTTGTTTTGAAATATTAAGAGAAGTAGGGTTGCTTTAAGCATAGTAGGGTTAGATCGACAAATATTTAAGATTATGAATCATTTGGATTGGGTTCTGCAAAAACCAATCCTTTACAATAGTTAAAATATAGGGGTAATTGTTGGAATGAAGGGCTATTTTGAGAAATAGGTGTAGGATTAAAAAGAATGGCTGTTTTGAAGTATTAAGATAAGTAGTGGTAGTTTAAGCATAGTAGGGGTAGATCGACAAATGTAAAAGATGATGTATGGTTTGGATTGGGTGCTGCAAAAACCAATCCTTCACGATATTTAAAAAATAGGGGTAATTGTTGAACGGAAGGGCTATTTAAAGAATTAGGTGTAGGCTTAAAAAGCAGGGCTGTTTTGAAGTATTAAGAGAAGTAGGGGTAGATTAAGCACAGTAGCCGTAGGTCAACAAATAAAAAAAATGATGAATCGTTTGGATTGGGCGCTGCAAAACTAACCCTTCATAGTGGTAAAAAGATAGGTGTAATTGTTGGAATTAAGGGCTGTTTATAGAATTAGGGATAGGATTAAAAAGAAGGGATGTTTTTAAGTGTTAAGAGAAGTAGGGGCAGTTTAAGCATAGTTGGGGTAGATCGACAAATATGAAAGATGATGAATCGTTTGAATTGGGTGCTACAAAAAACAAACCCTTCACACTAGTTATAAAAACAGGGGTAATTGTTGGAAGTAAGGGTAATTTATAGAATTAGGGGTACGATTAAAAAGAAGGGCTGTTTTGAAGTATTAAGATTGGTAGGGGCATTTTAAGCATAGTAGGGGTAGATCGACAAATATAAAAGATGATGAATCGTTTGGATTGGGTGCTGTAATAACCAACCCTTCACATTAGTAAAAAGATAGGGGTAACTATTGGAAGTAAGGGCTATTTAGAGAATTAAGGGTGGGATTTAAAAGACGGTCTGTTTTGAAGTATTAACAGTAGTAGGGGTAGTTTAAGCATAGTAGGGGTAGATCGACAAATATGAAAGATGACGAATCGTTTGGATTGGGTGCGGCAAAAAACCAACCCTTCACAAAAGTAAAAAAATAGGGGAAATTGTTGGAAGTAAGGGCTATTTAGAGAATTAGGGGTAGGATTAAAAAGAAAGGTTGTTTTGAAGACTTAAGAGAAGTTGGGTAGTTTAAACATAGTAGGGGGTAGATCGACAAATATGAAAGATGATGAATCGTTTTGATTTTGTGTTGTAGAAACCAATCCATCACAATAGATAAAAAATAGGTGTAATTGTTGGAAGGAAGCGCTATTTAGAGAATTAGTGCTAGGATTAAAAAGAAGGGCCGTTTTGAAGTATTAAAATAAGTAGGGGTAGTTTAAGCATAGTAGGGGTAGATCGGCAAATATGAAAGATGATGAATCATTTGGATTGGATGCTACAAAAACCAACCCTTTGCAAATGTTAAAAAATAGGGGTAATTGTTGGAAGTATGGGCTATTTAGAGAATTAGGGGTAGGATTAAAAAGAAGGGTTGTTTTGAAGTCTTAACACAAGTAGGGGTAGGTTAAGCATAGTAGGGATAGATCGAGAAATAAGAAAGATTATGAATCGTTTGGATTGGGTGCTACAAAAACCAATCCTTCACAATAGTTAAAAATAGGGCTAATTGTGTAAAGGAAGGGCTATTTAGAGAATTAGGTTAGGGTTAAAAAGAAGGGCTGTTTTGAAGTATTAAGAGAAGTAGGGGTAGATTAATCATAGTAGGGGTTTATCGACAAATATAAAAAATGATGAATCATTTGGATTGGGTGCTGCAAAAACCAACCCTTCATAGTAGTAAAAAGATAGGGGTAATTGTTGGAAGTAAGGGCTATTTAGAAAATTAGGGGTACGATTAAAAAAAGGCTATTTTGAAGTAATACGAGAAGTAGTGGTAGTTTAAGCATAATAGGGGTAGATCGACAAATATAAAAGATGATGAATCGTTTGGATTGGTTGCTGCAAAAACCAACCCTTCACAGTAGTAAAAAGATATGGGTAATTATTGGAAGTAAAGGCTATTTAGAGAATTAGGGGTAGGATTTAAAAGAAGGACTATTTTGAAGTATTAAGAGAAGTTGGGGTATATCGACAAATATGAAAGATGATGAATCATTTGGATTGGGTGCTACAAAAGCCAACCCTTCAAAGTAGTTAAAAAATAGGGGTAATTTTTGGATGTAAGGGCTATTTAGAGAATTAGGGGTACGATTAAAAAGAAGGGTTGTTTTGAATTATTAAGAGAAGTAGGGGTAGTTTGAGCATAGGAGGGGTAAATCGACAAATATGAAAGATAATGAATCGTTTGGATTGGGTGTCGCAAAATGCAACCCTTTACACTAGTAAAAAAATAGGGGTAATTTTTAGAAGAAGGATTGGTTAAAGAGAAAGGATGTTTAAAATACTGGGTAGTTTAAGCATAGTAGGGGTAGATCGACAACATGAAAGATGATTAATCGTTTCGATTGGGTGTTGCAAAACGCAACCCTTCACAGTAGTAAAAAAATTAGGGGTAATTGTTGGAAGTAAGGGCTATTTAGATAATTAGTGGTACGATTAAAAAGAAGGGCAGTTTTGAAGTAACAAGCAAAGTTGGGGTAGTTTAAGCATAGGAGGTGTAGATCGACAAATATGGAAGATGATGAATCATTTGGATTGGGTGTCGAAAAAACCAACCCTTCACAGTAGTAAAAAGACTGGGGTAATTGTTGGAAGTAAGGGCTATTTAGAGAATAAGGGGAATGATTTAAAAGAAGGACAGTTTTGAAGTATTAAGAGAAGCAGGGGTATTAAGCATAGTGGGGTTGATCGACAAATATGAAAGATGATGAATCATTTAGATTGGGCGCTGCAAAAACAAACCCTTAACTGAAGTTAAAAAATATGGGTAATTGTTGGAAGCAAGGACTATTTGGAGAATTAGGGGTAAGATTAAAAAGAAGGGTTGTTTTGAAATATTAAGAGAAGTAGGGTTACTTTAAGCATAATAGGGGTAGATCGACAAATATTTAAGATTATGAATCGTTTGGATTGGTTACTGCAAAAACCAATCCTTCACAATAGTTAAACAATAGGGGTAATTGTTGGAATGAAGGGCTATTTGGAGAACTAGGTGTAGGATTAAAAAGAAGGGCTATTTTGAAGTATTAAGATAAGTAGTGGTAGTTTACGCATAGTAGGGGTAGATCGACAAATGTGAAAGACGATGAATGGTTTGGATTGGGTGCTGCAAAAACCAATCCTTCACGATAGTTAAAAAATAGGGGTAATTGTTGAAAGGAAGGGATATTTAGAGAATTAGTTGTAGGCTTAAAAAGGATGGCTGTTTGGAAGTATTAAGAGAAGTAGGGGTAGATTAAGCATAGTAGGGGTAGATCGACAAAAAATAATAATTTGATGAATCGTTTGGATTGGGCACTGCAAAAACTAACCCTTCATAGTAGTAAAAAGATAGGGGTAATTGTTCGAAGTAAGGTCTATTTAGAGAACTAGGTGAAGGATTTAAAAGAAGGACAATTTTGAAGTATTAAGAGAAGTAGGGGTAGTTTAATAATAGGAGGGTAGATCGACCAATATGAAATATGATGAATCATTTGGATTCGGTGCTGCAAAAACCAACCATTCACAGTAGTAAAAAGATAGGGTAATTGTTGGAAGAAAGGTCTATTTAGAGAATTTGGGATATGATTAAAAAGAAGGGATGTTTTGTGAAGTATTAAGTGGAGAAGGGGTAGTTTAATCATAGTAGGAGTACATCGACAAATATGGAAGATGATGAATCATTTGGATTGGGTGTTGCAAAAACCAACCCTTCACAGTAGTTAAAAAATAGGGTTAATTTTTGGAAGTAAGGGATATTTGAAGAATTAGCGGTAGGATTTAAAAGAAGGGCTGTTTTGAAGTATTAAGAATGCAAGGGTAGTTTAAGCATAGTAGGCGTAGATCGACTAATGTGAAAGCTGACGAATCATTTTGATTGGGTGCTGCAAAAACCAACCCTTCACATTGGTAAAAAGGTAGGGGTAATTGTTGGAAGTAAGGGCTATTTAGAGAATTAGGGGTAGGATTTAAAAGAAGGATTGTTTTGAAGTATTAAGAGAAGTGGGGGTAGATCGACAAATATGAAAGATGATGAATCGTTTGGATTGTGTGCTACAAAAACCAACCCTTCACAGTAGTTAAAAAATAGGGATAATTTTTGAAGTAAGGGTTGTTTAGCGATTTAGGGGTACGATTAAAAACAAGGGTTATTTTGAATTATTAAGAGATGTATGGGTTGTTTAAGCATAGGAGGGGTAGACCGACAATATGAAAGATGATTAATCGTTTGGATTAGGTGTTGCAAAATGCAACCCTTCACAATAGTAAAAAAATAGGTGTAATTGTTGGAAGTAAGGACTATTTAGAGAATTAAGTGTACCATTAAAAAGAAGCGCTGTTTTGAATTATTAAGAAAAGTAGGGGTAGTTTAAGCATAGGAGGGGTAGATCGACAAATATGGAAGATGATGAATCGTTTGGATTAGGTGCTGAAAACCCAACCCTTCACAGTAGTTAAAAGATAGGGGTAATTGTTGGAAGTAAGGGTTATTTAGAGAATTAGTGGAAGGATTTAAAAGAAGGACTGTTTTGAAGTATAAGAGAAGTAGGGGTATTAAGCATAGTAGGTGTATATCAACAAATATGAAAGATGATGAATCATTTAGATTGGGTGCTGCAAAAAAAACCCTTCATAGAAGTTAAAAAATAGGGGTAGTTGTTGGATGGTAGGGCTATTTGGAGAATTAGGGGTAGGATTAAAAACAAGGGTTGTTTTGAAGTATTAAGAGAAGTAGGGGTTGTTTAAGCATAGTAGGGATAGATCGACAAATATGAAAGTTGGCGATTCGTTTTGATTGGGTGCTAAAAAAACCAACCCTTCACAGTAGTAAAAAGATAGGTGTAATTGTTGGAAGTAAGGGCTACTCAGAGAATTAGGGGTAGGACTAAAAAGAAGGGTTGTTTTGAAATATTAAGAGAAGTAGGGGTACTTTAAGCATAGTAAGGGTAGATCGACCAATATTTAAGATTTAATCATAGTAGGGGTAGATCGACAAATGTGAAAGATGATGAATGGTTTGGATTCGGTGTTGCCAAAACCAATCCTTCACGATAGTTAAAAAATAGGGGTAATTGTTGAAAGGAAGGGCTAGTTAGAGAATTAGGTGTATGCTTAAAAAGTAGGGTTGTTTTGAAGTATTAAAAGAAGTAGCGGTAGATTAAGCATAGTAGGGTTAGATCGAAAAATAAAAGAAATGATGTATCATTTGGATTGGGCACTGCAAAAACCAATCCTTCATAATAGTAAAAAGATAGGGGTAATTGTTGGAAGTAACACTACAGCAAAACAGCCAATTTGACACACCAGGATTCTGAGATTTGATACGGCTTTAAGCCGTGTCAAATTTGATAGGGCTCATAGCCGTATCAAATTTGATAGGGCTCATAGCCGTATCAAAATTCAATTGCTACCACTCAACCAATCCACACCTTCTTTATCCCTTAAGATCCAACCGTAGATCGCATAAGGTTTGGATTAGTTCATATAATAGGGTCTTTATCCGTATAAAAACACAACGATAATTTTCCTTCCTTATCAGTCATCTCAACAACAAGCCAATTTAGGGTTCTCAGCTCAAAATTACGGAAATCTTTTGGCAGCTCCTCAAGATCTGAATTCATGGCTACATGCTAAGGGAAGGACATATCGAAACCAAGCTAATTCATCAAGCCCAGAGCTTAATTCAATGTCTGATTTTCCAGATCTGGTATCGAAATATAAGGCTTTTACCAATTCATTTAATTGCATGCAATCAAAAGCTTTATTTCTTATTTAATTTCAATCCAGCTTAAGTTTTACGAGCCAATTAATAAAGACAATCTTAGGTTAGTAGTGACTTGGGTTTGGTGATTACGATTGTGGTTCGGAGGTGCAGTCTGGGTGATTGAAAGAGGTGAGTGGATGGAGGACATCAGTGGGTACAGCCGTACAAGACCAAGCAGGTAGATTGTTGCAACCAGAGGGCTAACTGGCTGAAGCAACCGATGGATGGGGCATTAGAAATGTATGGACGAGAAGCTACAGGTTGCTATTAGAAGACTTATTGTGTTTGTTTTGATGTCGATGATGGGATTTCCATCTAAGCTATGAACAAAAAATGCCATCGATGGGGAATGTTTGGATGATTTTGAATTTGCTGATAGTAGTAGATGTGTTTGAGGACAGTGATTCAGGAGGATGAAGTCGATGTGATGAGCATGAAACACAAACGATAAAATACTGTCGTTTATACTATTTTGGTTTATTTTACAGTATTTTATACAAACATATGGTTCACCCGTTTCATTTTATAGTATTTTATACTAACAAATTTGATAGTACTTTACGTGAACAATGTTTTGTATAAATAATTATCTTTTATATTATTCCCGAACTACTAGCATCACACTCAATAATAAGTTCTTCAGTGAATTCAGGCAATGAAAAGATTTCAGTTTATAGAACTCATCAGTTGCATGGAAGATGTCAGCACTATAATAGCAGCAGTCACGCTGGTGAGAACTTATACACATGGGCTTATGTTTCCGATTGTAGAAGATATCGGTAATTTGTTGATTGTTTACTTCATTTTTGCGAGGCAGCACCAACAAGGTTAGATCCTGCAGATATTGATCACCTTATATTAGGTTAAACACAAGTTTTGTTAGTGTTCCGGACTGAGTTTGCAAACTCAATTCTGGACTGAGTTTGCAACTCAGTCGGAGCTGAGTTTGCAAACTCAGTTCGGAAGACTGAGTTTGCAAACTCAGTCCGGAACTGAGTTTATTTCTAGATCGAGTTAGTTCCGGAACTGAGTTCGCAAACTCAGTCCCGGAACTGAGTTCGCAAACTCAGTTCCGGAACTGAGTTCGCAAACTTTTCCGAAACTGAGTTTGCAGCAAACTCGTTCCGAAACTGAGTTTGCAACAAACTCGTTCCGAAACTGAGTTGCAGCAAAACGGTTTCGAACCGTGTTTGCAGCAAAGTCGTTTCGAACCGAGTTCCCGAACTCAGTCCGGAACCGAGTTCGCGAACATAGTTGCGGAACCGAGTTTATATAAATACCTTTTTGCTACTCTAAATGCTAACAAATTGTTTTCCCTTTCTCCTTTTGTAGGCCTATCCAAATTCGTTGCATCATCTTCAGTTCCTTTTGATAAAGATAGCTTCAGTGAATCCTATATTGTATGATTTTTGCTGTGGGGTTTGAAGACTACATGGGTCATGTAGAGGTATGTGTAAACAAAAACCAGACTGTTTATGTACTTTTTAAATTTATTTTTAAAGCATAGGGTTTATAAATTGTAGCCAATAGCCCATGTACTGACTTTAAATCCTTTTTCTTAACTACTATGTATATATGTATGTATGTATATATATATATATATAGAATTTGCTTATATATATAAAATTTGCTAAAAATTAACACATTGGAAATCCAATTCTTTCAAAGTAGCCTAGTAAAAATTGGCCTTCATGGTTCCTGTGGACCTATATACACCTCCAATGCTTGCGTTGTTTGTATTGACTTTTGATGCTCCATTGAAATTCAATTTTGTACTGCCAATATGAGGCTTTTCCCATGAAAATTGAATGATGCTGCTTTTGTGGCAATTTCTCTTCAATGATTTTATATGGTTTGAGCATACATTTGATATGACATTATATAGTAACTGAATTTTACTTTAATCAAATCAAGAAAGCTGGTAGCCATTTCCTCTAGGTTATTCAAGCATGGTTATTCATTTACTATGTGTTGATTATTCATCATTGGTTTGCACAGAGAATTGAATTAAAACTGGAGAAAGGTTCTGCTGTTGATGTTTATGGTCTGGCCAGCGTGTGTGAAACAATAGGTGGACAGTGGTTGGAAGATATATCTCAAAATCAGGTTTTCCATCTATTCATTGTGCTGATTATAATGTCTGTCTCATGCTAATATAATGTGTTTGTTTAGTCCAGGTTCATAAATTATTGAAGGGTCTTGCTCTAATTAGATCATTGTCGGCTGTTAGTTCTGGAACTTCAAAATTGGTTTCGTTGCCAGTTAAAAGTTACAAGAAAGATCAAAAGCTACTTAAGGGACTGCAGAGAGATATGCTTAAGCTTTGTTAATTGTTAGTCCTTATGAGTTTTTGTACCCTAGACATGACTTTTCTGGCTATGAAAGGTAAATCAAATCAAATACAAAGAAACTAGCTATGTTAGGTGTTTTTGGATTACGTTTAATAAGAAAATTCAACAGTCTTATAGCTTATAATCTGGTTCATTTCAACTGGAACATTTACCGAAAATTTTATCCAAATAATTATGTTGTAATTATGTTTACAGGAGCCATCGCTTTTTTGAGGAGTGTCTCGCTTGAAGCTGTTGGTCTTGGGGTTCATTTGGCAACTGGTGCTCATGAGACACTTTGGAAAACACAATATTTCCTCACGAGTGTTCCATCTTCTGAACCTGTGTCTGGTAGGACTAGAGCGAGGACTATATTAAGATTTAATCAACCTGAAGATGCTCAACAGGGGATTCATCAGGTGCATTTTTTTTAATAAGCTCGCAGCAAATACAACACCTAAAATGCTAACTTATTAAGACATGCCCTCTTGCTATGATATTTAAGTGTGTGTTTGTGCAAAGTGAAGACATAACTTGATGTGTTGAATAGGATATTACTAAACAAATGGTGGTATCACCAGTTATCTCCACTTAGTAAAATTTATACTAGTAAATTCCATGTGCACTTGTTACTAAGAACTGAAGTATTATTTTTATTTAGTCTGTGATTTCATTTCACAACATATCTATAGAACATAAATCACGTGCCAGTAGAATTTTATGAAGCTTGTTACTAAACAAATGTTTGTCTATTGTACTTTGATTGCATTAAATTATTTCTAGGAAACTCTGCCAAAAATTTAATATAACATACACATTGTTCAAATGTTTCATGCAAATCAAACATTGTACAAAACCATGGAGCTTGAATCTTTCTCCTGTATATTCTACTTATGGAAAATGGAAGCTTTAATGATGTTGCTTTTGTTGCACTTAATAGGGATCAGAATTCTATCATTTTAACTTACAGGAAAAAAATGGTAATATTAGACATGATATTTGCAATTTACTTATTCGAGACAGCGGTCATAATCTTTTTGTTATATATGAATCATTGTCATTCATCATAGAATTTTATTTCATTTTTTAAAAGAACTAAGGTGTTGAATCAACTATCATATCTACTCCACATATCGATAAAATCTAACATGTTAATAATAGGTTAACCAACAAAAATAAATCTTCCTATTAACACGTTTCAACTTTACCGATGATAAAGTAACATATTCAGACTAGTGAACAAGAGATAAAATGTCATCATTGTCTTTGCCTTGATCAGTATCTACTCCTTTTTTTAATCCTTTCTGTTTTTTTCTGTCATTAGAAGGAGATAAGAGGAGCGAATTAGCATTCTGTTTTTTGGTTTTACTCTTACTCACAGGTTGCATGCTATTCTTGTCTAACAGGTTCGCGTCCATTACACATCCTTGTACATTACTGGTGGTCCACATTTCGTTATACATGAAAGTATTATTATCATATTTTCCACTGTTACATGAAACAAAGGACACTTTCTTTTTGGTTACAGTTAGATTATCAAAACCATGCTGCCTAGAATTAGAGACATCATGACTGACTAACTCATCACTATTTCTCTCATTTTGGTTATTTCTATTAACTGTATTCTCAACCTCAATTCCAGCAATATCATCAGAAATTTTCCAACTAGAATCTTCCCTTATATGTTCAATGACTTTATCCTGATTACTCATATTAGTGTGTCAAACCAGTGAAGAGCACTATTGCATGTATATGCCACTTGTATTTGCTCCAATATTCATTGCTCATGTTTGATCCTTATTATGTTATGTCTGTTGTAGATTTGTGCATAATTCAGTAAAGCTAAAATGGTTAATATTGGGAAGAAATTAATGACACATCAAGTTCCAGAATGGAAAGGATATGCATGTACGAGTACTTCATTTTATAATTATGTTTTGTATTAGAAAGAAATGCAAAGTAATACACAATGTAATTGTAACAATGTAATAGTGAATGACAGAATTTTAATGCATTAAATTTTCTTTCATATTTTGTTAAATGTATTTAATTGTAGGATTATGTTATTTTTTTAAAAAAAATTAGATATGGTTACGAGCCATATCAATCTAAGGGATTGATACGGCTCAAAGCCTTACCAAATGCATGAATAGATACGGCTCAAAGCCGTATCAATCCATGAATTTGATAAGGCTTTGAGCCGTATCAATCCATGAATTTGATACGGCTTAGAGCCGTATCAATTCAAACATTTGATACGGCTTAAGGCCATATCTAATAACAAAGACGCCATTTTTTGATACGGCTCAAACCACTGCCAAATCGATTTTGATACAGTTCAGAGCACCGCTTAATTGGCATTTCTGGTGTAGTGTAAAGGCAATTTAAAGAGTGTGACACCCCACTTCCGTTAAGGTCACTCGCAAAGGGAATGCCTTAACTTCGGTGGAACGTTATAAGTAAACAGAAAAGAAATTTACAAGACAGGTTAAGTAGTAGTTGAAAATTTTATAACTTTACAACAGAAATAGAAAGGAGTTTAGTTACATCTTTCAAAACCACAATATCGGAATTCAAGTAAATAAATATCGGTCTTGTACAAAAGCCTTCATAATGCGTACTTTTAAAGCATAATCCCCGACATAACTGCCATGGAAAGATAGAGTCAAGGCCAAGCAATTCTTCAAACACTTCAAGCAGAGAGAATCTGAATCAAGCTCCTATGTTTCCATCCTGAGCACCTGGGGGGGGGGGAACGTAAAGAAAAGAGGCGAGACAAACTAGGTCAGACATAAGTCTGGTGAGTCCAGTGACTTTCAGCATATAAACATATAATAGTATCATGACATGTAAATAAAACTGGAAGAGAGATAACGTGACATGAATAGCAGATTAAAAGAAGAAACATAATGATATAGGCTAAGCTAAGCTTCTTACTTAGTTTTCATTTCTCTGCACTAATACTAGTTTAATATGATTAGGTGTTGACCTAATGTCTAAACAGGATGTTCCCTTCAAATACAGGATGTTAGTAATGGGCCATTACCACCCGAACAGAGACAGATGTACAGAAACAGAATGCTAGTAATGGGCCTTTACCACCCGAACAAAGACAGACGGTTACAGAAACAGAAATGCTAATAATGGGCCTTTACCACCCGAACAAAGATAGACGATTACAGAAATAGAAATGCTAGTAATGGGCCTTTACCACCCGAACAGAGACAGACGATTACAGAAACAGAAATGCTAGTAATGGGGCTTTACCACCCGAACAGAGACAGATGGTTAAAGAAACAGAAATACTAGTAATGGGCCTTTCCACCCAAACAGAGACAGAAACAGAATAACCCCAAAGGAAACAGAATATTAGAATTAGGTGTACACTAGTAATGGGCCTTTACCACTGTAACAGACGGTACCACACAGAAACAGACAGGTGTTATCACCCCAACAGAAATAGACGGTACCCCACAGAAACAGACAGAACTAAGTGTACCCTAAGTTCTACCCCAAGAGATCGACTCCCTAATACATAAATACCCTGTGTCGTCCCCACAGAAGGGTGTATCACTCCCTAAAGTGGCAACCTATAGACACAGACCTATTTACAGATTTCACGGTGTCTTACATCCTCAGAGCAGACCGGATCCAAGCATGCACATGACCCGGTTGGAATGCACCATCAACACCCCTCGCCATTATCAGAGTGAACCTCTTATAATTAGTTCAGTAAGCGTGCCCGGACCCTCTTAGTGGTTGGTCATAGTTTTGATACCAGAAAGGGTTACTGTCTAATATAGGTTCCAAACAACAGATGACACAAGTAATTACGTCTCCTAACCATGTGTCCCCGGACTAACAGATTTCAGATTAACTTTTTTACAGATTTCAGATGTACAAAGTTCAGGTTAACTAGTTTTCAGATCAAAAATACAAGTTAACAGGTTTTCAGACTAAAGGACCAGATGTACAGATTAACAAGTTCTCAGACAAACGGATCAGATATACAGATAAACAGACTTACAGATTGTTTTACCTAACTTTGTATTGGGCCTACAGATTCACGAAACGGGTTTATTAGATTTATCAGTCCAATTGATTTAACCTTATCCGCCCAACACGTTTTAGGCATGATATTTATCTTAGATTTGCATTAAAGGGTTGGTTTTTGTATCACCTAATCCAAACGATTCATCATCTTTCATATTTGTCGATCTACCCCTACTATGCTTAATCTACCCCTACTTCTCTTAATACCAATAAACAGTACATCTTTTAATTCTTCCCCTAATTCTGTAAATAGCCCTTACTTCCAACAATTACCCCTATTTTTTAACTATTGTGAAGGATTGGTTTTTACAGCATCCAATCCAAACGATTCATCATCTTTCATATTTGTCAATCTACCCCTACTATGCTTAAACTACCCCTACTTTGCTTAATAGTTCAAAACAACCCTTCTTTTTAATCCTACCACTAATTCTCTATATAGCCCTTACTTCCAACAATTAACCCTATTTTTTACCTTTTGTGAAGGGTTGGTTTTTGTAGCACCCAATCCAAATGATTCAACATCTTTCATATTTGTCGATCTACCCCTACTATGCTTAATCTACTCCTACTTCTCTTAATACATCAAAACAACCCTTCTTTTTAGTCCTACCCCTAATTCTATAAATAGCCCTTCCTTTGAAAAATTACCCCTATTTTTTAACAATTGTGAAGGATTGGTTTTTGCATCTCCCAATCCAAACGATTATTATCTTTCATATATGTCGATCTACCCCAACTATGCTTAAACTACCCCTACTTCTCTTAATACTTAAAAACAACCCTTCTTTTTAATCCTTCACCTAATTCTATAAATAGCCCTTCTTCCAACAATTACCCCTATTTTATACCTTTTGTGAAGGGTTGGTTTTCGTAGCACCTAATCCAAATGATTCGTCATCTTTCAGATTTGTCGATCTACCCCTACTATAGATGGATGGATGGTAAAGATGTGGCAGTCCTTATGCTTTTAACGGGTATAAAGTGAACGCTTTTTGTGAACCTGTCCACTATTACCCAAATACTGGTATTGCCCCTTCTTGACCTAGGCAGCCCAATAATAAAGTCCATTGAAATGCAATCCCATTTCCATTGTGGGACCTCTAGAGGATGAAGCAAACCATCAGGCTTCTTTTGCTCCGCCTTGACTTGCTGTCATATTAAGCACTTAGAGACGAATTCAGCTACATCCTTCTTCATGCCATTCGAAAAGAAAACCCTTTTTATGTCTTTAAACATTTTGTCTCCACCTGGGTATATGGTCTGAAAGAGTCTATGCAGTGGTAGGATCGTATAGAAAGGAGTATAGGATATAATGTATATTGTAGAGTAGTAAGCAGTAAATCACACAGTCGATTTATACTGGTTCGGAGCACTGTCCTACGTCCAGTCCCAGACTCACTTCTGGTATTTCACTAACACTAAAACCCTCACTTCACCCGGAGGAATAGGTTCACAACTACCCGAACCACTGATCGGGATTTCTTGCCTCAAACACTGAAGAGGTCTTCAATAGTACAGAGTAATTGTTGACTCATTTTGTTCTTGATAACACGGATTGTCGAATATTAAGTACACCCTTCCTATAGCCTTTCCTTGATGATAATCGTGAAGTGCGTGAAGGAATATGGAAGTTTAAAAGTCTCAAGTATGAAAGTAGATAGCTTTTTAGAACTTAGAGAGCTTTGAATAAGATAGAGAGAATTAGAATAAAATTCGGTTGTTAGATCATCTAAGCAATTCCCTATTTATAATATATAAAAAGATACAACTGATCGTGAAGAGTTTTGATGAAGAGATATGGATTAAATAGTTGTATCTCTTCAGAAAGGATGCAACTCTTCAGAATTCAGATGTCTGAAAATAAAATTCAGATGTCTGTTTATTTTAAAAATCAAATCAGAAAGGAAATAGTGTATTTCGGGGGCATTTCAGACATCTGAAATATATCAACCAGATGTCTGAATATTGTATTTAAAAACTTTCTCTTTCAGCAAACAGACATCTGAAAATTTCAGACCAGACGTCTGTTTTCTATTATCAGACTATTCCTTGCTAAATTTATATAAGAAAAGCTATATACATATAAAATGTGTGTATGTGATCATCAAGGAAGACTTTAACATTAATATCTAAGACTAACAGACCTTTATAACGTATTTATTCTTCGTTTATTGTATTCTTGAATCTGTTCGTCAAATGGCTTCCTGCAAAACAAGGTTAGATAATAATATGTACGTTTATGTATAGTTGTCATAGTCAAAACGCTATGTAGCGGGATGTAAAATTGTCAACTTGGAAAGGTGTGCCTCTTCGAGATCCTTCTTTACCAAATCCCTTCCTTGTGGGACGCATAGCCTTCCAACCCGCCTTAACCAACCTTTATCATCGATGGAGTATCTGTTGAGGTGACTAGAAGTCTCACCCCTAATTAGCTTATCCATCATATCAACTAGCTGAGGGTCTTCACGTTGCGTGGATCCTATTGAGTCCAGAAGAGTAGGCCGAACCTCTAGCGATGCTAACAAACCAGTCACATGATCGACAGACGGTCTAAAGTCAAAGTTGGCTATGTACTCCAAGCTTTTCCTTTCTACAAAGAGAGGGCTTAGGGTCAGCTTCTTTCTACTCAAGGCGTCTGCTACTACATTGCCCTTGCCAGGGGTATAGGAAATCTCGAAATCGTAGGATGCCAAGAATTCCATCCACCTTTGTTGCCTCCAGTTAAGATCTTTCTACGAGAAATGGTACTTCAACGATTTATGGTCAGTATAGAATTCCAATTTCTCACATATGAGATAATGGCGCCAAGGCGTAAGTGAAAAGACGATGGCAGCCAACTCTATATCGTGGGTTGGGTTGTTTTTCTCATGTACTTTCAAATGTCTGCCTCCATAAGCTACTACCTTCCCATCTTGCATTAAGACAGGAACTAGTCCCGTACCACATGCATCCGTGTATACGGTAAACATCTTGCTCCCATCCGACAATGTCAGAACTGGGATTGTTGTTAGAGCCCTCTTTAATCGTTGAAAAACGGTATCGCAATCCAAATCCCAATTGAAAGTTAGGTTTTTCTTCGTCAACTTTGTAAGCGGAGCTGAGATTTTCGCAAAGTCTTTGATGAAATTTCGGTAAAAGCCCGCTAGCCCAAGGAAGCTTCGGACTTTGGTCGCATTCTGTGGAACCTTCCAATCTTGCATTGCAACTACTTTTGCGGGGTCCACAACTAACCCGTCCTTGGATACCATATGTCCAAGAAATCTCACTTCTTCTCTCCAAAAATGGCATTGGGAGAATTTGGCTTTCAACTGATATGCTCGAAGAGTGTCCATGACTTCTTTCAAATGCTGAGCGTGCTCTTCCTCACTCTTTCAAATGTTGAGGAACTCTCTGAACACCCTGATCA
Source organism: Allium sativum (assembly GCA_030737875.1). Classification (NCBI taxonomy): domain Eukaryota; kingdom Viridiplantae; phylum Streptophyta; class Magnoliopsida; order Asparagales; family Amaryllidaceae; genus Allium; species Allium sativum. The sequence goes on along the minus strand of CM060918.1, from coordinate 36,050,128 downwards.
TCAAGTCAACGAAATAAGCGGGTGCGTTTGTCAAGCCGAAAGGCATGACAACCCACTCAAAGAAACCGTCTGGGGTTCTAAACGCGGTCTTATCAATACTGTCTTCAGCCACTCGTAGATGATGAAACCTGGTAGCTAGATCTAGTTGGGAGAAAACCGATGCACCTACAAGCTGATCGAACAAGTCATCTATTCTTGGGAGTGGGTGTCTATTCTTCTTAGTCAGCTTGTTTAGCTCCCTATAATTAACGCATAGGCAAAGCGAACCGTCTGCTTTAGTTGCGAACACTACTTGAGCAACCCATTCAGAAATACTCTGTCCTATAAATCCCTTCTCAAGCAATTCTTTAACTTGCTTGCTGAGTTCTTTCCTCTCTCTTGGAGCCATGTGTCTAACGGGTAAAGCAACGGGTTTTGCATCATCAACAAGGTATATGTGGAAGTCTATCTCCCGCTTCGGAGGTAACCCCTTCACCTCTTCAAAGACATCCGAGTATTCATGGACTACTCTAACAGACTGCAAATTCCCATTAGACGCATCAAGGGATTCTAGATAGCTAAGCATAACAGAGTTCATGGGATTACAAGAAATTTCGAGAGTGTTACCGAGGCGAGTCATGAGTCTAACCGCTCTCTTTTCACAGTCGAGGATGGCACCATTACTGGATAGCCAATCAATGCCTATAGTCAACCCATAGCCTGTGAAGCCCAAAACATAGGCATTGCATCTAAACCCCACACTTTGTATAGAAATTTCCAAATCCAAACAAATCATTGACAAGTAAGTTGAGCCCCCAATTGGGTTTGAAACAACCAAGGGATCCTCTACTAAATTAATGTCTAGGTGCAGAGATCCTACTAAACCTTTTGTGAAGGGTTGGTTTTTGTATCACCCAATCCAAATGATTCATTATCTTTTATATTTGTCGATCTACCGCTAGTAAGCTTAGTCTACCTCTCCTTCTCTTAATACATAAAAACAGTCCTTCTTTTAATCCTACCCCTCATTCTGTAAGTAGCCCTTACTTCAAACAATTACCCCTATCTTTTTACTATTGTGAAGGATTGGTTTTTGCAGCACCTAATCCAAACGATTAATCATCTTTCATATTTGTCGATCTACCCTTACTATGCTTAAAATACCCCTACTTATCTTAATACTTCAAAACAGCCCTTCTTTTTAATCGTACATCTAATTCTCTAAATAGACTTTCCTTCCAACAATTACCTCTATTTTATAACTATTGTGAAGGATTTATTTTTGCAGCACCCAATCCAAACGATTCATCATCTTTAATATTTATCGACATACCCATACTATGCTTAAAGTACCCCTACTTTCTTAATACTTCGAAACAACCCTTCTTTTTAATCCTACCCCTAATTCTCTAAATATCCCTTATTTCCAACAACTGCGCCTATCTTTTTACTACTGTTAAGGACTGCTTTTTGCAGCACCCAATCAAAACGATTCGACAGCTTTCATATTTGTCGATCTACACCTACTATGCTTAAACTACCGCTACTTCTCTTAATACTTCAAAACAGTCCTTCTTTTTTATCATACCACAAATTCTCTAAATAGCCCTTACTTCCAACAATTACCCCTTTTTTCAAAATTCTGTGAAGGGTTGGTTTTTGCAGCACCCAATCCAAACGATTCATCATCTTTCATATTTGTCGGTCTATCCCTACTATGCTTAAACTACCCCTACTCCTCTTAATACTTCACAAAACAGCCCTTATTTTCAATCCTATCCCTAATTCTCTAAATAGCCCTTACATCCAACAATTACCCCAATCTTTTTACTACTATGAACGGTTGGTTTTTGTAGCATCAAATAAAAACGATTCATCATATTTCATATTTGTTGATCTACGCCTACTACACTTAAACTACCCTTACTTTTCTTAATACTTCAAAACAACCCTTAATCCTTCCCCTAATTCCCTAAATAGTCCTTCTTCCAACAACTACCCCTACTTTTCACCTTCTATGAAGGGTTGGTTTTTGTAGCACCCAATCCAAATGATTCATCATCTTTCATATTTGTCGATCTATCCCTACAAAGTTTATTCTACCACTACTTCTCTTAATACTTAAAAACAGACCTTCTTTTAATCCTACCCCTAATTTTTTAAATAGCCCTTACTTCCAACAATTACCCCTATCTTTTTACTGCTGTGAAGGATTGGTTTTTGCAACACCCATTCCAAACGATTCATCATCTTCCATATTTGTTGATCTACCCCTACTATCCTTAAACTACCGCTACTTATCTTAATACTTCAAAACATCCTTTCTTTTTAATCCTACAAGTAATTCTCTAAATAGCCCTTCCTTTCAACAATTACCCCTATTTTTTAACTATTGTGAAGGATTGGTTTTTGCAGTACCCATTCCAAACGATTCATTATCTTTGATATTTGTCGATCTACCCCTACTATGCTTAAAGTACCACTACTTCTCTTAATATTTCAAAACAACCATTCCTTTTAATCCAACCCCTAATTCTCTAAATATCCCTTACTTCCAACAATTACGCATATCTTTTTACTACCGTGAAGGGTTGATTTTTGCCGCACCCAATCAAAATGATTCGTCAGCTTTCATATTTGTGGATCAACACCTTCTATGCTTAAACTAATCCTACTTCTCTTAATACTTCAAAACAACTGAAACACCCCACCTCCGTTAGGTTCACTCTCAAAGGGAATGCCCTAGTTTTGGTGGAGGTTTATAAGTATAAGTCACAGATATACAAGACAGATATAAGAACACATATTTTTGAACAGCGGAAAACATCAACAACTTTTATCTCAACAAAATACGTGTTACACAAACCATGTCATAATTTGTTTTACAATACTTCCAAAAACATAACATCTTCATAACTATCTTGATTACATTATTTAAAGAAGCATAAAGAAAACATAAATAAACTGCATAAGTCCCATAATTGATGTCCAAAGCCATAGCCCAAAACGAAAAAGATCCAAGCAATACATTCTTTCTCTTCAAGCTGGATGTGAAAGCTGATCAAGCTGCGGTATTCCCTCCCTGTGGACCCAGGCGGGAAACAAAAGAAAAGAAGGCGAAAGAAAAGTAGAGTCAGACATAAAGCCTGAGTAAGTCTAGGACTATTTAGTCTATGAATAAAGAACTGGGTATGATAAGTATAAACTGGAAATGAGAAAGCACCATAAACTGAGTTAAGTTGTCCAGGGTCGAATATACTATCGTACCCCATATTAATCTCTGTACCCATATAAACTAGTTCCCAACAGGCACCCCATAATCAGGGTAAAGTGATCCATTTCTGATGATCGGCTCCCACTCGCATAGTTACATGTGTCTTACGGCCCCCGTTGTTGTAGTTACCTATGCTGGTCCCACCATAGGGTGTATCAAGTCCCGTGGTGGCGGCCTGACACAATCCTAGAATGCAAAGGTATGCTACTGGCGCCCAGTGCCTTATTTTTCTGCGCTGGAGTGTGTTCACGCCTGCACCCCGTTAGAACCTTCACTGCTGCACCACCGCCGTCGATTTGACCTCTTACAGTCATCCCAGTAATCGTGCCCCATCCTGCCTAGTTCAGGGTATCCTGATACACCTTGTAGGGTTACTGCTGAAAAGGGTCCCCCGCTACTAGGTTTTCTATTTCTAGCCAGCATGCTAAGTTGGTTAAGTGTTTTGTAAACCTAACCCCCAATCAGTCTGTATAGTATAGCATGTTCTATTTTGATTAAGTATTAATTCAGTTTACTTAATCCTATTAGTCCTGACTCCACCTTAATTGTCTTATTAAAGCCTTGACCTATCACATTAGACAGGTATTGTTGTGGCTGCCTATTGCCGGTTTGGTCCGGGCAGTCTTACGACACAACTCAGTCTAACCTCGGGTCTTTATTGGGCTCCGTGTTTAACCACCCACATTGGATAGGTATCGTTGTGACTACTGGACAACCGGGCGGTTCTGGGCAGGTTTACATCACAACTCAATCCAACCTCGGGTTAAACACATCGTATACATATTTTGTCTCTTTTCTTTTTTATATGTAAATATTTGCGGCCCGTTATTCAAATTCATCTTTATTGGGTAAAATTAATTTATACCTCTTAATTGTTTTTCAAGGTTGTTGGCATGCGTCAAACATGCCAACACATATGTTCTATATTTTAACCCAAACGTCATTACCCCCGTTTTACACATTCGCTACAATATAAGATATGTTGGGTTTAACATTTAAACCCAACTTAGCCATACGAAAAAGGGGAGGCTTATAACATGGTGTTTATAAGGTAACATAAAAAGGGGAGTGTGAACGCATGAACTTGCAACATAACGATTCAATTAACATGAATTAGGCACATGTGAACTTGCATTGTAATAGCATATAATCATGGCATAAACATACCTAAACACGAACCATTCTATTCATATAAACCTGCAATTGGAATGTAAATCTAACTTAATTTTGTGTCACAAATATCACCATATGATTTTGATAACAACTTAGGCCTAAAACATGTCTTCAACTAGGCATAATACCAAACATAGTTTAGTCATGTTCATAAAAATGCTTACTTTTGTTTTTAATACAAAATCATTATTTGCCAATTCCAACATAGATTCCTATAAACCATAGTACTTAGTCGAGTCCAATTACACACTAAAAGTGATCGTAAAAGTAAGGACATCACATTGGCATAATAATGAATCATATACTTGCATGAATCCCAAATAAAATACCACAACATATGGTTGTTAACATGAATCATATACTTGTATGAATCCCTAAATAAAATACCACAACATACGGTGGTTAACATGAATCATGTACTTGTATGAATCCCAAATAAAATATCACAACACATGGTTGTTAACTTCCAACATAAATCACATACTTGCAAATATCCAATCGTATACCATAAATCGTTTAGAATCAAAATAACATACAAATATAGATTATTATCGCCACAATTTCATTTCTCACTTTACACAAATCAAAACACAATTATTTATTCACATCGGAATAGCACTCTACTTACAACGTATGACGAATCTTCAATTCAGGAATCTGAATTCTGAATTTGGAGATGTTATCCTTTGTTGTAGGCGTCATTTTGATTTTAATTGACGTTGCTTCAAACTTTCGAATTATCTCCTAATTGTCTCTCAATTTCTGATGGCTATTCCTAGTCTCTCCTCAGCAGCATGACGGTCTCATGTCCATTTTTGTTTGTGTGAATTAGGGTGAGTCTTAGGTCCTTTTTATAGAGTTTGTGAGTTGATTTAGACCGTCGATGGAGCTTGGTTTAATAATAGCCGTTCGTTTTAAGGAGAGACCAACTAGGAGCTAACACCTAGCCCTAGTGACAAGGCAAGGCTCAGAAAATCGACCAAACACAGACAAGGCCAACCAGGGGGGCTGGGTTCGACCTGGCTCAGGGGCCAGGTTGACACGTCAGTCGACACCGTGTCGACTTGGCAGTCGACACGGGTGACCCAGGTCGACTGCCCAGTCGACCTGGGTAGCCCCAGGTCGACTACCAAGTCGACCAGGGTGCCTTGGGCGGGAAAATTCCCGCCCTGGCCAATCCGGCCCGATTTTTAATTTTAAATTGGTTTTTCTGAGCTGTTTTGGTCTGTTTGAATTTTAAACTGAATTCTGAAACTTCCGGAGGCCATATCTTCTTCATACGGAGTCCGTTTTACGCAAACTCGGACTCTATCCCAAGCAGATTCTGAGACGAACGCAATGGCGTATCCCGTTTCCCATAATTCTTTGATTTGAAATTAGTTATACTTTAATTTTTGAATTTCACTGTTACAGAATACACGTGTTGTTACATTCTCCCACACTTAAAAGGATTTCGTCCCCGAAATCTTCTTGTTCAGGAAGAATGTATATCCTAACATCCAAACATCCATCTACTCATCCATCAAACACGAGCATCCATTGTCCTTAAAAGACTTCTAATGCTTCATGATCGTATGCGAAGTGCGTGTGTACATGTACTTATCTAATGCAAAATCAGGCGGTCTACTGATTCAGTTGACCTCCTTAATGCAAATTATGTAAGTGCCATGAATCCATTATGTATGCAAATTCTCCTATTCATGATTCTACATGAGTGCACAATCATTCATACAAATGCAACATCCATATGACAACACATTAAACTTCAACCATATACGAATATAAATACATTTATGCATATGCAATATGAAGTGACTGAGCCGATCTAAAACCTAGATTGTGTGTGTATATGCAACCACGAGCTACCACTAGCAATCACTTGCAACCACTTGCAACCATCATCCATAACATGTTTCAATTACATGTTTTCATCCAAAGGGTTTCTTCCTAAAAGATAGGGTCGAGGAGATGTACCTAAAGTGATAGATAAAAGCGCAACTTAAGGAAAAAGAAGGATCAAAGATGTACCCTCGAAAAGAAAAGGGTAGGCTGCGCGTATTCTGGCTTCAGTTTCCCAAGTTGCGTCTCCCTCGGCGTCGCTCCATTGAACTTTGACGAGCTTGACTTCGCGTTTGCGTAGCTTCTTCACTTCCGTTCCTAATATGCGGGTTGGAACTTTCCTCACGGTTGCTTCGCGTTCCACTTCATCTTCTTCAAGGATATTTGGCTCTACAACTTCAGTAGATTCATGTAGAAATTTTCGGAGGTGTGAAACGTGAAAGACGTGAACTCCGGCTAGCTTTTCGGGTAGATCTAATCTATTGGCCATTTTCCCAATTTTCTCAATAATAGGAAACGGTCCTACGAACCTTGGTGCTAGCTTTCATGTGGTTCCAAAACGAACAACGTTCCTTAGCGGAGATACCTTAAGAAAAACTCTGTCCCCAACCACAAATTCAAGGTCGGTCCTCCTCTTGTCGGCGTAGGACTTTTGAATGTCTTGGGCCGTCTTCATCCTTCTTCGTATTAAGTCTACTTTCTCTGAAGTCTCTCGGATCATATCTGGTCCAAGTATGAGCTTATCAGTATACTCCCACCAACAAGTGGGTGATCGGCACGGTCTTCCATAGAAAGCTTCAAAGGGCGCCATTCCGATGGTTGCTTGGTAGCTGTTGTTGTAGGCAAATTCCACCAAAGGAAGATGGTCTTCCCACGTCCCTCCGAAGTCAAGGACGCACGGTCTTAAAAGGTCCTCCAAAACTCTATTCAGTCTTTCTATCTGGCCGTCGGTTTGGGGAAGATAGGCTATGCTCAAGCATAACTGTGTGCCTACTGCTTCTTGCAGACTCCGCCAAAACTCACTTGTGAAGATAGGGTCTCGGTCACTAACAATGCTGGAGGGTACTCCATGGAGTCGAACAATTTCCTTGAGGTAAAGAGATGCTAGGGATGAGGCAGTTCTTTTACTCTTGACAGGTAAAAAGTGGGCGCTTTTAGTAAGCCTATCCACTATTACCCAAATGCTAGTGTTGCCTCTTCTAGACCTAGGCAGGCCATCAATGAAGTCCATTGAGATGCTAACCTACTTCCACTGCGGGACCTCTAGAGGATGGAGCAGACCGCCAGGCTTTTTCTGTTCCACCTTAACCTGTTGGCACACCATACACTTTGAAACAAATTCTGCCACGTCTTTCTTCATGCCGCTCCAAAAGAAAGTTCTCTTTATGTCCTTGTACATTTTATCTCCGCCTGGATGTATCGTCATCTTGGAGTGATGTGCTTCCTCGAGAACCTTCTTTACTAAATCCCTTGTCTGTAGGACGCATAGTCTTCCGTCTCGCCTTAGCCAACCCTTGTCGTCGATGGATTATCTGCTGAGGTGACTTGAAGTCTCACCCCTAATTAGCCTATCAATCGTCTCTACAAGCTGAGGGTCTTCGCGTTGTGCTGTCCCTATTGAGTCCACTAAAGTCGGGCGTACTTCGAGAGATGCTAGTAAGCCTGGTACAAAATCGGAGGAGGGCCTAAATTCAAAGCTTGCTATAAACTCTAGGCTTTGTCTTTCAACAAACAACAGGCTTAGGGTTAGTTTCTTTTGGCTCAACGCGTCTGCCACTACGTTGCCTTTGCCCGGAGTGTAGGAGATCTCGAAATCGTACGAGGCAAGAAACTCCATCCATCTCTGTTGCCTCAAGTTAAGATCTTTCTGCGAGAAAAGATATTTCAATGATTTATGGTTAGTGTAAAATTCGAACTTCTCACCAAGGAGATAGTGTCGCCAAGACTTGAGTGCAAAGACGATGGCGGCTAACTCAAGATCGTGGGTCGGGTAGTTCTTTTCATGCACTTTCAATTGTCTCCCACCATAAGCTACTACCCTTCCTTCTTGCATTAAGATGGCGCCTATCCCTGTCCTACATGCATTTGTATGAACAGTGAACATCTTGCTTCCATCTAGCAACGTCAAAACTGGGGCTGTTGTAAGAGCCCTTTTTAGTCGTTGGAAAGCAAACTCGCAATCCAAGTCCCAATTGAACACTAGATTCTTCTTTGTCAGCCTTGTGAGGGGAGCTGAGATTTTCGCAAAATCCCTTATGAATTTTCGGTAGAAACCTGGTAGTCCTAGAAAACTTCGGACTTCAGTTGCATTCCTTGGTGTCTTCCAATCCTGCACCGCTACTACCTTAGCCGGGTCTACTGCTAACCCTTCTTTGGATACTATGTGCCCAAGGAACCTCACTTCCTCTCTCCAAAAGTGGCATTTGGAGAATTTGGCTTTTAGCTGATGGACTCGCAGAGTTTCCATGATTGCCCTTAAGTGCTGAGCATGTTCCTCTTCACTCTTTGAGAAGATAAGGATATCATCTACGAAGACCACTACGAACTTATTGAGGAAATCACTGAATACCCTACTCATCAGGTCCACGAAGTAAGCAGGTGCGTTTGTCAAGCCGAAAGGCATGACAAGCCATTCAAAGAAGTCGTCTGGGGTTCTGAATGCCGTTTTATCGATGTAATCTTCTGCCACCCTTAGTTGATGAAAACCGGTCGCTAAATCGAGTTGGGAGAAAACAGACGCTCCTACAAGCTGATCAAACAGATCGTCAATTCTGGGGAGAGGGTGCCTATTCTTTTTCGTTATCTTGTTGAGCTCCCTATAGTCAACACATAGACGGAGTGAACCATCCGCCTTTGTGGCGAACACCACTGAAGCGCCCCATTCTGAAATGCTCCTTCTAATGAACCCCTTCTCTAGAAGCTCTTTAATCTGTTTACTGAGCTCCTTTCTTTCCCGTGGAGCCATGTGTCGAACGGGCAACGCCACGGGCTTTGCATTATCTACAAGATATATGCGGAAGTCTATCTCCCGCTTCGGAGGCAAGCCCTTCACCTCTTCGAAGACATTCGGATATTCCCGGACCACTCTAACCGATTGCAAACTTACAACAGAGGCATCTAGCGATTCAAGATAACTAAGCATAACCACATACGAGGGACTACAAGTAATTTCTAGAGTGTTACCGAGTTGGGTCAGGAGCCTAACCATCCTTTTCTCACAATCAAGGATGGCCCCATTACTGGATAGCCAATCCATGCCCAAAATCAAACCATATCCCGAGAAGCCCAAAACAAAGGCACTAAATCTAAATTCTATGCTTAGAATAGAAATTTTCAATCCAACACAGAACATAGACAAATGAGCTGGGCCCCCAATTGGGTTTGAAACAATTAAGGGGTCCTCTACCATACTAGTTTCTAGGTGCAGAGATTCTACTAAAGCAGAAGAGATAAAGGAGTGTGATGCGCCAGAATCAAATAAAGTGCGAACGGGGTGATCATAAAGATAAACTACACTTTCTACATAAGTATTTATACCTCGCTGTTGCAGAGGTGGCGCCTCTAGCACATGAACCTGTGCCCCAGAGGTGGATGCAGCCCTCTGCCCCTGTCCTCGTTTCTTCGGGCAATCCTTACCCATGTGGCCTGTCTCACCGCAAGAAAAGCACCCACCATTCATCTTGGCCTTCTTTTTCCGGCAATCTTTCACTAAGTGCCCCACTTTGCCATAGAAATTACACTTCCTCTTCTCTTTGTTGTCTTTCCCGCCCTTCTTAAAGTCTGTCTTCTTAGGCTGTAAACCCTCTTTCTTCCCTTGAGAGCTTTCTGCCTTTGTCTCCTTCTTGCCCTTATCCTCTTCGTTTAGCAATGCCATCTGTACCAATCTTTCATACGTAGCTCCCATGGGTATATGGGTAATGGCCAAACTGTGTAATGGCTCATTCAACCCTTTGACAAAAGGGAGAGCCTTCTTGTGCGAGGTGTTAACTAGGTCCAGCCCGAACCTAGCCAGCTCATCGAACTGATTAACATACTCTTTGACTGTCATATTCCCTTGCTTAAGAAATAAGAATTTTTCCAACTGCAAACTCCTTTTAGCATCTGAGAGAAATTTAGCCTCAAACCTCGCCCTAAAGTCCTCCCACGTTTCCATCGGTTTTTCGGCATTGGTGACTTCCCACCAGTAGGAAGCCTCGCCTTTAAGTAGCCATACTGCCAGTTGTACTTTCTGCCTATCTTCTACCTCAAAGATGACGAATAAGTCCTCGGTTTCCTTTAGCCAATTCCTAGCTGCCACGAAGGACTCAGTTCCATGAAAGTCCTTTCCTCCCATAGCTTTAAAATCTTTACTTATCTTAGCAAAGGTATTTCCTCGCAGAGGAGGTGGAGGAAGAGGTGCTGCTGTAGCTGGTTGATTTCCTGCAGCTGGGGGAGGAGGAACGGTGGGACCTGGCTGATTGGCCCTTGCCTCTAAGAATCGTCTTAACCAACCAGGTATTGGTATACCCTCTGGCCAGTTAAGTTCTTCGGACATGCTGAAACAAAAAGGATAGATTCAAAACGAAGGATAAAAGATAGTACCTATGGCTTTGGGGGACTATGCCTTTTTAAAATTAAATAATATTTTATCTTTAAAAATGCTTCTTTTAAAACTATTTGAAAATAATAATTTTTTTCAAATCTTTTATCTGATCCGGTAACCTTCATCTCTGATACCAAGTGAAACACCCCACCTTCGTTAGGGTCACTCTCAAAGGGAATGCCCTAATTTTGGTGGAGGTTTATAAGTATAAGTCACAGATATACAAGACAGATATAAGAACACTTATTTTTGAACAGTGGAAAACATCAACAACTTTTATTTCAACAAAATACATGTTACACAAACCATGTCATAATTTGTTTTACAATACTTCCAAAAACATAACATCTTCATAACTGTCTTGATTACATTATTTAAAGAAGCATAAAGAAAACATAAATAAACTGCATAAGTCCAATAATTGTTGTCCAAAGCCATAGTCCAAAACGAAAAAGATCCAAGCAATACATTCTTTCTCTTCAAGCTGGATGTGAAAGATGGTCAAGCTGCGGTATTCCGTCCCTGTGGACCTGGGGGAGGGGAAATGAAAGAAAAGAAGGCGAAAGAAAAGTAGTGTCAGACATAAAGCCTGAGTAAGTCTAGGACTATTCAGTCTATGAATAAAGAACTAGGTATGATAAGTATAAACTGGAAATGATAAAGCACCATAAACTGAGTTAAGTTGTCTAGGGTCGAATATACTATCGTACCCCATATTAATCTCTGTACCCATATAAACTAGTCCCCAACAGGCACCCCATAATCAGGGTGAAGTGATCCATTTCTGATGATCGGCTCCTACTCGCATAGTTACATGTGTCTTACGACCCCCGTTGTTGTAGTTACCTATGCTGGTCCCACAATGGGGTGTATCAAGTCCCATGGTGGCGGCCCGACACAATCCTAAAATGCACAGGTATGCTACTGGTGCCCAGTGCCTTATTTTTCTGCGCCGGAGTGTGTGCGCGCCCGCACCCCGTTAGAACCTACACTGCAGCACCACCGCCGTCGATTTGACCTCTTACAGTCAGCCCAGTAATCGTGCCCCACTCTGCCTAGTTCAGGGTATCCTGATACACCTTGTAGGGTTACTGCTGAAAAGGGTCCCCCGCTACTAGGTTTTCTATTTCTAGCCAACATGCTAAGTTGGTTAAGTGTTTTGTAAACCTAACCCCCAATCAGTCTGTATAGTATAGCATGTTCCATTTTGATTAAGTATTAATTCAATTTACTTAATCCTATCAATCCTGACTCCGCCTTAATTGTCTTATTAAAGCCTTGACCTCTCACATTAGACAGGTATTGTTGTGGCTGCTTGTTGCCGGTTGGGTCCGGGCAGTCTTACGCCACAACTCAGTCTAACCTCGGGTCTTTATTGGGCTCCGTGTTTAGCCACCCACATTGGATAGGTATTGTTGTGACTACTGGACAGCCGGGCGGTTCCGGGCAGGTTTACATCATAACTCAATCCAACCTCGGGTTAAACACATCATATTTTCTACATTTACATATTCTGTCTCTTTTCTTTTTTATATGTAAATATTTGCGGCCCATTATTCAAATTCATCTTTATTGGGTAAAATTAATTTATACCACTTAATTATTTTTCAAGGTTGTTGGCATGCGTCAAACATGCCAACACATATGTTCTATATTTTAACCCAAACGTCATTACCCCCGTTTTACACATTCGCTACAATATAAGATATGTTGGGTTTAACATTTAAACCCAACTTAGCCATACGAAAAAGGGGAGGCTTATAACATGGTGTTTATAAGGTAACATAAAAAGGGGGGTGTGAAAGCATGAACTTGCAACATAACGATTCAATTAACATGAATTAGGCACATGTGAACTTGCATTGTAATAGCATATAATCATGGCATAAACATACCCAAACATGAACCATTCTATTCATATAAACTTGCAATTGGAATGTAAATCTAACTTAATTAAGTGTCACATATATCACCATATGATTTTGATAACAACTTAGGCCTAAAACATGTTTTCAACTAGGCATAATACCAAACATAGTTTAGTCATGTTCATAAAAATGCTTACTTTTGTTTTTAATACAAAAGCATGATTTGCCAATTCCAACATAGATTCCTATAAACCATAGTACTTAGTCGAGTCCAATTACACACTAAAAGTGATCATAAAAGTATGTACATCATATTGGCATAATAGTGAATCATATACTTGCATGAATCCCAAATAAAATACCACAACATATGGTTGTTAACATGAATCATATACTTTTATGAATCCCTAAATAAAATACCACAACATACGGTGCTTAACATGAATCATGTACTTGTATGAATCCCAAATAAAATATCACAACACATGGTTGTTAACTTCCAACATAAATCACATACTTGCAAATATCCAATCGTATACCATAAATCGTTTAGAATCAAAATAACATACAAATATAGATTATTATCGCCACAATTTCATTTCTCATTTTACACAAATCAAAACACAATTATTTATTCACATCGGAATAGCACCCTACTTACAGCGTATGACGAATCTTCAATTCAGGAATCTGAATTCTGAATTTGGAGATGCTATCCTTTGTTGTAGGCGTTGTTTTGATTTTAATTGACGTTGCTTTAAACTTTCGAATTATCTCCTAATTGTCTCTCAATTTCTGACGGCTATTCCTAGTCTCTCCTCAGCAACATGACGGTCTCATCTCCATTTTTGTTTGTGTGAATTAGGGTGAGTCTTAGGTCCTTTTCATAGAGTTTGTGAGCTGATTTAAACCGTCGATGGAGCTTGGTTTAATAATAGCCGTTCGTTTGAAGGAGAGACCAACCAGGAGCTGACACCTAGCCCTAGTGACAAGGCAAGGCCCAGAAAATCGACCAAACACAGACCAGGCCAGCCAGGGGGGCTGGGTTCGACCTGGCTCAGGGGCCAGGTCGACACGCCAGTCGACACCGTGTCGACTTGGCAGTCGACACGGGTGACCCAGGTCGACTGCCCAATCGACCTGGGTAGCCCCAGGTCGACTACCAAGTCGACCTGGGTGCCTTGGGCGGGAATATTCCCGCCCTGGCCAATCCGGCCCGATTTTGAATTTTAAATTGGTTTTTCTGAGCTGTTTTGTTCTGTTTGAATTTTAAACTGAATTCTGAAACTTCCAGAGGCCATATCTTCTTCATACGGAGTCTGTTTTACGCAAACTCGGACTCTATTCCAAGAAGAATTCTGAGACGAACGCAATGGCGTATCTCGTTTCCCTTAATTCTCTGATTTGAAATTAGTTATACTTTAATTTGTGAATTTCACTGTTATAGAATACACGGGGTGTTACAACAACCCTTCTTTTTAATCGTACCACTAAATCTCTAAATAGCCTTTACTTCCAACAATTGCCCCTATTTTCTAACTATTGTGAAGTGTTGGTTTTTGCAGCACCCAATCTAAACGATTCATCATCCTTCATATTTGTCGATCTACCGCTACAATGCTTAAACTACCCCTACTTCTCTTAATACTTCAAAACAGCCCTTCTTTTTAATCCTATCCCTATTTATCTAAATAGTCTTTACTTTCAACAATTACCCCTATCTTTTTACTGCTGTGAAGGGTTGGCTTTTGCAGCACCTAATCCAAATGATTCATCATTTTATATATTTTTCGATCTATATTTTTTAATTATTTTGAAGGATTGGTTTTTGCAGCACCCAATCCAAACAATTCATCATCTTTCATATATTTCGATCTACCCCAACATTGCTTAAACTACACCAACTTCTCTTAACACTTCAAAACAACCCTTCTTTTTAATCTTACCCCTAATTCTCTAAATAGCCCTTACTATCAACAATTACCCCTTTTTTTTACCTTTTGTGAATGGTTGGTTTTTGTAGCACCCAATCCAAATGATTCATCATCTTTTATATTTGTCGATCTACCCCTACTATGCTTAATCTACCCCTACTTCTCTTAATACTTCAAAACGGCCCTACTTTTTAATCCTACCCCTAATTCTCTAAATAACCCTTCCTTTCAACAGTTACCCCTATTTTTTAACTATTGTGAAGGATTGGTTTTTGCAGCTCCCAATCCAAACGATTCATCATCTTTCATATTTGTCGATCTACCCCTACTATACCTAAACTACCCCTAATTCTCTTAATAATTCAAAACAACCTTTCTT
This sequence comes from Allium sativum, assembly GCA_030737875.1. NCBI lineage: Eukaryota > Viridiplantae > Streptophyta > Magnoliopsida > Asparagales > Amaryllidaceae > Allium > Allium sativum. The sequence goes on along the minus strand of CM060918.1, from coordinate 36,035,100 downwards.
TTTAATCCTTCCCCTAATTCTCTAAATAGACCTTCTTCTAACAATTACCCGTATTTTTTACCTTTTGTGAAGGGTTGGTTTTTGTAGCACCCAATCAAAACGATTCATCATCTTTCATATTTGTCGATCTACACCTACTATTCTTAATCTACCCTTACTTCTCTTAATACTTAAAAACAACCCTTCTTTTTAATCCTACCCCTAATTCTATAAATAGCCCTTCCTTTCAACAATTACCCCTATTTTTTAACTATTGTGAAGGATTGTTTTTTGCAGCTCCCAATCCAAACGATTCGTCATCTTTCATATTTGTCGATCTACCCCTATTATGTTTAAACTACCCCTACTTCTCTTAATACTTAAAAACAATCCTTCTTTTTAATCCTTCTCCCAATTCTCTAAATAGCCCTTCTTCCAACAATAACCCCTATTTTTTAACTTTTGTGAATGGTTGGTTTTTGTTGCACCCAATCCAAATGATTCGTCATCTTTCATATTTGTAGATCTACCCCTACAATGCTTAGTCTACCCCTATTTCTCTTAATACTTAAAAAAGTCTTTCGTTTAATCCTATCCCTAATTCAGTAAATAGCTCTTACTTCCAAAAATTACCCCGTTCTTTTTCCTACTGTGAACGATTGGTTTTTTGTGACGACCCCAAATCCTGTTCTGACGGAGACAAGGGTTATCTTGGGAATTTAACACAAAAACAGATAATAGCAGAACAGAATAATTAAATACACCAGATAATGAACAATAGAATATACTGGATAAACGTAATCATTAGAGTTACACAGTATACAGAATCTTACTTATTACGAATACAGTTCAGCTATACATAAATGTCTACAGCGGAAAACAAACAAAATATGTACAATAGCAGCTGAACAGCATAAAAAGAGATAAATGATAGAATCCATCTTCAGCTCCAGCTATCCAGAAAGAACCAGCTAAACTTGAATATAAGGCTGGCCGTGTAGAAAAAGGGGCACCCGAGTTTGAAAGTGAAACAAACTACGAGTCAGCCATGGGACTGGTATGAGAAATCTACTCAACACATATATAATTTGGCTAATCATAGGACCACGCCACTTTCGCGGAACGGGTTTTCTCCATTGGATTGCCAGTGCTTTAAAACAAATCATTCTTTTAAACAACGCAATGCTTTTTATAAAAATGAAGCCATTATAAGACTCAGTTCCCATCACACAATGCAACGCAAACCGGAGGATAGAGTTTTACCTTATAATGGCCAAAATATGATTGATACGAATAAAGCAAAAGCATTTGATATTATTACCAGTGTTTATATGTTTCAAAAACAATTTGAATCATAGCTATCAATCATAGACGGCATGGGTACCATATATCATGTCGCCATATATATATACAATCAAAACCGCACGATGTCGTATTTGGAAATTGGATTTTCGTCCTGAACCAAGGAAAAAGATAGTCCTTACTGAATTCGAGACAATCTAGCCCATGTCTCCGGAACAGCCGCAACTGCCCCTTGGAGCGACAGGGCTGGTCTACTCGGAGTGGATTATAGTGCCTGAACAATACGTTTCTCCAACCTTTGAGGTGTAAACGAGCCAACGAATGACTCCATCGGACCCGGATCGTCCGATCAAACCGAGGGGCCTCGCAACAGCAACAACCACATAGGTGAAAAGTATATAAATGTCAGGGCTGGTAGGTCACTGACACCACCCTAGCTAGAAAGAAACGCATGCCCTCCCTGAGGTCCTTCTCCCGTTTCTGGTTCATACCGGGGTGTGAGGCTCGCGAATTCACGTCATACACAAAGCTACGCCACATAGGCGGTGCTTTGATCATCACCACAAGACTTTGCTTTTCAACAGAAGCCCGGATCATTTGCCACTTAGGCATGCCACACTAGCAATTCATGCCATGCGACTGATGTCCATCGATATACAACCTCTGAGCTCCTGCGTTCCAGAGAAGGGCGTTAAGAAAAAGAATAAATTCTCCGCCGCCAAACAGATGTATATTTAATAGAGATCAATCAACACAGAATAAAATCCAATGTCAGACACGCAGTCCATTTACAAGTCCGTTCTGGGTCTGAACGAAACCGGAGGCACTAAATACCTCATAAACCCATCGATCACCACGTACGTCTGGACGATCACCACTCATTATCCATATTTCGGGATGCCTCCCAGTCAGGACCTCGGTTACCATCCAAATGAGGTGAAGATCTCCGGTCTTCGACCATCGTCTTTGTGACGATCCCAAAATCCGAGGGGCGGTATTAAGGATAATCATTGGGAAATAACACATTAATCATCATAGTAGAGTACAGATAATAGCAGAAACAATAAATAAAATAATTTTTACATGGATATGACAGCGGAATCACAACATGTAGGAATATCAGAATAGCATAACGTGGGGATATAACTTAGTAAATAAAAAGGAAAGTGATCAGTCATCATCGCCAGAGGCGGAATACATACATGCAGTGAGACATAATAAAGGTATCAGTCTACATCGCCGAAGGCGGAATACATATACATATAGTGAGAAATACGGAAAGTAAATCAGTCTGCATCGCCATTGGCGGAATCATAACATAAGTAAGTAATGGCGGAAAATGTCAAAGTCATCTCTATGAAGTCAGCCTCGCCATGAGCCAAAAATGCACCCTATGCAGCAGTGCAGAACTAAAAACCACCTGTCACCTGTGTACTAGGCTACCCGTGTGAAAATAAGGGCACCCGCGTTTGCAAAGCAAAACAAACAACGAGTCAGTCATGGGGACTGGTATGAGGAATCTATTTAACAGTTAAACAACAGTAATAGCAAATCATAGGACCACGCCACTTTCGCGGAACGGGTTTACTCCAGTGATTGCTAGTGCATTTAAAAACAAATAAATTCTTTTACAACAACGCAATGCTTTTAGAAAGAATGAAGCCATTATAAGACTCAGGTCCCATCACACAATGCAACGCAAACCGGAGGATAGAGTTTTACCTTATAATAGCCAAATATGCTTGATACGTATAAAGCAAAATCATTTGATATTATTACTAGTGCATATATGTTTCAAAAGCGAATAGCATCATAAATATCAATCAAAGACGGCATAAGTGCCCCATACCACTATGTTGCCATACTAGTTCTACAATCAAGTCCGTTATTTCGTATTGGAAATTGGATTTCCATCATGAGTCGAGGCAAGGGGCAAGCTCCTCTCCGCTTCGAGACACTCTACCAAATGCCTCAGGACTACGCACACTGGGTATCCTGGATCTTCAGGGCCGGTCCTCACTTACGTTAGAGGATTAATTATGCCTGAACACACGTTTCCCAGTCCTTACAGACCTATAATCGAGGCGCCTCGCATTCCAACAACCACAAAGGTGAAAAATAGATATATATATATATATATATATATATATATATATATGTCAGGGCTGGTAAGTCACTGACACCACCATAGCTAGAAAGAAACGTCGTTCTCTCCCTGCAGTCCGTATCCCGTTTTCAACTCATACCGGGGTGTGAGGTTCGCGAATCTACGAAATACACAAAGCTAGGCCACGTAGACCTTGCTTTGATCATCATCCACAAGACTTTGCTTTGCAACAGAAGCCTTGATCACAGCATCTTGGCATGCCACATAGGCAGTCCACTCCATACGATTGATTTTCATCGATATATAACCTCTGAGCTCGTACGTCTCAGAGAAGGGCGTTAAGCAAAAGAATAAATTCTCCGCCGCCATACAGATATATATTTAACAGAGATCAATCAGTATAGAACAAAATCCAATGTCTGACACACAGTCCATTTACAAGTCCGTACTGGGTCTGAACGAAACCGGAGGCGTCAAATTCCTCGTATATCCGTCCAATCAACACATACGTTCAGACGGCTACTACTTCCGTCCCTTTCCGGTAGCTACTCCGGTCAGGAACCTCAATAGCGCCCATCCAACCGATACGAAGATCGTTGGTCTTGAATCGTCTTTGCATTTTCTAATTCGAATCGCTCGATAAATTATTTGAAATGAGGGTTAGCTCGGCCTTTTCAAATAATCCACGTCATTAGAATTTAAATCGATTCTCTATATGGTTATATTATTCGACATCCATCTTTCAGTTATTTAGTGTTATTTACGCGTCAAACACATACAACCATCAAATATCAAACAATTCAAGCCCAATTGGTTTATTTGCAACCTATGTTGCTTATAATATTTTATAACGATTTTCCGCCATTTTTATTTATTTAAAAATGGCCATATTTAATTAAACGACATTTCAGGTCGTGCCGTGGCACTGGCGCTGTTTTTCTCCTAATTTGTTTTACACATGTCGGAAAATCTAACCGTTGGATTTCTACAAAGTCTATATCAGTGGGAAGATATTCCCAAAGCGAACCCAACGGTTCCAGTTTCATGAGAATCCGACGGTCGGATCTTCCACTCTAGTCGTTTGAAGTTACGGTTTCAAAATTCGAACTGCAGCGTCGTTATTCGATTTAATTTAATTATATTTATATTTATATATAAATATAAACGGTTCTGGCGCTGTTTTTCTTCAGATTTGAATTAAACATTCCGGACAATCCAACCGTTGGATTTTTACAAGGTTGGTGCCGTTGGAAAGATATTTCCAAGGCGAACCCAGCGGTTGCGGTTTCGGGAAAATCCGATGGTCGGATTTCTCGTACTAATCGTTTCAAATTACGATTCCGAAATGCGAACTGCACGGCCTCTATTCCTTTTAATTATATTTATATATATAAATATAGCTCAATCTATAATTTCAACTATAGCTCATTCTATATTTTCAATTTCGTTTTCACTTCAAATATTTCACTAACGCCTTAATATTTTGAAATTTTTTGCCATAACCTCCTTTGTACGGGGAGGGGTTTGGAAATTTATTGGGCCGTATTAGGTACCCAATAAATCCTAAAAAGCATTCACATATTTATAGTGATATATTCTGGTATTTACGGGGGAGCATGTACTGATAATCACTCCAGAGAATAAATTCCCGTCACCCCGTTTCCGTGTGGAAATAAATAGTCCATGTGCCGTATCTAATAACTAGAGCGATGTGATTATTGTCAACTCCAGACCCGTGTGGGTTTTTTATTAATCTGGCAAATTATCGTTATAATTTATATAGTCCATATCAGTCATCAGTTCAACCTGTAGTACATAGTCATCGCCATACAAGCCTCTTGCTTATATGGTAAATCTTACACCTCGTCACATAAGCTCCAATTGCTTAGGTGGGATATGATGAAGTATGCCTATCGTCAAGAAGTATGCCATGTAGTGTAGTTCAAAATTAATTGTTACTATCCTATGGCGTTATTTATTATTTCACACAGAAAAACCAGCACTCCGCATCCAATGGCATTCACAGGAGTTGATATATAAATAAAATTGCGCACCCCAACTCATCAAGGTTTACCTATTTGTCGGGCACGCAAATAATTTCTTCACTCTACAGGTAATCCATTTTTCCTGTTCAACACATGTATATATATGCAGAACAAAGCTAATAATAATATTTCTAGCAAACTATTATTTATTTCAACACGTGTGTATTTTTAACAAAGCGTATACATGATAAAAGGAATATTTTAACCATCAAAAATATTTATTCGACACGTGTGTATTTTTAACAAAGCGTATACATGATAAAAGGAATATTTTAATCATCAAAAATATTTATTCGACACGTGTGTATTTTTAACAAAGCGTATACATGATAAAAGAAATATTTTAATCATCAAAAATATTTATTCGACACGTGTGTATTTTTAACCCTTCTTATTCACTATAAAAATATAGTTTTCATTATCGATTCATTTTATTTTTAAAAGATGATAACATTCCACACATGAACTTCAATTCAACGAATGAATTGCAACTCAACACATGAATATTCGATATAGTTTGTATATATATAAAAATGGTGATTTTTATCGCTAAAGCCATTTGTTTAAATTCAAATCATATTCAACACATGAATTTCAACTCAACGAATGAATTGCAACTCAACACATGAATATTCGATATAGTTTGTATATATATAAAAATGTGATTTTTATCGCTAAAGCCATTTGTTTAAATTCGAATAATATTCAACACATGAATTTCAACTCAACGAATGAATTGCAACTCAACACATGAATATTCGATATAGTTTGTATATATATATAAATGTGATTTTTATCGCTAAAGCCATTTGTTTAAATTCAAATCATATTCAACACATGAATTTCAAATCAACGAATGAATTGCAACTCAACACATGAATATTCGATATAGTTTGAATATATATAAAAATGTGATTTTTATCGCTAAAGCTATTTGTTTAAATTCAAATAATATTCAACACATGAATTTCAACTCAACGAATGAATTGCAACTCAACGCATGAATATTCGATATAGTTTGTATATATATAAAAATGTGATTTTTATCGCTAAAGCCATTTGTTTAAATTCGAATAATATTCAACACATGAATTTCAACTCAATGAATGAATTGCAACTCAACATATGAATATTCGATATAGTTTGTATATATATAAAAATGTGATTTTTATCGCTAAAGCCATTTGTTTAAATTCGAATAATATTCAACACATGAATTTCAACTCAACGAATGAATTGCAACTCAACACATGAATATTCGATATAGTTTGAATATATATAAAAATGTGATTTTTATCGCTAAAGCCATTTGTTTAAATTCAAATAATATTCAACACATGAATTTCAACTCAACGAATGAATTGCAACTCAACACATGAATATTCGATATAGTTTGTATATATATAAAAATGTGATTTTTATCGCTAAAGCCATTTGTTTAAATTCGAATAATATTCAACACATGAATTTCAACTCAACGAATGAATTGCAACTCAACACATGAATATTCGATATAGTTTGTATATATATATAAATGTGATTTTTATCGCTAAAGCCATTTGTTTAAATTCGAATAATATTCAACACATGAATTTCAACTCAACGAATGAATTGCAACTCAACACATGAATATTAGATATAGTTTGAATATATATAAAAATGTGATTTTTATCGCTAAAGCCATTAGTTTAAATTCAAATAATATTCAACACATGAATTTCAACTCAACGAATGAATTGCAACTCAACACATGAATATTCGATATAGTTTGTATATATATAAAAATGTGATTTTTATCGCTAAAGCCATTTGTTTAAATTCGAATAATATTCAACACATGAATTTCAACTCAACGAATGAATTGCAACTCAACACATGAATATTCGATATAGTTTGAATATATATAAAAATGTGATTTTTATCGCTAAATCCATTTGTTTAAATTCAAATAATATTCAACACATGAATTTCAACTCAACGAATGAATTGCAACTCAACACACGAATATTCGATATAGTTTGTATATATATAAAAATGTGATTTTTATCGCTAAAGCCATTTGTTTAAATTCGAATAATATTCAACACATGAATTTCAACTCAACGAATGAATTGCAACTCAACACATGAATATTCGATATAGTTTGAATATATATAAAAATGTGATTTTTATCGCTAAAGCCATTTGTTTAAATTCAAATAATATTCAACACATGAATTTCAACTCAACGAATGAATTGCAACTCAACACATGAATATTCGATATAGCATATGTAAATAATTTCAATGAATGGAAATTATTCTAACACATAATTATTTCAGAAAATTTCGGCAGCATAACGGCAGGGTAGTTAAAACCGGGACCGTCCCTAGTACGGCTCCTCGCTCTACATTAAAACCTCGCGGTTTTTGACAATGGGGATCATGCATCTAGTTCGCACGCAGGCGGCATGTTTTATTTTCAATTCCACAATCCTATTCTATTTTGTTTCAACCACAAGAGGGTATTTTTCAACCACAAAGGTATTTTTCAACCACAAAGGTATTTTTCAACCATAATATCAACCACAAACAATTATTTCCAACCATTCGTCAAGCCATATGATATCACGTCAATCACAAGCAATAAATATCGTCCATGGTCTGTGGACGAGGGGAGTATATATATATATATATATATATAATATAATAATTCACTTGCATTTCATCATAATTCAAAGCATATATGTTTCAAACAACGCTTGTACAATTTATACATCGCTAATATAACTTGTACAACACATGTACATGAGGTATACAATGCGTATATAATTTACACTTCGCTTATATAATTTATACAACGCGATTTCATTCACACAAATAGTTTAGATTCCTCACATTGGTTATTGCGCTGCTAAAAATCGTAGGAAGGTCAGAAAAATCCGCGGCTTCTTCTAGAATGTAGAGAGCCTCCTTGCGGTCACGGTGTCTCCTGTTTCATCAAAATTCGTTAAAGAACGAAAAAGATATTATTTTTCAAAGTTTTGCAACACTTAAAAGTGTTATTTTCATTTCAGAATTTTTATCAGAAAGGTTTTTAAAACCTTCAAAACTAGGTCTCAAAATTTCAGTCGATCCGTACCTCTATGCTTCGATCAGGCTACGCTGCGTCAAAGAGCTACGAAGCACCTCCAGAATGGCGGTGGTGGCAAGTGGTCCGGTGGTCTGTGCTCGTCGCGGTGGCGCTGAGAAGGTCGCGCCTTCCTCCTCGATTTTCGGCGTCGATAGTCGATGGGAGGGGACGTGGGTTGGTCGGATGTGGAGAGGGGACTACGGCGAACAAAAACTTCAACTGGGGTCGGCGGCGAAATGGCCTGAGGCGGCGGCGATATCGACGAGAAGTTTTGAACGACGTACGTCGTTCAATCGTTCTTGCGGCTAGGGTTTCAGAGGTTTTTTTTTTTTAATGAAAATTTCCTATTGGCCAGAATTTATAGAAAATTTTTAAATAGTGTTTTTGCAAACGGACTCCTTTTTAAACCCAACGACTGTCGCCCCTAGCTAAATACCCCCATTCCGGACACAATGAGATATGTTTCGTTGGCCATTTCGACTGTTACAGTCAGTTATTTTTCAAATTAAATTATAAAACATTCGATATTTAATTTAAACGTACATTTCAATTTGCAAAGGCCACAAACTGAATCGAAAAATTCCAGAAAAATAAATCTAGCTTTGTTTTGACGATACGGTCCCAACAAAACCAGTTTCGTCGAATTCTGAGCTCGTTTGAAAAACGGCCATTTTTAGGTCGACCCATTTTAACAGAATTTGACCAAACACGTTATCTTTTGCCCCACTCACATACTAGCTTCAAAAATTATGAAATTTGAAACCTAGCAATAATTTGACATCTCGGACCCAACAAAAGTGGTTTCGTCGAATTCCGAGGTCGTATGCAAAATCTCAATTTTCAAGGGCTATATATACTATATAGCGACCTTTCTGAAAATTCATTTGGCCATAACTTTTGATTTCCATTATGAAATTTCGATTTTTCAGATTCGTTGGAAAGGTATTGATAAACAGATTTAAATATTTTCAGTTTCGTCTAAATCCGTTATAGTTTCCACCCGGTACAGTCAGACAAAGTTTATATTCAAATTTTCAAACTGCCATATTATACCAAATTCTATATTTTATTGAAATATGCTTTTTCAACTATTCAAATTCTTGTTAATAACCTGATTTAAAAATTTTTAACTGGTTCACATTTTCCGGGTTATTACAATCTCCCCCACTTAAAACTTTTCGTCCTCGAAAAGGAAATAATAGTTAAGCAGGAAATAAAATGTAAATGCAAAGTATTTGTAAAGGTACCTTGCACCGGAGTTAGTCAGAGATGTCCACTCTGCATTTGGGATAGGCTTGTTTAATGCTTTCCTCAGTCTCCCAAGTACAGTCTCTAGGATCCCTACTCCACTGCACTTTGACTAAATGAATCTTTTTCCTCCTTAGCTCTCTGGTTTCTTTGCCAACTATCTTTAATGGCTCTCTACTGAGTGCTAATTCTGGAGTTATGTCAATATCATGTTGCACTGCTTCTTCCACAATAAGGTCGGGATCATGAACATGTTTTCTGAGTTGAGACACGTGGAACACATCATGTACACCAGGCAACCAATTAGGTAATGAAACCCTATATGCAAGAGTTCCAATCCGTTCAAGTATAGGAAAGGGACCAATAAATCTCGGTGCCAACTTCCCATTCTTGCCAAATCTGATTACTCCTCGCATTGGAGAAACTCTTAAATATACATAATCGCCAACGGCAAACGATATATCCCTTCTTCTCGCATCAGCATAACTTTTCTGTCGGCTCTGTGCGGTTTTCAATCTCTTCTTAATGAAATCGACTTTATCCGATGCTTCTTGAATCATATCGGGCCCTAACACAAGTCTGTTGCCAGGTTCTACCCAACATGCGGGAGATCTGCACGGTCTACCGTATAATGCTTCAAATGGTGACATTCCCAAACTTGCTTGATAGCTATTGTTGTAAGAGAACTCGGCTAGATGTAAGTGATCTTCCCATGAGCCTCCAAAATCAATAACACAATCCCGCAATAGATCCTCTAAAATTCTATTCACTCGCTCAGTCTGGCCGTCTGTCTGAGGGTGATAAGCGGTGCTTAGATTCAATTTGGTTCCCAATTCTGTCTGGAATGCTTCCCAGAATTTGCTAGTAAATAGGGGATCTCTATCGCTGACTATACTGAGCGGTACTCCATGAAGTTTAACAATTTCTTTGAAGTAAATCTGTGCTAGACTTTGAGCCGTTCTGTTGGATTGGACAGGGATGAAATGGGCAGTCTTCGTGAAGCGATCTACGATTACCCATATACTGTCGTTTCCTTTTCTAGTTCGAGGCAGGCCATCGATGAAATCCATCGAGATTTGTTCCCACTTCCATCCTGGAATTTCTAAGGGTTGTAATAATCCAGCCAATTTCTGCTGATAACTCTTAATTAGCTGACAAGTGGGGCATCGGCTAACATATAATGAGATATCTCTTTTCATCGCCTTCCACCAGAATGTGCGCTTGATATCGTTATACATTTTCCTCACACCGGGATGGATACTTAATTTGGATTTGTGGCACTCATCAAGTACTTCTCTTTTTAGCTCAGAGATGTCGGGAACACAAATTCTTCCTTTTAATCTCAAAACCCCCTCACTATCCACTTGGAAGCTGGAGTCTATGCCTTCATTGAACCTTTTGATCATTACTTTTACAAAGTTATCCTCCTTTTGCAGGGTCGAGATTCTGTCTATTAATGAAGACGTGATGACAAAACTGGCGATGATTTCATTCTTTCTGCTGAGCGCATCTGCTACAACATTGGCTTTCCCTGGAGTGTATAGAATTTCAAAATCGTATGCCGCAAGGAATTCTAACCAACGCTGTTGCCTCAGGTTTAAATCTTTCTGAGTGAACAGATATTTCAAGGATTGATGATCGGTGTATAGTTCGAATTTCTCGCCCAATAAATAATGCCTCCATATTCTTAAAGCAAACACGATAGCTAATAACTCAAGATCATGAGTAGCATAGTTTCTTTCATGCGGCTTTAGTTGACGGCTGGCATAAGCGATCACTTGGCCTTTTTGCATTAACACTGCGCCTAGCCCTCTAATAGAAGCATCTGTCCATACAGTCAAGTCTTGGTTACCTTCTATTATGGTCAATACTGGCGCGGTTGTCAACTTCAGTTTTAGCTCCTGGAAAGCTTCTTCACATTCGGGTGTCCATTTGAATTTCTCATGCTTCTTTGTAAGCTTTGTCAATACACCAGATATCTTTGAAAAATCCTGAACGAATTTCCGATAGTAACTAGCCAATCCAAGGAAGCTTCGAACTTCTGTGGGAGTAGTAGGTTGTTTCCAGTTCTGAATCGCTGTAATTTTGCTTGGGTCGACAGCAATTCCTTCTTTTGATACGACATGGCCTAGGAATTTGACTTCATTCTGCCAGAAGACACATTTAGAAAATTTAGCTTTCAAGACATTTCTCCTGAGAATTTTCAACACTTGTTCTAAATGTTTTGCATGCTCATCTTCCGACTTAGAGTAGATTAAAACGTCATCGATGAAGACTAGAACAAATTTATTCAATACACCACGGGACACTCTGTTCATAAGATCAACGAAGTATGCCGGAGCGTTGCACAAGCCGAACGGCATTACTAACCATTCGTAGAATAAATTGGGACCCCTGAAGGCTGTCAAAGGAACACAGTCTTCGGCTATACGTAATTGGTGGAAACCTGTAGCTAGGTCCATTCGGGAGAATACTGTTCCTCCATTTAATTGATCTAACAGATCATCTATTCGGGGCAAAGGATATTTATTCTTCAGTGTCTGTTTATTGAGATCCCTGTAATCGATGCAAAGTCTTAGAGTACCGTCTGATTTCGGGACAAATACTACTGCGGCTCCCCATGCTGAAAAGCTTGGTCTGAACAGACCTTTCCAAAGTAATTCTCGGGTTTGACTACTTAGCTCTTCTTTTTCTTTCGGGGCCATTCTTCTTATTGGATGTACTACTGGTCGGGCGTTAGGAGTTAAATCTATTCTAAATTCAATTTCTCTTTGCGGTGGTAAGTTTTCTACTTCTTCAAACACATCCGCGTAGTTTTTCACGACCGGTATCTTTTCTATTGAAGGGGAGTAACTTCTAAAGAAGACCAAAATTCGGTTCTATTAATTTCTGAGCCATGACATGGTATAGTGATATGCCCAAGTTTTGTTTTAACTTTCACGATTCTTTCTGCGCATCTAACTTTGGCCTTATATTTTGTTAACCATTCCAAACCGAGAATAACATCGAATTCCGATAAATCCATAACAATTAAGTGAATGGGAAACTTGTAACATGAATAAGAGATAGGCACTCTGCAGTATAAACTGAGACTAACAGAACCTCCTATCGGGTTTTGAACTTTAATTGGTTCTTTTAGAATTCTTTGTTTCAATTTTAACTTGTGAACAAGGTTACCAGAAATGAAGCTACATGATGCACCAGTATCAAACAGTACAGAAACAGGAATATTTTTTATGGTAAGGGTACCTCCCAAGACGTCTGGTTTACCTGATCCATCGGTGTTAGCTGGCGGGGTCTTCCCGTCATAGACATGAGCCACTTGTGCGCTCTTCTTCAAAGGACAATTCTTGCTATAGTGCCCCTTCTTGTGGCAGTTGTAGCATTCGGCTGAGTCATTGGCCTTTGGCTTCCTCGGAGCTTTGCATACATTAGAAAAGTGACCTGGCTTCCCGCAATTGTAGCAATTTCCTTTTGGGTTCTTTGCAGGTTTCTGAGTAGCGGCCGCGGTAATGCTAGATTCGGGTTGATCTATTGAAGCTTTGCGCTTATTTCCAGCTTGGCTTTTGGCGCGGTCTTGGCTAGCATGCCTCTCATCCATGTCTTCGTAATTGCAAGCCATCTCTACTAGTTCTATAAAGGAGAGTTTGATGTTGCCCATAGCTCTATCGTGGTACTTGCGCTTCAGCCCAAATATGAATCTCTTATTCTTTGCTTTGTTTGTCGTAATCAGCTCTGGAGCATAGCGCGACAATTGGGTGAATTTATTTAGATAATCCTGAATAGAGAGGTCTCCTTGCTGGAGATTAGCAAACTGCTTTCTCATCCTCTCTAGAGCCTGTTCCGGTACAAACTTCTCATTGAACAAAGTCTTGAACTGCTCCCAAGTCCGGATAGTACCAGCTACATCTTCAGAGGTAATGGCATCCCACCACAGCTCTGCTTCCTCTTGAAGGAGCCAAATGCCAAGTCTTGCTTTATTGTTGGTTCCCATACCCATGCCTTCGAAGATTTTCTCACAGGTTTTCAGCCAAGCTATTCCCTCGGTCACTGTGCCAGTGCCAGTAAAAGGTTTTCCCCCAAGATTTCTGTACCTCTTCGCAACTCTATCTAGATCAAAGTCTTCAGGTTCTGGTGGCTGAACAATAGGGATTTCCACAACTACGAGGATATTCCCCCGTCCTCCTGCTGCATCTCCTCGGCCTCCACGGCCTCCTCTAGCTGTTGCTGCTCGTGTAGCCATCTAAGAGAATACTGTATAAGCAAGAAAAGAGTCAAGCTCACAGATTTGATAATTTTCATAAATGATAAAGCAAGGGAATACAAGGACAAATAATGATGATGTACTGATCAAATTGTTTTACTAATCTTCTTAGCTCATTCTAGGACATTGCTAATCCTATCTCTAATGAGCTACTCGCAATAGAACACTACTGATTCTAATCTGACGAGGTGTTTTAATGTGTTAGATCCCGGAACTAAGGTTAACCAAAGCTCTGATACCAACTGTGACGATCCCAATATCCGAGGGGCGGTATTAAGGATAATCATTGGGAAATAACACATTAATCATCATAGCAGAGTACAGATAATAGCAGAAACAATAAATAAAATAATTTTTACATGGATACGACAGCGGAATCACAACATGTAGGAATATCATAATAGCATAACGTGGGGATATAACTTAGTAAATAAAAAGGAAAGTGATCAGTCATCATCGCCAGAGGCGGAATACATACATGCAGTGAGACATAATAAAGGTATCAGTCTACATCGCCGAAGGCGGAATACATATACATATAGTGAGAAATACGGAAAGTAAATCAGTCTGCATCGCCATTGGCGGAATCATAACATAAGTAAGTAATGGCGGAAAGTGTCAAAGTCATCTCTGTGAAGTCAGCCTCGCCATGAGCCAAAAATGCACCCTATGCAGCAGTGCAGAACCAAAAACCACCTGTCACCTGTGTACTAGGCTGCCCGTGTGAAAATAAGGGCACCCGCGTTTGCAAAGCGAAACAAACAACGAGTCAGTCATGGGACTGGTATGAGGAATCTATTTAACAGTTAAACAACAGTAATAGCAAATCATAGGACCACGACACATTCGCGGAACGGGTTTACTCCAGCGATTGCTAGTGCATTTAAAAACAAAGTAAATTCTTTTAAAATAACACAATGCTTTTAGAAAGAATGAAGCCATTATAAGACTCAGGTCCCATCACACAATGCAACGCAAACCGGAGGATAGAGTTTTACCTTATAATAGCCAAATATGCTTGATACGTATAAAGCAAAATCATTTGATATTATTACTAGTGCATATATGTTTCAAAAGCGAATAACATCATAAATATCAATCATAGACGGCATAAGTGCCCCATTCCACTATGTCGCCATACTAGTTCTACAATCAAGTCCGTTATTTCGTATTGGAAATTGGATTTCCGTCATGAGTCGAGGCAAGGGGCAAGCTCCTCTCCACTTCGAGACACTCTAGCATATGCCTCAGTACTACGCACACTGGGTATCCTGGATCTTCAGGGCCGGTCCTCACTTACGTTAGAGGATTAATTATGCCTGAACACACGTTTCCCGGTCCTTACAGACCTATAATCGAGGCGCCTCGCATTCCAACAACCACAAAGGTGAAAAATAGATATATATATATATATATGTCAGGGCTGGTAAGTCACTGACACCAACATAGCTAGAAAGAAACGTCGTGCTCTCCCTGCAGTCCATATCCCGTTTTCAACTCATACCGGGGTGTGAGGTTTGCGAATCTACGAAATACACAATGCTAGGCCACGTAGACCTTGCTTTGATCATCATCCACAAGACTTTGCTTTGCAATAGAAGCCTTGATCACAGCATCTTGGCATGCCACATAGGCAGTCCACTCCATACGATTGATTTCCATCGATATATAACCTCTTAGCTCGTACGTCTCAGAGAAGGGCGTTAAGCAAAAGAATAAATTCTCCGCCGCCATACAGATATATATTTAACAGAGATCAATCAGTACAGAACAAAATCCAATGTCCGACACACAGTCCATTTACAAGTCCGTCCTGGGTCTGAACGAAACCGGAGGCGTCAAATTCCTCGTATATCCGTCCAATCAACACATACGTTCAGACGGCTACTACTTCCGTCCCTTTCCGGTAGCTACTCCGGTCAGGAACCTCAATAGCGCCCATCCAACCGATACGAAGATTGTCGGTCTTGAATCGTCTTTGCATTTTCCAATTCGAATCGCTCGATAAATTATTTGAAATGAGGGTTAGCTCGGCCTTTTCAAATAATCCACGTCATTAGAATTTAAATCGATTCTCTATATGGTTATATTATTCGACATCCATCTTTCAGTTATTTAGTGTTATTTACGCGTCAAACACATACAACCATCAAATATCAAACAATTCAAGCCCAATTGGTTTATTTGCAACCTATGTTGCTTATAATATTTTATAACGATTTTCCGCCATTTTTATTTATTTAAAAATGGCCATATTTAATTAAACGACGTTTCAGGTCGTGCCAGGGCACTGGCGCTGTTTTTCTCCTAATTTGATTTACACATGTCGAAAAATCTAACCGTTGGATTTCTACAAAGTCTATATCAGTGGGAAGATATTCCCAAAGTGAACCCAACGGTTCCAGTTTCGTGAGAATCCGATGGTCGGATCTTCCACTCTAGTCGTTTGAAGTTACGGTTTCAAAATTCGAACTGCAGCGTCGCTATTCGATTTAATTTAATTATATTTATATTTATATATAAATATAAACGGTTCTGGCGCTGTTTTTCCTCAGATTTGAATTAAACATTCCGGACAATCCAACCGTTGGATTTTTACAAGGTTGGTGCCGTTGGAAAGATATTTCCAAGGCGAACCCAGCGGTTGCGGTTTCGGGAAAATCCGATGGTCAGATTTCTCGTACTAATCGTTTCAAATTACGATTCCGAAACGCGAACTGCACGGCCACTATTCCTTTTAATTATATTTATATTTATATATATAAATATAGTTCAATCTATAATTTCAACTATAGCTCATTCTATATTTTTAACTTCGTTTTCACTTCAAATATTTCACTAACGCCTTAATATTTTGAAAAATTTCGCCATAACCTCCTTTGTACGGGGAGGGGTTTGGAAATTTATTGGGCCTTATTAGGTACCCAATAAATGCTAAAAAGCATTCACATATTTATAGTGATATATTCTGGTGTTTACGGGGGAGCATGTACTGATAATCACTCCAGAGAATAAATTCCCATCACCCCGTTTCCGTGTGGAAATAAATAGTCCACGTGCCGTATCTAATAACTAGAGCGACGTGATTATTGTCAACTGCAGACCCGTGTGGGGTTTTTATTAGTCTGGCAAATTATCGTTATAATTTATATAGTCCATATCAGTCATCAGTTCAACCTGTAGTACATAGTCATCGCCATACAAGCCTCTTGCTTATATGGTAAATCTTCCACCTCGTCACATAAGCTCCAATTGCTTATGTGGGATATGATGAAGTATGCCTATCGCCAAGAAGTATGCCATGTAGTGTAGTTCAAAATTAATTGTTACTATCCTATGGCGTTATTTATTATTTCACACAGAAAAACCAGCACTCCGCATCCAATGGCATTCAGAGGAGTTGATATATAAATAAAATTGCGCAGCCAACTCATCAAGGTTTACCTATTTGTCGGGCACGCAAATAATTTCTTTACTCTACAGCTAATCCATTTTTCCGGTTCAACACATGTATATATATGCAGAACAAAGCTAATAATAATATTTCTAGCAAACTATTATTTATTTCAACACGTGTGTATTTTTAACAAAGCGTATACATGATAAAAGGAATATTTTAATCATCAAAAATATTTATTCGACACGTGTGTATTTTTAACAAAGCGTATACATGATAAAAGGAATATTTTAATCATCAAAAATATTTATTCGACACGTGTGTATTTTTAACCCTTCTTATTCACTATAAAAATATAGTTTTCATTGTCGATTCATTTTATTTTTAAAAGATGATAACATTCCACACATGAACTTCAATTCAACGAATGAATTGCAACTCAACACATGAATATTCGATATAGTTTGTATATATATAAAAATGTGATTTTTATCGCTAAAGCCATTTGTTTAAATTCAAATCATATTCAACACATGAATTTCAACTCAACGAATGAATTGCAACTCAACACATGAATATTCGATATAGTTTGTATATATATAAAAATGTGATTTTTATCGCTAAAGCCATTTGTTTAAATTCGAATAATATTCAACACATGAATTTCAACTCAACGAATGAATTGCAACTCAACACATGAATATTCGATATAGTTTGTATATATATAAAAATGTGATTTTTATCGCTAAAGCCATTTGTTTAAATTCAAATCATATTCAACACATGAATTTCAACTCAACGAATGAATTGCAACTCAACACATGAATATTCGATATAGTTTGAATATATATAAAAATGTGATTTTTATCGCTAAAGCCATTTGTTTAAATTCAAATAATATTCAACACATGAATTTCAACTCAACGAATGAATTGCAACTCAACACATGAATATTCGATATAGTTTGTATATATATAAAAAGGTGATTTTTATCGCTGAAGCCATTTGTTTAAATTCGAATAATATTCAACACATGAATTTCAACTCAACGAATGAATTGCAACTCAACACATGAATATTCGATATAGTTTGTATATATATAAAAATGTGATTTTTATCGCTAAAGCCATTTGTTTAAATTCGAATAATATTCAACACATGAATTTCAACTCAACGAATGAATTGCAACTCAACACATGAATATTCGATATAGCTTGAATATATATAAAAATGTGATTTTTATCGCTAAAGCCATTTGTTTAAATTCAAATAATATTCAACACATGAATTTCAACTCAACGAATGAATTACAACTCATCACATGAATATTCGATATAGTTTGTATATATATAAAAATGTGATTTTTATCGCTAAAGCCATTTGTTTAAATTCGAATAATATTCAACACATGAATTTCAACTCAACGAATGAATTACAACTCAACACATGAATATTCGATATAGTTAGTATATATATAAAAATGTGATTTTTATCGCTAAAGCCATTTGTTTAAATTCGAATAATATTCAACACATGAATTTCAACTCAACGAATGAATTGCAACTCAACACATGAATATTCGATATAGTTTGAATATATATAAAAATGTGATTTTTATTGCTAAAGCCATTAGTTTAAATTCAAATAATATTCAACACATGAATTTCAACTCAACGAATGAATTGAAATTCAACGCATGAATATTCGATATAGTTTGTATATATATAAAAATGTGATTTTTATCGCTAAAGCCATTTGTTTAAATTCGAATAATATTCAACCCATGAATTTCAACTCAACGAATGAATTGCAACTCAACACATGAATATTCGATATAGTTTGAATATATATAAAAATGTGATTTTTATCGCTAAAGCCATTTGTTTAAATTCAAATAATATTCAACACATGAATTTCAACTCAACGAATGAATTGCAACTCAACACATGAATATTCGATATAGTTTGTATATATATAAAAATGTGATTTTTATCGCTAAAGCCATTTGTTTAAATTCGAATAATATTCAACACATGAATTTCAACTCAACGAATGAATTGCAACTCAACACATGAATATTCGATATAGTTTGAAAATATATAAAAATGTGATTTTTATCGCTAAAGCCATTTGTTTAAATTCAAATAATATTCAACACATGAATTTCAACTCAACGAATGAATTGCAACTCAACACATGAATATTCGATATAGCATATGTAAATAATTTCAATGAATGAAAATTATTCTAACACATAATTATTTTAGAAAATTTCGGCAGCATAACGGCAGGGTAGTTAAAACCGGGACCGTCCCTAGTACGGCTCCTCGCTCTACCTTATAACCTCGCGGTTTTTGACAATGGGGATCATGCATCTAGTTCGCAAGCAGGCGGCTTGTTTTATTTTCAATTCCACAATCCTATTCTATTTTGTTTCAACCACAAGAGGGTATTTTTCAACCACAAAGGTATTTTTCAACCATAATATCAACCACAAACAATTATTTCCAACCATTCGTCAAGCCATATGATATCACGTCAATCACAAGCAATAAATATCATCCATGGTCTGTGGACGAGGGGAGTATATATATATATATATACATATATATATATAATATAATAATTCACTTGCATTTCATCACAATTCAAAGCATATATGTTTCAAACAACGCTTGTACAATTTATACATCGCTAATATAACTTATACAACACATGTACATGAGGTATACAATGCGTATATAATTTACACTTCGCTTATATAATTTATACAACGCGATTTCATTCACACAAATAGTTTAGATTCCTCACATTGGTTATTGCGGTGCTAAAAATCGTAGGAAGGTCAGAAAAATCCGCGGCTTCTTCTAGAATGTAGAGAGCCTCCTTGCGGTCACGGTGTCTCCTGTTTCATCAAATTTCATTAAAGAACGAAAAAGATATTATTTTTCAAAGTTTTGCAACACTTAAAAGTGTTATTTTCATTTCAGAATTTTTATCAGAAAGGTTTTTAAAACCTTCGAAACTAGGTCTCAAAATTTCAGTCGATCCGTACCTCTATGCTTCGATCAGGCTACGCTGCATCGAAGAGCTACGAAGCACCTCCAGAACGGCGGTGGTGGCAAGTGGTCCGGTGGTCTGTGCTCGTCGCGGCGGCGCTGAGAAGGTCGCGCCTTCCTCCTCGATTTCCGGCGTCGATAGTCGATGGGAGGGGACGTGGGTTGGTCGGATGTGGAGAGGGGACTACGGCGATCAAAAACTTCAACTGGGGTCGGCGGCGAAATGGCCTGAGGCGGCGGCGATATCGACGAGAAGTTTTGAACGACGTGCGTCGTTCAATCGTTCTGGCCGCTAGGGTTTCAGCGTTTTTTTAATTTTTTTTTAAAAGAAAATATCCTATTGGCCAGAATTTATAGAAAATTTTTTAATAGTGTTTTTGCAAACGGACTCCTTTTTAAACCCAACCACTGTCGCCCCCAGCTAAATACCCCCATTCCGGACACAATGGGATATGTTTTGTTGGCCATTTCGACTGTTACAGTCAGTTATTTTTCAAATTAAAATATAAAACATTCGATATTTAATTTAAACGTACATTTCAATTTTCCAGGGCCACAAACTGAATCTAAAAATTCCAAAAAAATAAATCTAGCTTTGTTTTGACGATACGGTCCCAACAAAACCCGTTTCGTCGAATTCTGAGCTCGTTTGAAAATCGGCCATTTTTAGGTCGACCCATTTTAACAGAATTTGACCAAACACGTTATCTTTTGCCCCGCTCACATACTAGCTTCAAAAATTATGAAATTTGAAACCTAGCAATAATTTGACATCCCAGACCCAACAAAAGTGGTTTCGTCAAATTCCGAGGTCGTATGCAAAATCTCAATTTTCAAGGGCTATATATACTATATAGCGACCTTTCTGAAAATTCATTTGGCCATAACTTTTGATTTCCGTTATGAAATTTCGATTTTTCAGATTCGTTGGAAAGGTATTGATAAACAGATTTAAATATTTTCAGTTTCGTCAAAATCCGTTATATTTTCCACCCGGTACAGTCAGACAAAGTTTATATTCAAATTTTCAAACTGCCATATTATACCAAATTCTATATTTTATTGAAATATGCTATTTCAACTATTCAAATTCTTGTTAATAACCTGATTTAAAAATTTTAAACTGGTTCACATTTTCCGGGTTATTACAGTCTTCATCTTCGACTTTCAATCGTCGGTCAATTATTTGAAATGAGAATTAACTCTGCCTTTTCAAATAATTCACGTATATATATATATATATATATATTTTTAGAATTTCAAATCAATTTATTTCAATGGTTAAATCAATCGACAACACCAACTTGTTCTTTAATGTATTTTGCACACCAAACACATTCAACCATCAAAAGCCACATAAATCGAGCAAATTCAGTTTATTTCCATTCCATATCGTTTATGATATTTTATAACAATTTATCGCTATTTTTATTTATTTTAAAATAGCCAATTTAGCCAAAACGACGCTTCGGGCCATAATGCGGTCGTGGCGCTGTTTTTCTTCAGATTTGATTTACACATATCTGAAAATCTAACCGTTGGATCTTCACAAAATTTACATCATTAGAAAGGTCTTTTTAAAACGAATCCAACGGTTCCAGTTTCGGGAAAATCCGACGGTCGGATCTCCCGGTACAATCATTTGAAGTTTCGATTTCAAAATATGAACTACAGCGTCGGTATTCGATTAAATATAATTATATTTGTATATATATAAATATAATCGTTTCTGGCGCTGTTTTTCTTCAGATTTGAATTAAACATTCCAGACAATCCAACCGTTGGATTTTTATAAAGTTGGTGCCGTTGGAAAGATATTTCCAAGGCGAACCCAACGGTTGCGATTTCGGGAAAAATCCAATGGTCGGATTTCCCACACTAGTTGTTTGAAATCACGGTTTCAAAACACGAACTGCATGGCCACGTTTCGTTTTAATTTTATTTATATTTATATATTTATATAAATATAGTTCATTCAAAAATTCCTATATCGTTTTCACTTCAAATATTTCACTAATGCCTCTAAATTTCGGAAAAATTCGCCATAACCTCCTTTGTACGGGAGGGGCTGGGAAAATTCCCAAATAGCCACACGGGCGTCTCATGTCATAAAGAAAAAGCCAAGCGGATAGCCAACAGGCTCAGAAAATCATCACCCAAACAAAACAGTAAATGTGTACCTATTTGTCGAGCACAAAATTTTATTCCTTTTCTCTAGCCCCTTTTGCTATAACCTGTTCAATAAATATGCATGTACATATATGTAGTTCTTATCACTTTTCATTTTCTATTCAACTTCATATTTGATTCCATTTGGTTTAAAAACACCATTCATTCTAATGTTGCATGTATGGGCAAAAAGGCATATCATTAGCTAATTAATGAATATTTCAACTCATATATATTTATTTGAACGAGTTGCTATTTTTAACACTTCACTTTTCAACAATTCATGTATATAATAATAATGTGATTTTTATTGTAAAACAATTCATTTCAAAACACTATTATTTTATATAGTTTATATAGGTGATAAAAAAATAGTATTTTTATTATAAAACAATTTCTTTTAAAATATGAATACTATTCAACACATGAATTTCAATTCAATGAATGAATATCGATTCAACACATGAAGGTTTTCTATAGTTTCTATATATAGATAAAAATGTGATTTTTATATTTAAAACACGAATACCATTCAACACATGAATTTCGAATCAACGAATGAATATCAATCCAACACATGAAGGTTTTCTATAATTTCTATATATAGATAAAAATGTGATTTTTATATTTAAAACACGAATACCATTCAACACATGAATTTCTAATCAACGAATGAATATCAATTCAACACATGAAGGTTTTCTATTCAATGAATAAATATAGTTTCAGCAAATATATATATAGAAATTCACTTCTATTTCAACACATATATAATTTTTACAATGCATATATAACTTATACATCGAACGTACAACTTATACAACGCTTATACATGAGGTGTACAACGCTTATATAACTCATACATCGACTATATAATTTATACATCGTTGTTTTCCATATCGTTTATAAATTAGAAATCTCACATTGGGTTCCACTCCACCAAAAATAGCAGAAGGCTCAGAAAAATATGCGGTCTCTTCTAGAATGTAGAAGGCGTCCACACGGTCACGATGTTTGTTGTTTCATCGAATTTCGTTAATGAACGAAAAAGATATGTTTTTTACAAGTTTGCAACGGTTTTAAACTGTTAAAAACAGTTTTAATTAATCAAGGTCGTACCTTTCAGTATTTGTTCGAAACTAGGTCTTGGTTTTTCGTCGAATCCGTTGCACGAGGGGCCGATCAGGTGGTGCGACGTCGTAGAGGGAGGAAGGGGCTTTACGCCCGTGGTGGTGGCTGGCGATTCGGTGGTCCCTACCGGCGGTGGCGGTGGTCGAAAGAGGGCAACTTTGAGGAGGTCGTTCTCGCAGGTGGCGCGATGGGAGGTGGTGGGACTTGGTCGGATTTGAAGAGGAGGGAAGGGGCTTTCGAACGTGGGTGGTGGCGAAGCCTGGCGTGGACGTTGGCGCCGAAATCGGAGGGGGAAGCTTCAATCCACTTCCGCCGTATATTGCTTCAGTGGGGAGAGAGAAAAAAAGGGTTTTTCTATTTTTTTATTTTAATTCTTATTGGTCGGTAGATTTTATAAGGGGTTTTCTGACGCGACCACCAATCCAAACCCAACGACTGTCGTCCCTAGCGTTTTACCCCCATTCGGAACACATTGGGATATGTTTTGAAGGCCCATTCGAATGTTTCAGTCAGTTTTCCTTCAATTTAAAATATATAACATTCAATATTTGATTTGAACGTACATTTCAATTTGCCAGGGCCACAAACTAATTCAAAAAATTCCAGAAAAATAAATCTAGCTATGTTTTGACGATACGGTCACGACAAAACTAGTTTCGTCGAATTCTGAGACCGTTTGCAAAAAGGCCCATTTTTGGTCGATCCAATTTAACTGTAATTGACCAAACACATTTTCCTTTGCCACGCTCACATACTAGCTTCAAAAATTATGAAATTTGAAACCTAGCAATAACTTCACATCCCGGATCCAACAAAAGTGGTTTCGTCGAATTCCGAGGTCGTTTGCAAAATGGCCTATTTCACGGGCTATATAAATTCCATAGCGACCTTTCTGAAAATTCATTCGGCCATAACTTTTGCTCTCCGCTATGAAAATTCGATTTTTCGGATTCGTTAGAAAGGTATTCACTAACAGATTTAAATACTTTTTGTTTCACTAAAATCCGTTTTGTTTTGCACCCGGTACAGTCCGACAAAGTTTGAATCCAATTTTTGAAACTACAGCGCCTTTTCAAGCCTTGTTTATAATTAGAATTAATTATATTCGTTTTCAATTGTCGATTCAAACTCACTTTTCATTGCCATTATTTAAAATATTTATTTTAAATATTTAAAATCCATTATTTTAGCCAATTTAAAAATTTTAAATTGGTCCAGATTTTTTGGGTCGTTACAATCTCCCCCACTTAAAACTTTTCGTCCCCGAAAAGGAACAAAGTCGAAAGTGGTTTGATAAATCTACAATCACACAACACAACAACCAATCCAATTGTTTTCAACCTTTCAAAAATATACTAATCAATTTTTATACTCTTTTTTTTTTAAATCATTCAGACCATAGAATTTAAAAGTTCACATCCATGAAAAGAAAATAACAACAGAGTAGAGGATTAAATGGTAATGCAAAGTAGGGTAAATGTACCTTGCACCAGAGTCAATCAGAGATATCCACTCGGCATCTAGGATAAGCTTTCTGAATTCTCTCCTCAGTTTCCCAAGTACAATCTCGCGGATCTCCACTCTATTGCACTTTGACTAAGTGAACCATCTTGTTCCTCAGCTCTTTGGTTTCTTTGCCGATAATTTTTAGCGGCTCTCTTCTCACAGCTAATTTTGGAGTAATTTCAATATCCTGTTGAGCTGCTTCTTCCACGATCAAGTCTGGATCATGAACGTGCTTTCGAAGTTGAGATATATGAAATACATCATGAACTCCAGGCAACCAATCAGGCAATTTGACCCTATAAGTGAGAGTTCCGATCTGTTCCTGAATAGGAAACGGACCAATGAATTTGGGCGCCAACTTTCCAGTTTTACCAAACCGGATAACTCCTCTCATCGGCGATACTTTCAAATATACATAGTCGCCAACAGCAAAGGATATATCTCTTCTCCTCCTATCGGCATAGCTCTTTTGTCGGCTTTGAGCGACGAGTAATCGCTTCTTAATAAAAGAGACTTTATCGGCAGCTTCTCGAATCATATCAGGACCCAACACAAGTCTATTACCAAGTTCGACCTAACAAGCAGGAGATCGGCACGGTCTACCATACAATGCTTCGAATGGCGACATTGTCAGACTCGTCTGGTAGCTGTTGTTATATGAGAATTCAGCCAAATGCAGATGGTCTTCCCATGATCCACCGAAATATATAACACAAGCCCGCAATAGATCTTCTAAAATACGATTCACCCTCTCAGTCTGACCGTCTGTCTGAGGATGATAAGCGGTGCTTAAGTTCAACTTCGTTCCTAGCTCGACTTGAAATGGTTCCCAGAATTTGCTAGTGAATATTGTATCTCTATCACTAACAATACTTAGCGGCACTCCATGTAGTCTAAATATTTCACTGAAGTATATCTGCGCCAGACTATGAGCAGTTCTGTTTGATCTGACAGGTATGAAATGGGCGGTCTTCGTGAAGCGATCTACGATCACCCAAATACTGTCATTTCCTTTTCTGGTTCTGGGCAGACCATCAATGAAATCCATAGAAATATGTTCCCTCTTCCAACCTGGAACGTCTAGCGGTTGTAATAATCCAGCTAGTTTCTGTTGGTCACTTTTGACTAGCTGGCAAGTAGGGCATCGGCTAATATATAGAGAAATGTCCCTCTTCATCGACTTCCACCAGAAAGTGCGTTTAATGTCATTGTACATTTTGCTTACTCCCGGATGGATACTAAGTTTTGACTTATGGCATTCATCCAGTACTTCCTTTCGAAGCTCAGGAATGTTAGGGACACAGATTCGACCTTTGAGCCATATAATTCCATCATTATCAACTTGAAAACTCGAGGGCTCGCCTTTCTGAATTATCTCTCTGATCTTCTGAATGAAGTGATCATCCGTTTGAAGAGAAGATATTTTATCTAGCAATGAAGTCGTGATAATAAAACTGGCGATCATTTCATTCTTTCTGCTTAACGCATCGGCCACGACATTGGCTTTCCCTGGAGTGTATATAATTTCAAAGTCATATGCTGCAAGAAACTCCAGCCAACGCTGCTGCTTTAGATTCAAGTCCTTCTGGGTGAACAAATACTTCAGCGACTTATGATCTGTAAACAGTTCAAATCTCTCACCCAGAAGATAGTGTCTCCAGATTTTCAAGGCGAATACTATAGCCAATAACTCAAGATCATGAGTTACGTAGTTCTTCTCGTGCGGCTTCAGCTGACGACTAGCATAAGCAATCACTTGTCCCCTCTGCATTAACACTGCGCCAAGGCCTTCTCTAGAAGCATCAGCCCAGACTTTTAAATCCTGGTTGCCATCGATGATGGTTAACACGGGAGCAGTTGTTATTCTTAACTTTAGCTCCTCGAAAGCCTCCTCACTTTCTGGAGTCCATTTGAATTTAGAATGCTTCTTCGTAAGCTTCGTTAAGTGATATCTTCGAAAAGTTTTTAACGAACTTCTGGTAATAGCTAGCCAATCCGAGAAAACTGCGGACTTCAATGGGGGTACTGGGCTATTTCCAATTCTCAATGGCTGTGATTTAGCTTGGATCCACAGCAATTCCTTCCTTCGATACAACGTGGCCTAGAAATTTTACTTCATCTCGCCAGAAGATACATTTGGAAAATTTGGCTTTCAATACATTCCGTCTCAGAATTTCTAGAACCTGTTCCAGATGCTTTTCATGTTCGGCCTTTGATTTAGAGAAGATTAGAATATCGTCAATAAAAACCAGAACAAATTTATTCAAAACCCCTCTGAACACACTATTCATTAGATCGACGAAGTAAGCTGGAGCGTTACATAATCCGAACGGCATTACTAACCACTCGTCGAACTAGTCTGGACCTCTGAATGCTGTCATTGGAACACACTCTTCTGCAATTCGAAGTTGATGGAAGCCTGTAGCTAGGTCCATTCGTGAAAATACTTGTGCTCCATTTAGACGATCCACCAAATCATCTATTCGCGGCAATGGATATTTGTTCTTTATTGTCTGTTTGTTCAGATCACGATAATCCACACATAGACGTAGAGTACCGTTAGATTTTGGGACAAACACCACTACTGCACCCCAATCAGAGAAACTAGGCCTGATCAGACCTTTCCATACTAGCTGTCGTGTTTGATTGTGTAATTCCTCTTTCTCTTTCAAGGACATTCTTCGAATAGCGTGAACTACCAGCCTTGCATTCGGAATTAAAGCAATTTTTAAATCTATTTTTCTCCGTGGAGGTAAGCGAACAACTTCTTCAAACACATCCGCATAATTTTTGATGACAGGAATGTCTTTGATGAGGTCAGGAATATTCTCTGTGACCTTAGGGAAATTTTCTATTTGAGCTGGAGAAACATCGTGTAACAACCCGAAAATCTGGGCCAGTTTAAAAATTTTATTTCGGCGATTTTAGCGAATTTTGATTATTTAAAATGAATTATTTTAAATAATATCGACGAGAAAATTATTTTGAATATAATTAGAACGTATATATTATACGCGTCGTCGTTAGAATATAAATATTTATATATAATTATAAATAGAATTGAAAATGGCGCGGTAGTTCGATAATTCGATTTCAAACTTCAATTGAATGTACCGGGTGCAAAACCATCCGGATTTTAGTGAAACCAAAAATGATAGGATCTAATTGATAATATCTTTCCAACGAATCCGAAAAATCAAAATTTCATAGCGGGAATCAAAAGATATGTCCAGTTGAAAATTCTGAATAGTCGCTATAGAATTCAGGCCCTTAAAAATGGAAATTTTGCAAACGACCTCGGATTTCAACGAAACCACTTTTGTTGGGTCTGTGATGTTAAGTTATTGCTAGATTCCAAATTTCATAATTTTTCGAATCAATATGTGAGCGTGGCAAAGGAAAACGCGTTTGACCAGTTTTAGTTAATTTTAATCGACTGGAAAATGGCCATTTTTCAAACGGTCTCAGAATTTGACGAAACTAGTTTTGTTAGGACCGTATCGTCAATACGAAGCTAGAAAACATTTTTCGGGAATTTTTCTAGTTAGTATGTGGCCCCGGTAAATTGAAATGTACGTTTAAAATTGAATATAATGATTTAAATGTAAATTCAACGGAAACTAATCGAAACGATCAAATCAACCTATGCAACATGTCCCATTGTGTTCGGAATGGGGGTGAAACGCTATGGACGACAGGCGGTGGACCTCGTTTAGAGGTCGTATGTAAAAGTCAACTTTTTACAAATAAAATAATTAAATAAAAATTAAAATTATCTCCCTCCTTTTAGTTTCTGCCCCCCCCCCCCCCCTCGTTTCAATTTCATTTCGGAGAAAAAAGAAAAAAAATGCGAACGAGGGGGGCGGATCCGCCAGCGTCGCAGCCACCAGAGGCGCCGCCACGAGCGAACCCCCCCCCCCTCAGTCAATCTCTCTCCGTCCTCGCACCTCCCTTCAAATTCTTGCGGTTCGTGGGTCCTGGATGGAGCAGGGAGGCGTCGATCTCGAGGAGGTTCAGGGAAGATGATGGCGGCGCGAGCAGCTTCGGCTTGGTGGCAACGGATCCGGCTCCGATCAACTACAGGCGGCGCAAATCGGAGCCCTAGCTCCGGTGATGGTTCGAACGATTCCCAGGTGATTTTCAAAATATAAAATCATGGTTTTAATTTAGTTTTTTTTATTGAAAATGATGGTTTTAATTCAGAATATTAAAATATACATAAATCAGTTTTTAAAATATACATAAATCAGTTTTTAAAATATATATAAATCAGTTTTTAAAATATACATAAATCAGTTTTTAAAGTATACATAAATCAGTTTTTAAAATATATATAAATCAGTTTTTAAAATATACGTAAATCAGTTTTTAAAGTATACATAAATCAGTTTTTAAAATATACATAAATCAATTTTTAAAATATACATAAATCAGTTTTTAAAGTATACATAAATCAGTTTTTAAAAAATATATATAGCTTAAGTAAAAATATGATTTTTATATATTGAACTTCGAAATAAAAATATGATTTTTATATATTGAACATCGAAATAAAAATATGATTTTTATATATCGAACTTCGAAATAAAAATATGATTTTTATATATTGAATAGCGAAGTAAAAATTCGATTTTTACATATGTAGTGAATACGAGCAACGAAGGCGAAAAAAGGCGAGAATGACGAAGACTTCTACATTTGAAGTGTCGTGAAGTTGGATAGCTATCTGTGAGAATTTCTCACCTTTCAATTTCTTTTTTTTTTCTAATTATATATATATATATACTAGGATGCAGACGGTGCTTAGTAGCACCCGACACAATCGTCCACAGACCATGGACTTGTTTGTTTGATTGCATAAATTAGTTTGATGATTAGATTTGAATTTGATTGTTTGATGGATTTGATTGATGTGTGAATGGCGTAGGCCTTCACTAGACCGGGGATAAGGCTAGGCCTTGTCCCGTTTCTAGTATCGTGCCGTTATGCCATCGAAATTTTCTAAAATATGTTAGAAAAATAAAAATATCATTTTATTTAAAGAATGAACTGAATAGAAATTCATATGTTGGAATAAAATGTTTTATCGTTAAAAATATAATTTTTAACGTGAATGTGAATAAATAAATATTCATTTACAAACCAGACGGTTTGTTTATGTACACCTATTTGAATGACATTGATTGGGACGATAAATTTTACACATCGCCCAACTGCACAAATAAAATCTGTGTTTGATTGTTTGAAACCCCACACGGGTGTTGGGATGAAATTTGAAGTTCACTCATCCTGATTGATTAAATATGTCGATCGATTGATTGACAGGCTGTTATAAGCAATAGATATATATATTTGATGCTTATACAGTGTAGTGCACTTTGGTTGATGGTTGATTATTTTTCAATGCTATTATATACGTGTGATGTATGGAAATCCATATAATTAACATTATATGGTGATTGATTGGGCCTCATTCCAATTTTGAAAAATAAAGAATATTATAAAATAAAAGTTCATGTGTTGACAGTACTCATCCATTGAGATTGGTCATGTGTTGAACGAAATATTTTAGTAATAAAATTTACATCTTTATCAATATAAAATAAAGGTTCATGTGTTGACAGTACTCATCCATTGAGATTGGTCATGTGTTGAACGAAATATTTTAGTAATAAAATTTACATCTTTATCAATATAAAATAAAGGTTCATGTGTTGACAGTACTCATCCATTGAGATTGGTCATGTGTTGAACGAAATATTTTAATAATAGAAATATTTGAAATAGAATATTTGAAAATAGAAATATATGAAGCCGTGTTGATTAGATTGACGCCATTTTGACGTGAACGATATTTATATCGATTTGAATTGAAAACGATTTCGAAATGAATTGAATTGAAAACGATTTCGAAATGAATTGAATTGAAAACGATTTCGAAATGAATTGAATTGAAAACGATTTCGAAATGAATTGAATTGAAAACGATTTCGAAATGAATTGAATTGAAAACGATTTCGAAATGAATTGAATTGAAAACGATTTCGAAATGAATTGAATTGAAAACGATTTCGAAATGAATTGAATTGAAAACGATTTCGAAATGAATTGAATTGAAAACGATTTCGAAATGAAATGAATTGAAAACGACTTCGAATTCGAATTGAATTTAAAACGAATTGAAATGAATTCAATTTGAATTGAATAGAAATGAATTTTAAACCGAACTTATAAAGAAGAATTCAATTTTGATTTGAATTGAAATGGAAGTTGAAATTGCTTTTGAAACGAATTTTAAAACTATTTATATAATTCGTTTTAAATAGAAATCGACGAAATATATATTATATATATAATATAATGGCCTGAATAGAACGCGCCGCGCCGCGGCAGTTCGCGAATTTCGACCATTTATTTCAAACGGACATTACGGGAGATCCGACCGTCGGATTCTCCTAAAACCGAAACCGTTGGGTTCGTATCGAAAAGAGCTTTCTAACGAATATTAAAATTTCAAAATCTAACGGTTGGATTTGGAATTATGTCCAAATCAAATTTGAAAAAGGTTGGTGTAAGTGCAGTTCGATGGCCGTTGATGGAAATCGACTGTACGGGCCTTGATAAAATTATTAAAAATAGTAATAATTTGTGTAAAATCATAAGAAATGATTTGGGGAAAATTGGGATGAAAAACTCCATATTTGAAAAGATAAAAATAGATTTTTATCGAAATGAACTAGTTTTGAACTGCAATTATAATTCTATTTATTTTTAAGTAAACAAATTGAATTTGAAAAGGGTTTTAAAAATAACCAGAATTTCCAATGATTGCATTGGAGTGGATTTGAATCGAAATTGTCTTCGGAATATTTCGATGTTGGAATTCGTGATTATACAGATGTTGTTATGGAAATTTGAAAGATATATATTTATATCGTTATTTCCAATACGACATTTGTTAGTCGTAGAATTTGATATTGAATATAAGCCGATATATTTTCTATTCAGAGCCTGGTATTGAATATCAAATGTGATTTGGGTTTGTCGTGAATGGTGTCTTCACTAACACTGTTCTTGAACCCAGTTGAGAAAAGATTAAATCTTTTTATTTAGATTTAATGAAGTGTACCAATTAAATAATATTTAATTGAAATTGATATTGATTTTTGGGTTTATCGTGAACAGTGTTTTAAATAACACTTTTTCTTTAACCCGATAATTAATGAATGTGACTTTGGGTTTATCGTGAACCGTGTTTTAAATGACACTGATTCTTTAACCCAGTTAAAGATTAAAACTAAGTGGAGTTTTAATGAATCTTTAATTAGATTGAAAAGATCGAAAATGGAGTAACGCCAGTTTTGCTCCAGGCGATAGTTAAATCTTTAATTAGATTTGAACGTGAAATGGTAATTGAATTTACCGATAACACTGTGGTGTTAGATATGAAGTATAACCAGTTTTGCTTCATGGGATGAATAGGTTGGGATTGGGAAATTAAAACAAATGATTACTTCGGTAAGGTTCGCTAATCCCGACTAGTTTGAGTTGATATTCAAAAATAGATTAAAGAATAAATTCAAGAAATTTATCTTGGATAAAATTAATGGGAACCTTTCCCTATGAATGTGAAATTTAGAAACTAACTGTCGGTTAGCTAAGCAGAATGGTTTTCTGGATATTGATCTGATGTTGGTTTCGGCCTTCGGGGTTAATATTTGGGGAATTATTCTCTTGATTAATTTACGGTTAGTGACTAATGAATTGGAATGAGGCGTATGTTGTGCTGGTGTAACACTTATTTAAAATATACGCGAGTTATTCGGAAAGACCGGGTTTATCCCATTCTGAATAACTGATACGACGATAAGTCGAAGATGAAGACAATGGTCGAAGACCGGAAGTCTTCACGTCGTTTGGGTGATTACTGATGATCTTGATTGGGCTGTACACCCAAGAAGATGGAAACAGTTGGTGATCGTCCAGATGTACTTGGAGATCGATGGATATGCGAGGTACAAGGTGCCTCCGTTTTCGTTCAGACCCAGAACGAACTTGTAAATGGACTGTGTGTCTGACATTGGATTTTAGTCCGTGTGATTGATCTCTATTAAATATATATCTGTTTGGCGGCGGAGAATTTATTCTCTTCCTTAACGCCCTTCTCTGAGACGTACGAGCTCAGGGGTTATATATTGATGGATATCAATCGCATGGAGTGAATTGCCTGTGTGGCATGCTAAGATGCAAATGATCAAGGCTTCTGTTGAAAAGCAAAGTCTTGTGGTTGATGATCGAAGCACGCCCTTTGTGGCGTAGCTTTGTGTAACGTTGATTCGCGAGTATCACACCCGGTATGAATCAAAAACGGGAGACGGACATCAGGGAGGACATGCGTTTCTTTCTAGTTAGGAGTGGCGTCAGTGCTTGAACTGGCTGACGAGTTTGACTCATGTGGATGTTGCTTATTATTACTTGCTGAAAAGCGAGGCGCCTCGTGATATCGGTTTCGGCCGATGCTTCTGGTCGGCTGACGGGCCAGGCTTACGCCCCAAAGGGTGGGGAAACGCATGTTCAGGCATTTTAATCCACATCGGTGGACCGGCCCTGACGATCCAAGGGTCACTCGAGCTCTGATCCTGAGACATGGGCTAGATTGTCTCGAATCGGTTGAGGATCTTGCCCCTAGCCTCGGTTCATACCATAAATGATAACCCAACTTCCAATACGACGTCTTGCGGTTTTGATTGTAAACTTATATATGGCGACATAGTGTTATGGGGCATTCATGCCGCCTATGATTGATACTTATGATTTGAAGTTGTTTTATACACTATGCACTTACAGTTGTATCAAATGATTTGTTTTAAACGTACTAAGCATGTTTGGCTATTATAAGGGAAAACCCTATCCTCGGCTGCGTTGCATTGTGTGATGGGACCTGGGTCTTATAATAGCTTCATTTTTAGAAAAGCATTGCGTTGTTTACTTATATGCACTGGTATTCTTGGGAGGAAACCCGTTCCGTGTTATACGGCGTGGTCCCTTGTTTTACCGAACTTTAAAAATAAAGATTAATAACTGTTTTAGTTCTCACACCAGTCACATGACTGACCTGGAGTTTATTGTTTTGACCTAAACTCTGGGTGCCCCTATTTTGACATGGGCAGCTAGTAGTTTTGGTTTTGCAGATTTTTATTCACAGGATCCTGGTTTACAGCTGGAACGATATCCGGAAAGCTTTGTATCCGTATATCTCATTCTAGTTGTGTATTGTATTATTTTCCGCTGCTATGTATTTAAATGTAATTTAAATCTCTGATATTTCTGTGTAATATTCATTTATACTCTGTATATTCTTGTAATCTGATGCATTGTTGTAATATACAATGAAATGTTCTTCTATATGTGTTCTGTTGTGGCTTGTTCTCGAACTATCCGACGCTTTCCTTTATGGGGAAGTTATGGGTTTTCACACATCGAGAGCTGACCAGAAATCTTTTCTATTTGAAATCGGGCCTTCACATGGTATGGTTATATAATTCCCCGATTGGGCCTTTGCTTTAACCACTCTCTCGGCGCATCTAACCTCAGCTTCGTATTTGGTTAGCCAATCCAACCCCAATATAAGATCAAACTCCTTAAAATTCATTACGATGGAGATAGTAGGGAATTTATAGCAGGAGAAAGAGACAGGTACTGCACAAACCCAGCTGAGATCGATGGAACCCCCAACCGGATTTTGGACAGTCATTGGTTCTTTGAGCTTCCTTATTTTCAAATATAACTTCTTAGCTGCATTCTTTGAAATAAAGCTTCGTGATGCGCCGGTGTCAAATAATACTTTAACTGGAATATTTTTGACATTAAGCATGCCTTTTAAAACATCAGACCTTCCCTGTCTATCTGAGGGTGCTGAGGTTTCTGCTACTTCATTTACCTGAGCCTCCTTGGTTGCCCTTAACAGCCGGCAATCCTGCTTTATATGGCCAAACCGATGGCAAATGCTGCATTCTCTGGTCTCTTGAAACTTGTTCTTTGACTTCGGTTCACTCTTCTTTAGTTTCTTTAAAGATCTGCATTTTTCTTGCAAATGCCCTTGCTTATGGCAGTTATTGCATACGGCGGTCGTTACTAGTTCTTTCTCTTATCTGGCCCTTTTTCGATTTACTTTGGGCTCCTTACCGACCTCAGACGTTGTACTTGCCTCAGGATGATTAGTTTCAGACTCAATTTTATTACTAGAGCTGACTTCCTCTTTGTACTGTAACATACCCTTCTTATCTAGATCTTCATATTGATAAGCCATATAAATCATTCCAGAAAAGGGGAGCTTCACGTTCCTCATTACACTGTTCTGATATTTTCTTTGAAGCCCGTTGATAAATCTCATATTCTTCCTCTTTGGATTCTCAATTAGATGGGGAGCAAAGTGATAAAGTTCATTGAATTTCTTATGATATTCGAGAATGGTCATATCTCCTTGTATCAAATAAGAAAATTCATCACATAGTCGCTCAATCGCTTCTGGAGGAGTAAATCTTTCCAGGAAAATCACTTTGAATCTATCCCAGGTGATATCAACTTTTGGATTATTCTTAACAACAGAATCCCACCAGAATAAAGCTTCGTCTTTGAGTGCCCAGGAGGCCAGTAATCTTTTCTGGTCATCCCTCTTCCTTGATCCTTTAAAGATTTTCTCAGTCGAACGAATCCAGGCTTGTGTTTTCATAATAGATTCTTCGCCCGAGAATGGCTTTCCACCCAGATTTCTATATTTCATATATAGGGCTTCAATATCTAGGTCAGTATTATTTCTTCTGTTTCTGGCACTCATTTACTAGTTCTTCTGCAAATAGCAGATCAAATGTCAGGTCAACAGAAAAGATATTTCAAAATATAGAGACAAATACTTGAATGTAAATGTGTCTATCTAGGTGTTGTTTCATTCTGCTACTCATACTAGGATATTACTGATCCTATCTGCAATGAGTTACCCGTCCTAGAACACTACTGGTTCTATTTCTAACGAGTTCGTTAATATGTTATATTCCAGAACTAAGCTTAACCAAAGCTCTGATACCACGTTGTGACGACCCCAAATCCCGTTCTGACGGAGACAAGGGTTATCTTTGGAATATAACACAGAAATAGATAATAGCAGAACAAAATAATTAAATACACCAGATAATGAACAATAGAATATACTGGATAAAGGTAATCATCAGAGTTACACAGTATACAGGATCTTACTTAGTACAAATACAGTTCAGCTATACATAAATGTCTACAGCGGAAAACAAACAAAAAATGTACAATAGGAGCTGAACAGCATAAAAAGAGATAAATGATAGAATCCATCTTCAGCTCCAGCTATCCAGAAAGAACCAGCTAAACCTGAATACAAGGCTGCCCATGTAAAAAAAGGGGCACCCGAGTTTGAAAGTGAAACAAACTACGAGTCAGTCGTGGGACTGGTATGAGAAATCTACTCAACACATATATAATTTGGCTAATCACAGGACCACGCCACTTTCGTGGAACGGGTTTTCTCCATTGGATTGCCAGTGCTTTAAAACAAATCATTCTTTTAAACAACGCAGTGCTTTTTATAAAAATGAAGCCATTATAAGACTCAGTTCCCATCACACAATGCAACGCAAACTGGAGGATAGAGTTTTACCTTATAATGGCCAAAATATAATTGATACGAATAAAGCAAAAGCATTTGATATTATTACTAGTGTTTATATGTTTCAAAAACAATTTGAATCATAACTATCAATCATAGACGAAATGGGTACCATATATCATGTCGCCATATATATATACAATCAAAACTGCACGATGTCGTAATTGGAAATTGGATTTCCGTCCTCAACCAAGGCAGAAGATAGTCCTTACTGAATTCGAGACAATCTAGCCCATGTCTCCGGAACAGCCGCAACTGCCCCTTGGAGCGACAGGGCCGGTCCACACGGAGTGGATTATAGTGCCTGAACAATACGTTTCTCCGCCCTTTGGGGCGTAAACGAGCCAACGAATGACTCCATCGGACCCGGATCGTCCGATCAAACCGAGGCGCCTCGCAACAGCAACAACCACATAGGTGAAAAGTATATAAATGTCAGGGCTGGTAGGTCACTGACACCACCCTAGCTAGAAAGAAACGCATGCCCTCCCTGAGGTCCTTCTCCCGTTTCTGGTTCATACCGGGGTGTGAGGCTCGCGAATTCACGTCATACACAAAGCTATGCCACACAGGCGGTGCTTTGATCAACACCACAAGACTTTGCTTCTCAACAGAAGCCCTGATCATTTGCCACTTAGGCATGCCACACAAGCAATTCATGCCATGCGACTGATGTCCATCGGTATACAACCTCTGAGCTTGTGCGTTCCAGAGAAGGGCATTAAGCAAAAGAATAAATTCTCCACCGCCAAACAGATGTATATTTAATAGATATCAATCAACACAGAATAAAATCCAATGTCAGACACACAGTCCATTTACAAGTCCGTTCTGGGTCTGAACGAAACCGGAGGCACTAAATACCTCGCAAACCCATCGATCACCACGTACGTCTGGACGATCACCACTCATTATCCATATTTCAGGATGCCTCCTAATCAGGACCTCGGTTACCATCCAAACGAGGTGAAGATCTCCGGTCTTCGACCATCGTCTTCATCTTCGACTTTCAATCGTCGGTCAATTATTTGAAATGAGAATTAACTCGGCCTTTTCAAATAATTCACGTATATATGTATATATATATTTTATAATTTTAAATCAATTTATTTCAATGGTTAAATCAATCAACAACACCAACTTGTTCTTTAATGTATTTTGCACACCAAACACATTCAACCATCAAAAGCCACATAAATCGAGCAAATTCAGTTTATTTCCATTCCATATCGTTTATGATATTTTATAACAATTTATTGCTATTTTTATTTATTTTAAAATAGCCAATTTAGCCAAAACGACGCTTCGGGCCATAACGCGGTCGTGGCGCTGTTTTTCTTCAGATTTGATTTACACATATCTGAAAATCTAACCGTTGGATCTTCACAAAATTTACATCATTAGAAAGGTCTTTTTAAAACGAATCCAACGGTTCCGTTTTCAGGAAAATCCGACGGTCGGATCTCCCGGTACAATCATTTGAAGTTTCGATTTCAGAATATGAACTGCAGCGTCGTTATTCGATTAAATATAATTATATTTATATATATATATATAAATATAATTGTTTCTAGCGCTGTTTTTCTTCAGATTTGAATTAAACATTCCAGACAATCCAACCGTTGGATTTTTATAAAGTTGGTGTCGTTGGAAAGAAATTTCCAAGGCGAACCCAACGGTTGCGGTTTCGGGAAAATCCAATGGTTAGATTTCCCGCACTAGTTGTTTGAAATCACGGTTTCAAAACACGAACTGCACGGCCACGTTTCGTTTTAATTTTATTTATATTTATATCTTTATATAAATATAGTTCATTCGAAAATTCCTATATCGTTTTCACTTCAAATATTTCACTAACGCCTTTAAATTTCGGAAACATTCGCCATAACCTCCTTTGTACGGGAGGGGCTGGGAAAATTCCCAAATAGCCACACGGGCGTCTCATGTCAAAAAGAAAAAGAAAAAGCCAAGCAGTTAGCCAACAGGCTCATAAAATCATCACCCAAACAAAACAGTAAATGTGTACCTATTTGTCGGGCACAAAATTTTATTCCTCTTCTCTAGCCCCTTTTGCTATAACATGTTCAATAAATATGCATGTACATATATATAGTTCTTATCACTTTTCATTTTCTGTTCAACTTCATATTTGATTCCATTTGGTTTAAAAACACCATTCATTCTAATGTTGCATGCATGGGCAAAAAGGCATATCATTAGCTAATTAATGAATATTTCAACTCATATATATTTATTTGAACGAGTTGCTGTTTTTAACACTTCACGTTTCAACAATACATGTATATAATAAAAATGTGATTTTTATTGTAAAACAATTCATTTCAAAGCACTATTATTTTATATAGTTTATATAGGTGATAAAAAAATAGGATTTTTATGGTAAAACAATTTCTTTTAAAATATGAATACCATTCAACACATGAATTTCAATTCAACGAATGAATATCGATTCAACACATAAAGGTTTTCTATAGTTTCTATATATAGATAAAAATGTGATTTTTATATTTAAAACACGAATACCATTCAACACATGAATTTCTAATCAATGAATGAATATCAATCCAACACATGAAGGTTTTCTATAGTTTCTAATATAGATAAAAATGTGATTTTTATATTTAAAACACGAATACCATTCAACACATGAATTTCTAATCAACGAATGAATATCAATTCAACATATAAAGGTTTTCTATTCAATGAATAAATATAGTTTTAGAAAATGAAAATAATTCAAACACATGAATATTATTCAAAATTTCGGCAGCATAACGGCAGGGTAGTTAAAACCGCGACCGTCCCAAGTACGGCTCCTCCCTCTATCTTAAAACTTCACGGTTTTTGACAATGGGAATCATGCATCTAGTTCGCACGCAGGCGGCATGTATATATTTATTTTATTTCCACAAACTAATCCTATGTGGTTTCAACCAAATATTTCTCAACCACAAACAAGTATTTTTCAACCACAGTCAATCAATATCAACCACAAACAATCCCAAACAACCATTCGCTATCAATCAATTTCCACACCAATCACAACCAATAAATATCGTCCATGGTTTGTGGACGAGAGGCATATATATATATATATATATATATATATATATATATAGCAATTCACTTCTATTTCAACACATATATAATTTTACAATGCATATATAACTTATACATCGAACGTACAACTTATACAACGCTTATACATGAGGTGTACAACGCTTATATAACTCATACATCGACTATATAATTTATACATCGTCGTTTTCCATATCGTTTATAAATTAGAAATCTCACATTGGGTTCCACTCCACCAGAAATAGCAGAAGGCTCAGAAAAATATGCGGTCTCTTCTAGAATGTAGAAGGCGTCCACACGGTCACGATGTTTCCTGTTTCATCGAATTTCGTTAACGAACGAAAAAGATATGATTTTTACAAGTTTGCAACGGTTTTAAACTGATAAAAATAGTTTTAATTAATCAAGGCCGTACCTTTCACTATTTGTTCGAAACTAGGTCTTGGTTTTTCGTTGAATCCGTTGCACGAGGGGCCGATCAGGTGGTGCGACGTCGTAGAGGGAGGAAGGGGCTTTACGCGCGTGGTGGTGGCTGGCGATTCGGTGGTCCCTACCGGCGGTGGCGGCGGTCGAAATGGGGCAACTTTGAGGAGGTCGTTCTCGCAGGTGGGGCGATGGGAGGTAGTGGGACTTGGTCGGATTTGAAGAGGAGGGAAGGGGCTTTCGAACGTGGGTGGTGGCGAAGCCTGGCGTGGACGGTGGCGGCCGAAATCGGAGGGGGAAGCTGCGATCCACTTCCGCCGTATATCGCTTCAGCGGGGAGAGAGAAAAAAAAGGGTTTTTCTATTTTTT
The DNA here is from genome assembly GCA_030737875.1 of Allium sativum. Classification (NCBI taxonomy): domain Eukaryota; kingdom Viridiplantae; phylum Streptophyta; class Magnoliopsida; order Asparagales; family Amaryllidaceae; genus Allium; species Allium sativum. The sequence goes on along the minus strand of CM060918.1, from coordinate 35,994,199 downwards.
TTATTTGAATTCTGATTGGTCGGTAGATTTTATAAGGGGTTTTCTGACGCGACCACCAACCCAAACCCAACGACTGTCGTCCCTAGCGTTTTACCCCCATTCCGAACACAATGGGATATGTTTCGAAGGCCCATTCGAATGTTTTAGTCAGTTCTCATTCAATTTAAAATATATAACATTCAATATTTGATTTGAACGTACATTTCAATTTGCCAGGGCCACAAACTGATTCGAAAAATTCCAGAAAAATAAATCTAGCTATGTTTTGACGATACGGTCCCGAAAAAACTAGTTTCGTCGAATTCTGAGACCGTTTGCAAAAAGGCCCATTTTTGGTCGATCCAATTTAACTATAATTGACCAAACACATTTTCCTTTGCCACGCTCACATACTAGGTTCAAAAATTATGAAATTTGAAACCAAGCAATAACTTCACATCTCGGATCCAACAAAAGTGGTTTCGTCAAATTCCGAGGTCGTTTGCAAAATGGCCTATTTCACGGGTTATATTAATTCCATAGCGACCTTTCTGAAAATTCATTCGGCCATAACTTTTGCTTTCCGCTATGAAAATTCGATTTTTCAGATTCGTTAGAAAGGTATTCACTAACAGATTTAAATATTTTTGGTTTCACTAAAATCCGTTTTGTTTTGCACCCAGTACAGTCCGACAAAGTTTGAATCCAATTTTTGAAACTGCAGCGCCTTTTTAAGCCTTGTTTATAATTAGAATTAATTATATTCGTTTTCAATTGTCGATTCAAACTCACTTTTCATTGCCATTATTTAAAATATTTATTATAAATATTTAAAATCCATTATTTTAGCCAATTTAAAATTTTTAAATCGGTTCAGATTTTCTGGGTCGTTACATTTTTGCGGCACCTAATCCAAACGATTCACCTTCTTTCATATTTGTCGATCTACCGCTACTATGTTTAAACTCCCCCTACTTATCTTAATACTTGAAAACAACCTTTCTTGTTAATCCTACGCCTAAATCTCTAAATATCCCTTCCTTCTAAGAATTACCTCTATTTTTTAACTATTGTGAAGGATTGGTTTTTGTAGCTCCCAATCCAGACGATTCATCATCTTTAATATTTGTCGATCTACCCCTACTATGCTTAATGTACACCTACTTCTCTTAATATATCAAAACAACTCTTCTTTTTAATTCTATCCCTTATTCTCTAAATAGTCCGTACTTCCAACAATTACCCCTATCGTTTTACTACTATGATGTCTTGGTTTTTGCAGCACCCAATCCAAACGATTCATCATCTTTCATATTTGTCGATCTATCCCTACTATGCTTAAACTACCCCTACTCCTCTTAATACTTCACAAAACATACCTTCTTTTTAATCCTATCCCTAATTCTCTAAATAGCCCTTACTTCCAACAATTACCCCTATCTTTTTACTACTGTGAATAGTTGGTTTTTGCAGCACCCAATCCAAACGATTCATCATCTTTCATATTTGTCGATCTACCCCTACTATGCTTAAACTACCCCTACTTTTCTTAATACTTCAAAACAACCCATCTTTTGAATCCTTCACCTAATTCCCTAAATAGCCCTTCTTCCAACAATTACCCCTATTTTTTACCTTTTTTGAAGGGTTGGTTTTTGTAGCACCCAATCCAAATGATTCATCATCTTCCATATTTGTCGATCTATCCCTACTAAGCCTAGTCTACACCTACTTCTCTTATTACTTAAAAATAGTCCTTCTTTTAATCCTACCCCTAATTCTGTAAATATCCCTTAATTTCAACAATTACCGCTATCTTTTTACTACTGTAAGGGATTGGTTTTTGTAGCACCTAATCCAAACGATTCATCATCTTTCATATTTGTCGATCTACCCCTACTATGCTTAAACTACCCCTACTTATCTTAATACTTCAAAATAGCCCTTCTTTTTAATCCAACACCTAATTGTCTAAATAGCCCTTCCTTCCAACAATTACCCATATTTTTTAACTATTGTGAAGGATTGATTTTTGCAGCACCCATCCAAACAATTCATTATATTTCATATTTGTCGATCAACCCCTACTATGCCTAAAGTACCCCTACTTCTCTTAATATTACAAAACAACCCTTCTTTTAAATCCAACTCCTTACTCTCTAAATAGCCCTTACTTCCAACAATTACGCCTGTCTTTTTACTAGTGTGAAGGGTTGATTTTTGCAGCACCCAATCAAAATGATTCATCCTCTTTCATATTTGTTTATTTACCCCTACTATGCTTAAACTACCCCTACTTCTCTTAATACTTAAAAACAACCATTCTTTTTAATCGTACCACTAATTCTCTAAATAGCCCTTACTCCCAACAATTACCCTTATTTTCTAATTACTATGAAGGATTGGTTTTTGCAGCAACCAATCCAAACGATCCACCATCTTTCATATTTGTCGATCTACCCCTACTATGCTTAAACTATCCCTACTTCTCTTAATACTTCAAAACAACCCTTCTTTTGAATCCTATCCCTAATTATCTAAATAGCCCTTACTTTCAACAATTACCCCTATCTTTTTACTACTCTGAAGGGTTGGTTTTTGCAGCACATAATCCAAATGATTCATCATCTTTTACATTTGTCGATCTACCCCTACTCCTTTTAATACTTCAAAACATCCCTTCTTTTTAATCCTACCACTAATTCTCTAAATAGCCCTTCCTTTCAATAATTACTCCTATTTTTTAACTATTGTGAAGGATTGGTTTTTGCAGCACCCAATCCAAACAATTCATCATCTTTCATATTTTTCGATCTACCCCTACTATGCTTAAACTACACCTACTTCTCTTAATATTCAAAACAACCCTTCTTTTTAATCTTACCCCTAATTCTCTAAATAGCCCTTACTACCAACAATTACCCCTATTTTTTACCTTTTGTGAAGGGTTGCTTTTTGTAGCACCCAATCCAAATGATTCATCATCTTTCATATTTGTCGATCTACCCCTACTATGCTTAATCTACCCCTACTTCTCTTAATACTTCAAAATGACCCTTCTTTTTAATCGTACCCCTAATTCTATAAATATCCCTTCCTTTCAAAAGTTACACCTATTTTTTAACTCTTGTGAAGGATTGGTTTTTGCAGCTCCCAATCCAAACGATTCATCATCTTTCATATTTGTCTATCTACCCCTACTATGTTTAAACTACCCCTAATTCTCTTAATACTTCAAAACAACCATTCATTTTAATCCTTCCCCTCATTCTCTGAATAGCTCTTCTTCCAACAATTACCCCTATTTTTTACCTTTTTTGAAGGGTTGGTTTTTGTAGCACCCAATCAAAACGATTCATCATCTTTCATATTTGTCGATCTACCAGTACTATGCTTAATCTACCCCTACTTCTCTTAATACTTCAAAACAGCCCTTCTTTTTAATCCTACCCCTAATTTTATAAATAGCCCTTCCTTTCAACAATTACCCCTATTTTTTAACTATTGTGAACGATTGGTTTTTGCAGCTCCCAATCCAAATGATTCATCACCTTTCATATTTGTCGATCTAACCCTACTATGCTTAAACTACCCCTACTTCACTTAATACTTCAAAACAATCCTACATTTTAATCCTTCCCCTAATTATTTAAATAGCCCTTCTTCCAACAATTACCACTATTTTTTACCTCTTGTGAAGGGTTGGTTTTTGTAGCACCCAATCCAAATGATTCATCATCTTTCATATTTGTCTATCTACCCCTACTATGCTTAGTCTTTCCCTATTTCTCTTAATACTTAAAAACAGTCTTTCTTTTAATCCTACCCCTAATTCTGTAAATAGCTCTTATTTCCAACAATTATCCCTTTCTTTTTACTACCGTGAACGATTAGTTTATGCAGCACCTAATCCAAACGATTCATCATCTTTCATATTTGTCGATCTACCCCTACTATGTTTAAACTCCCCCTACTTATCTTAATACTTCAAAACAACCTTTCTTTATAATCATACACCTAATTCTCTAAATAGCCCTTCCTTCCATGAGTTCCCTCTATTTTTTAACTATTGTAAAGGATTGGTTTTTGCAGCACCCAATCCAAACGATTCATCATCTTTAATATTTGTTGATCTACCCTTACTATTCTTAAAGTACACCTACTTCTCTTAATATTTCAAAACAACTCTTTTTTTAATCCTATCCCTTATTCTCTAAATTGCCCGTACTTCTAACAATTACCCATATCTTTTTACTACTGTGAAGGGTTGGTTTTTGCAGCACCCAATCCAAACAATTCATCATCTTTCATATTTTTCGATCTATTCCTACTATTCTTAAACTATCCCTACTCCTCGTAATACTTCACAAAACATCACTTCTTTTTAATCCTATCCCTAATTTTATAAATAGCCCTTACTTCCAACAATTACCTCTATCTTTTTACTACTGTGAATGGTTGGTTTTTGCAGCACCCAATCCAAACGATTCATCATCTTTAATATTTGTCGATCTACCCCTACTATGCTTAAAGTACACCTACTTCTCTTAATATATCAAAACAACTCTTCTTTTTAATTCTATCCCTTATTCTCTAAATAGTCCGTACTTCCAACAATTACCCCTATCTTTTTACTACTATGATGTGTTGGTTTTTGCAGCACCCAATCCAAATGATTCATCATCTTTCATATTTGTCGATCTATCCCTACTATGCTTAAACTACCCCTACTCCTCTTAATACTTCACAAAACAGACCTTCTTTTTAATCCTATCCCTAATTCTCTAAATAGCCCTTACTTCCAACAATTACCCCTATCTTTTTACTACTGTGAATAGTTGGTTTTTGCAGCACCCAATCCAAACGATTCATCATCTTTCATATTTGTCGATCTACCCCTACTATGCTTAAACTACCCATACTTTTCTTAATACTTCAAAATAACCCATCTTTTGAATCCTTCACCTAATTCCCTAAATAGCCCTTCTTCCAACAATTACCCCTATTTTTTACCTTTTTTGAAGGGTTGGTTTTTGTAGCACCCAATCTAAATGATTCATCATCTTCCATATTTGTCGATCTATCCCTACTAAGCCTAGTCTACACCTACTTATCTTAATACTTAAAAATAGTCCTTCTTTTAATCCTACCCCTAATTCTGTAAATAGCCCTTAATTCCAACAATTACCGCTATCTTTTTACTACTGTAAGGGATTGGTTTTTGTAGCAGCTAATCCAAACGATTCATCATCTTTCATATTTGTCGATCTACCCTTACTATGCTTAAACTACCCCCACTTATCTTAATACTTCAAAATAGCCCTTCTTTTTAATCCAACACGTAATTATCTAAATAGCCCTTCCTTCCAACAATTACCCATATTTTTTAACTATTGTGAAGGATTGATTTTTGCAGCACCCAATCCAAACAATTCATTATATTTCATATTTGTCGATCTACCCCTACTATGCCTAAAGTACCCCTACTTCTCTTAATATTACAAAACAACCCTTCTTTTTAATCCAACTCCTAATTCTCTAAATAGCCCTTACTTCCAACAATTACGCCTATCTTTTTACTACTGTGAAGGGTTGATTTTTGCAGCACCCAATCAAAATGATTCGTCCTCTTTCATATTTGTTTATTTACCCCTACTATGCTTAAACTACCCCTACTTCTCTTAATACTTAAAAACAAACCTTCTTTTTAATCGTACCACTAATTCTCTAAATAGCCCTTACTTCCAACAATTACACCTATTTTCTAATTACTATGAAGGATTGGTTTTTGCAGCACCCAATCCAAACGATCCACCATCTTTCATATTTGTCGATCTACCCCTACTATGTTTAAACTATCCCTACTTCTCTTAATACTTCAAAACAACCCTTCTTTTTAATCCTATCCCTAATTATCTAAATCGCCCTTACTTTCAACAATTACCCCCAATCTTTTTACTACTCTGAAGGGTTGGTTTTTGCAGCACATAATCCAAATGATTCATCATCTTTTACATTTGTCGATCTACCCCTACTCCTTTTAATACTTCAAAACATCCCTTCGTTTTAATCCTACCACTAATTCTCTAAATATCCCTTCCTTTCAACAATTACTCCTATTTTTTAACTATTGTGAAGGATTGGTTTTTGCAGCACCCAATCCAAATAATTCATCATCTTTCATATTTTTCGATCTACCCCTACTATGCTTAAACTACACCTACTTCTCTTAATATTCAAAACAACCCTTCTTTTTAATCTTACCCAAATTCTCTAAATAGCCCTTTCTACCAACAATTACCCCTATTTTTTTACCTTTTGTGAAGGGTTGCTTTTTGTAGCACCCAATCCAAATGATTCATCATCTTTCATATTTGTCGATCTACCCCTACTATGCTTAATCTACCCCTACTTCTCTTAATACTTCAAAACGACCCTTCTTTTTAATCGTACCCCTAATTCTATAAATATCCCTTCCTTTCAAAAGTTACACCTATTTTTTAACTCTTGTGAAGGATTGGTTTTTGCAGCTCCCAATCCAAACGATTCACCATCTTTCATATTTGTCGATCTACCCCTACTAGGTTTAAACTACCCCTAATTCTCTTAATACTTCAAAACAACCATTCTTTTTAATCCTTCCCCTAATTCTCTGAATAGCTCTTATTCCAACAATTACCCCTATTTTTTACCTTTTGTGAAGGGTTGGTTTTTTAGCACCCAATCAAAACGATTCATCACCTTTCATATTTGTCGATCTACCAGTACTATGCTTAATCTACCCCTACTTCTCTTAATACTTCAAAACAGCCCTTCTTTCTAATCCTACCCCTAAGTTTATAAATAGCCCTTCCTTTCAACAATTACCACTATTTTTTATCTATTGTGAACGATTTGTTTTTGCAGCTCCCAATCCAAACGATTCATCATCTTTCATATTTGTCGATCTACCCCTACTATGCTTAAACTACCCCTACTTCTCTTAATACTTCAAAACAATCCTTCCTTTTAATCCTTCCTCTAATTATTTAAATAGCCCTTCTTCCAACAATTACCACTATTTTTTACCTCTTGTGAAGGGTTGGTTTTTGTAGCACCCAATCCAAATGATTCATCATCTTTCATATTTGTCTATCTACCCCTACTATGCTTAGTCTTTCCCTATTTCTCTTAATACTTAAAAACATTCTTTTTTTTAATCCTACCCCTAAATTTGTAAATAGCTCTTACTTCCAACAATTATCCCTTTCTTTTTACTACTGTGAACGATTGGTTTATGCCACACCTAATCCAAACGATTCATCATCTTTAATATTTGTCGATCTACCCCTACTATTCTAAAAGTACACCTACTTCTCTAAATATTTCAAAACAACTCTTCTTCTTAATCCTATCCCTTATTCTCTAAATTGCCCGCACTTCTAACAATTACCCATATCTTTTTACTACTGTGAAGGGTTGGTTTTTGCAGCACCCAATCCAAACGATTCATCATCTTTCATATTTTTCGATCTATTCCTACTATGCTTAAACTATCCCTACTCCTCTTAATACTTCACAAAACATCACTTCTTTTTAATCCTATCCCTAATTCTCTAAATATCCCTTACTTCCAACAATTACCTCTATCTTTTTACTACTGTGAATGGTTGGTTTTTGCAGCACCCAATCCAAACGATTCATCATCTTTAATATTTGTTGATCTACCCCTACTATGCTTAAAGTACACCTACTTCTCTTAATATATCAAAACAACTCTTCTTTTTAATTCTATCCCTTGTTCTCTAAATAGTCCGTACTTCCACCAATTACCCCTATCTTTTTACTACTATGATGTGTTGGTTTTTGCAGCACCCAATCCAAACGATTCATCATCTTTCATATTTGTCGATCCATCCCTACTATGCTTAAACTACCCCTACTCCTCTTAATACTTCACAAAACAGACCTTCTTTTTAATCCTATCCCTAATTCTCTAAATAGCCCTTACTTCCAACAATTACCCCTATCTTTTTACTGTTGTGAATAGTTGGTTTTTGCAGCACCCAATCCAAACGATTCATCATCTTTCATATTTGTCGATCTACCCCTACTATGCTTAAACTACCCCTACTTTTCTTAATACTTCAAAACAACCCATCTTTTGAATCCTTCACCTAATTCCCTAAATAGCCCTTCTTCCCACAATTACCCCTATTTTTTACCTTTTTTGAAGGGTTGGTTTTTGTAGCACCCAATCCAAATGATTCATCATCTTCCATATTTGTCGATCTATCCCTACTAAGCCTAGTCTACACCTACTTCTCTTAATACTTAAAAATAGTCCTTCTTTTAATCCTACCCCTAATTCTGTAAATAGCCATTAATTCCAACAATTACCCCTATCTTCTTACTACTGTAAGGGATTGGTTTTTGTAGCACCTAATCCAAACGATTCATCATCTTTCATATTTGTCGATCTACCCCTAATATGCTTAGACTACCCCTACTTATCTTAATACTTCAAAATAGCCCTTCTTTTTAATCCAACACGTAATTATCTAAATAGCCCTTCCTTCCAACAATTACCTATATTTTTTAACTATTGTGAAGGATTGATTTTTGTAGCACCCAATCCAAACAATTCATTATATTTCATATTTGTCGATCTACCCCTACTATGCCTAAAGTACCCCTACTTCTCTTAATATTACAAAACAACCCTTCTTTTTAATCCAACTCCCAATTCTCTAAATAGCCCTTACTTCCAACAATTACGCCTATCTTTTTTACTTCTGTGAATGGTTGATTTTTGCAGCACCCAATCAAAATGATTCGTCCTCTTTCATATTTGTTTATTTACCCCTACTATGCTTAAACTACCCCTACTTCTCTTAATACTTAAAAACAACCCTTCTTTTTAATCGTACCACTAATTCTCTAAATAGCCCTTACTCCCAACAATTACCCCTATTTTCTAATGGGTGCGTTTTTTAGAGGTCCCTATTAAGTTTCAAAATATAAAAAAAAAAAACCGGTCATAAACTTATTGTAAATTAGGTCCCTATTTTCAAAACTTATAAAATAATAATTAAAAAAATAAAAAAAATTCGTAAATTAGTAATAAAATATATTACGCATTATAAAAAAATTCAGTTCAAAAAACAACAAAAATAATGTCAGAAAGAAGAAAACAGCAAAAAAACAGAAAAAACTGCAGTTAAATGCATAATATTATGCACCTTTTTTATTTTATTGCATGCATATATGCAATTATTGCAGTTCTTCCAGCGGATAGATTTAACATAATTTTTCAGTTCATTTTTATTTGCATCCAAATGTACAAATTTCTCAAAAAAATGCACACATGTGTGCAACATTTTTATAGGATAAAAAGTAGGGACCTAATTTAAAAAAAAAGTTCTGAAAATTTTTAAACCCGCCCCCTATTTTATTTTTTCCGCCTTTTTGTATTTTTTTTTTTAAAAATGTGCATACGTTCATAAAAAAAATTCTAAAATATGGAAATAATGTCAGGAATCTACGGAAATCGAAAAAAAATAGTTGCATACATTTATGCAATTATTACTGATAATTGCATATATGTATGCAACTTTTCTGTAAGCTGTTTTCAGATTAAAATCTGAAAATAAACCTGCACAAATGTATGCAAGTATTTGAAATTCTTGCGCACATGTATGCATTTATTTGCATGAATAAAAATCAACGAAGATATATGTAGTGAAAAATATGCATGGATGTATGCAGGAAAGTGATATACGTGCATACTATTATGCATTTAACTGGAAATTTCGTTTTTTTTTTTTTGGTTTTTTTTGATTTTTGACGCCTTCGTTGATGGTTTTTTGTTCTGAATTTTTTAGGGTTTACATGTTTTATTTAAATATGAATTTACGTGATTTTTTTATATATTTTTTATATATTTTTGATGACTTTTCAGAAAATAGGGACCTAATTTACAATAAGTATATGACCGGATGTGAGCGTAATTAAGTTTCAAAATAGGGATGTGAGCCTAATATTCACTTTTCTAATTACTATGAAGGATTGGTTTTTGCAGCACCCAATCCAAACGATCCGTCATCTTTCATATTTGTCGATCTACCCCTACTATGCTTAAACTATCCCTACTTCTCTTAATACTTCAAAACAACCCTTCTTTTCAATCCTATCCCTAATTATCTAAATAGCCCTTACTTTCAACAATTACCCGTATCTTTTTACTACTCTGAAGGGTTGGTTTTTGCAGCACATAATCCAAATGATTCATCATCTTTTACATTTGTCAATCTACCCCTACTCCTTTTAATACTTCAAAACATCCCTTCTTTTTAATCCTACCACTAATTCTCTAAATAGCCCTTCCTTTCAACAATTACTCCTATTTTTTAACTATTGTTTGGATTGGTTTTTGCAGCACCCAATCCAAACAATTCATCATCTTTCATATTTTTCGATCTACCCCTACTATGCTTAAACTACACCTACTTCTCTTAATACTTCAAAACAACCCTTCTTTTTAATCCAACCCCTAATTCTCTAAATAGCCCTAACTACCAACAATTACCCCTATTTTTTTTACCTTTTGTGAAGGGTTGCTTTTTGTAGCACCCAATCCAAATGATTCATCATCTTTCATATTTGTCGATCTACCCCTACTATTCTAAATCTACCCCTACTTCTCTTAATACTTCAAAACGACCCTTCTTTTTAATCGTACCCCTAATTCTCTAAATATCCCTTCCTTTCAAAAGTTACACCTATTTTTTAACTCTTGTGAAGGATTGGTTTTTGCAGCTCCCAATCCAAACGATTCATCATCTTTCATATTTGTCGATCTACCCCTACTATGTTTAAACTACCCCTAATTCTCTTAATACTTCAAAACAACCATTCTTTTTAATCCTTCCCCTATTTCTCTGAATAGCCCTTCTTCCAACAATTACCCCTATTTTTTACCTTTTGTGAAGGGTTTGTTTTTGTAGCACCCAATCAAAACGATTCATCATCTTTCATATTTGTCGATCTACCAGTACTATGCTTAATCTACCCCTACTTCTCTTAATACTTCAAAACAACCCTTCTTTTTAATCCTACCCCTAATTTTATAAATAGCCCTTCCTTTCAACAATTACCCCTATTTTTTAACTATTCTGAACGATTGGTTTTTGCAGCTCCCAATCCAAACGATTCATCATCTTTCATATTTGTCGATCTACCCCTACTATGCTTAAACTACCCCTACTTCTCTTAATACTTCAAAACAATCCTTCCTTTTAATCCTTCCTCTAATTATTTAAATAGCCCTTCTTCCAACAATTACCACTATTTTTTACCTCTTGTGAAGGGTTGGTTTTTGTAGCACCCAATCCAAATGATTCATCATCTTTCATATTTGTCTATCTACCCCTACTATGCTTAGTCTTTCCCTATTTCTCTTAATACTTAAAAACATTCTTTTTTTTAATCCTACCCCTAAATTTGTAAATAGCTCTTACTTCCAACAATTATCCCTTTCTTTTTACTACTGTGAACGATTGGTTTATGCAGCACCTAATCCAAACGATTCATATTCTTTCATATTTGTCGATCTACCTCTACTATGTTTAAACTCCCCCTACTTATCTTAATACTTCAAAACAACCTTTCTTTATAATCCTACACCTAATTCTCTAAATAGCCCATCCTTCCAAAAATTCCCTCTATTTTTTAACTATTGTGAAGGATTGGTTTTTGCAGCACCCAATCCAGACGATTCATCATCTTTAATATTTGTCGATCTACCCCTACTATTCTTAAAGTACACCTACTTCTCTTAATATTTCAAAACAACTCTTCTTTTTAATCCTATCCCTTATTCTCTAAATTGCCCATACTTCTAACAATTACCCATATCTTTTTACTACTGTGAAGGGTTGGTTTTTGCAGCACCCAATCCAAACGATTCATCATCTTTCATTTTTTTTCGATCTATTCCTACTATGCTTAAACTACCCCTACTCCTCTTAATACTTCACAAAACATCACTTCTTTTTAATCATATCCCTAATTCTCTAAATATCCCTTACTTCCAACAATTACCTCTATCTTTTTACTACTGTGAATGGTTGGTTTTTGCAGCACCCAATCCAAACGATTCATCATCTTTCATATTTGTCGATCTACCCCTACTATGCTTAAACGACGCCTACTTTTCTTAATACTTCAAAATAACCCATCTTTTGAATACTTCTCGAAATTCCCTAAATAGCCCTTCTTCCAACAATTACCCCTATTTTTTTACCTTTTGTGAAGGGTTGGTTTTTGTAGCATCCAATCCAAATGATTCATCATCTTTCATATTCGTCAATCTATCCCTACTAAGCTTAGTCTACCCCTACTTCTCTTAATACTTAAAAACAATCTTTCTTTGAATCCTACCCCTAATTCTGTAAATAGCCCTTACTTCCAACAATTATCCCTATCTTTTTACTACAGTGAAGGATTGGTTTTTGTAGCACTTTAATCCAAACAGTTCATCATCTTTCATATTTGTCGATCTACCCGTACTATGCTTAAACTACCCCTACTTATCTTATTACTTCAAAACATCCCTTCTTTTTAATCCTACACGTAATTCTCTAAATAGCCCTTCCTTCCAACAATTACCCCTATTTTTTAACTATTGTGAAGGATTGGTTATTGCAGCACCCAGTCCAAATGATTCATTATCTTTGATATTTGTCGATCTACCCCTACTATGCTTGAAGTTCCCCTACTTCTTTTAATATTTCGAAACAACCCTTCTTTTTAATCCAACCCCAAATTCTCTAAATAGCCCATACTTCCAACAATTATGCCTATCTTTTTACTACCGTGGAGGGTTGATTTTTGCAACACCGAATCAAAATGATTCGTCAGCTTTCATATTTGTCGATCTACCCCTACAATGCTTAAACTACCCCTACTTCTCTTAATACTTCAAAACAGCCCTACTTTTTAATCGTACCACTAATTATCTAAATAGCCCTTACTTCCAACAATTACCCTTATTTTCTAACTACTGTGAAGGGTTGGTTTTTGCAACAACCAATCCAAACGATTCATCATCTTTCATATTTGTCGATCTACCCCTACTATGCTTAAACTATCCCTACTTCTCTTAATAATTCAAAACAGCCCTTCTTTTTAATCCTATCCCTAATTATCTAAATAGACCATACTTTCAACAATTACCCCTATCTTTTTACTACTGTGAAGGATTGGTTTTTGCAGCACCTAATCCAAATGATTCATCATCTTTTATATTTGTCGATCTAACCCTACTTATCTTATTACTTCAAATCATCTCTTCTTTTTAATCCTTCACCTAATTCTCTAAATAGCCCTTCCTCTCAACAATTACTCCTATTTTTTAACTATTATGAAGGATTGGTTTTTGCAGCACGCAATCCAAACAATTCATCATCTTTCATATTTTTTGATCAACCCCTACTATGCTTAAACTACCTCTACTTCTCTTAATACTTCAAAACAACCTTTCTTTTTAATCTTACCCCTAATTCTCGAAATATCCCTTACTACCAACAGTTACCCCTATTTTTTACCTTTTGTGAAGGGTTGGTTTTTGTAGCACCCAATCCAAATAATTCACCATCTTTCATTTTTGTCGATCTACCCCGACTATGCTTAATCTACCCCTACCTCTCTTAATACTTCAAAACGGCCCTTCGTTTTAATACTACCCCTAATTCTCTAAATAGCCCTTCCTTTAAATAGTTACCCCAATTTTTTAACTATTTTGAAGGATTGGTTTTTGCAGCTCCCAATCCAAACGATTCACCATCTTTCATATTTGTCGATCTACCCCTACTATGCTTAAACTACCCATAATTCTCTTAATACTTCAAAAAAAAACCTTCTTTTTAATCCTTCCCCTAATTCTCAAAATAGCCCTACTTCCAACAAGTACCCCTATTTTTTACCTTTTGTGAAGGGTTGGTTTTTGTAGCACCCAATCAAAATGATTAATCATCTATCATATTTGTCGATCTACCCCTACTATGCTTAATCTACCCCTACTTCTCTTAATACTTCAAAACATCCCTTCTTTTTAATCCTACCCGTAATTTTATAAATAGCCCTTCCTTTCAACAATTACCACTATTTTTTAACTATTGCGAAGGACGGGTTTTTGCAACTTCCAATCCAATCGATTCATCATCTTTCATATTTGTTGATCTACCCCTACTATGGTTAAACTACCCCTACTTCTCTTAATACTTCAGAACCATCCTTCTTTTTAATCCTTCCCCTAATTCTCTAAATAGCCCTTCTTCCAACAATTGCCCCTATTTTTACCTTTTGTGAAGGGTTGGTTTTTGTAGCACCCAATCTAAATGATTCATCATCTTTCATATTTGTCGATCTACCCCTACTATGCTTAGTCTACCCCTATTTCTCTTAATACATAAAAACGGTCTTTCTTTTAATCCTACCCCTAATTCTGCAAATAGATCTTACTTCCAACAATTACCCCTTTCTTTTTATTGCTGCGAACGATTGGTTTTTGCACCACCTAATCCAAACGATTCATCATCTTTCATATTTGTTGATCTGCCTCTACTATGTTTAAACTCCCCCTACTTATCTTAATACTTCAAAACAACCTTTCTTTTTAATCCAACACCTAATTCTCTAAATAGCCCTTCCTTCCAAGAAATACCTCTATTTTTTAACTATTGTGAAGGATTGGTTTTTGCTGCACCCAATCCAGACGATTCATCATCTTTAATATTTGTCGATCTACCGCTAATATGCTTAAAGTACACCTACTTCTCTTAATATTTCAAAACAACTCTTCTTTTTAATCCTATCCCTTATTCTCTAAATATCCCATACTTCCAACAACTACCCCTATCTTTTTACTACTGTGAATGGCTGGTTTTTGCAGCACCCAATCCAAATGATTCATCATCTTTCATATTTATCGATCTACCCCTCCTATGCTTAAACTACCCCCACTTCTCTTAATACCCCAAAATATCCCTTCTTTTTAATCGTACCACTAATTCTTTAAATAACACTTAATCCAAAAAATTCAAAATCTTTCATATTTGTCATCTACCCCTATTATGCTTAAACTACCCCTACTTATCTTAATACTTCAAAACCTCTCTTCTTTTTAATGCTACACGTAACTCTCTAAATAGCCCTTCCTTCCAACAATTACCCCTATTTTTTAACTATTGTGCAGGACTGGGTATTGCAACACCCAATAAAAATGATTCATTATCTTTGATATTTGTCGATCTACCCCTACTATGCTTGAAGTACCCCTACTTCTCTTAATATTTCGAAACAACCCTTCTTTTTAATCCAACCCCAAATTCTCTAAATAGCCCATACTTCCAACAATTACGCCTATCTTTTTACTACCGTGGAGGGTTGATTTTTGCAACACCGAATCAAAATGATTCGTCAGCTTTCATATTTGTCGATCTACCCCTACAATGCTTAAACTACCCCTACTTCTCTTAATACTTCAAAACAACCCTACTTTTTAATCGTACCACTAATTATCTAAATAGCCCTTACTTCCAAACAATTACCCCTATTTTCTAACTACTGTGAAGGATTGGTTTTTGCAACAACCAATCCAAATGATTCATCATCTTTCATATTTGTCGATCCACCCCTACTATGCTTAAACTACCACTAATTCTCTTAATACTTCAAAACAGCCCTTCTTTTTAATCCTATCCCTAATTATCTAAATAGACCTTACTTTCAACAATTACCCCTATCTTTTTACTACTGTGAAGGATTGGTTTTTGTAGCACCTAATCCAAATGATTCATCATCTTCTATATTTGTCAATCTAACACTAGTTCTCTTAATACTTCAAAACATCTCTTCTTTTTAATCCTTCCCCTAATTCTCTAAATAGCCCTTCCTCTCAATAATTAATCCTATTTTTTAACTATTATGAAGGATTGGTTTTTGCAGCACGCAATCCAAACAATTCATCATCTTTCATATTTTTCGATCAACCCCTACTATGCTTAAACTACCTCTACTTCTCTTAATACTTCAAAAC
The DNA here is from genome assembly GCA_030737875.1 of Allium sativum. Classification (NCBI taxonomy): domain Eukaryota; kingdom Viridiplantae; phylum Streptophyta; class Magnoliopsida; order Asparagales; family Amaryllidaceae; genus Allium; species Allium sativum. The sequence continues at coordinate 35,978,142 of CM060918.1, read as the reverse complement.
AACCCTTCTTTTTAATCTTACCCCTAATTCTCGAAATAGCCCTTACTACCAACAGTTACCCCTATTTTTTACCTTTTGTGAAGGGTTGGTTTTTGTAGCACCGAATCCAAATAATTCACCATCTTTCATATTTGTCGATCTACCCCTACTATGCATAATCTACCCCTACTTCTCTTAATATTTCAAAACGGCCCTTCATTTTAATATTACCCCTAATTCTCTAAATAGCACTTCCTTTAAATAGTTACCCCTATTTTTTAACAATTGTGAAGGATTGGTTTTTGCAGCTCCCAATCCAAACGATTCACCATCTTTCATATTTGTCGATCTACCCCTACTATGCTTAAACTACCCATAATTCTCTTAATACTTCAAAAAAAACCTTCTTTTTAATCCTTCCCCTAATTATCTAAATAGCCCTACTTCCAACAAGGACCCCTATTTTTTACCTTTTGTGAAGGGTTGGTTTTTGTAGCACCCAATCAAAATGATTAATTATCTATCATATTTGTCGATCTACCCATACTATGCTTAATCTACCCCTGCTTCTCTTAATACTTCAAAACAGCCCTTCTTTTTAATCCTACCCGTAATTTTATAAATAGCCCTTCCTTTCAACAATTACCGCTATTTTTTAACTATTGCGAAGGATTGGTTTTTGCAACTTCCAATCCAATCGATTCATCATCTTTCATATTTGTTGATCTACCCCTACTATGGTTAAACTACCCCTACTTCTCTTAATACTTCAAAACCGTCCTTCTTTTTAATCCTTCCCCTGATTCTCTAAATAGCCCTTCTTCCAACAATTACCCCTATTTTTACCTTTTGTGAAGGGTTGGTTTTTGTAGCACCCAATCCAAATGATTCATCATCTTTCATATTTGTCGATCTACCCCTACTATGCTTAGTCTACCCCTATTTCTCTTAATACTTAAAAACGGTCTTTCTTTTAATCCTACCCCTAATTCTGTAAATAGCTCTTACTTCCAACAATTACCCCTTTCTTTTTACTACCGTGAACGATTGGTTTTTGCACCACCTAATCCAAACGATTCATCATCTTTCATATTTGTCGATCTGCCCCTACTATGTTTAAACTCCCCCTACTTATCTTAATACTTCAAAAAACCTTTCTTTTTAATCCTACACCTAATTCTCTAAATAGCCCTTCCTTCCAAGAATTACCTCTATTTTTTAACTATTGTGAAGGACTGGTTTTTGCTGCACCCAATCCAGACGATTCATCATCTTTAATATTTGTCGATCTACCCCTAATATGCTTAAAGTACACCTACTTCTCTTAATATTTCAAAACAACTCTTCTTTTTAATCCTATCCCTTATTCTCTAAATATCCCATACTTCCAACAAGTACCCCTATCTTTTTACTACTGTGAATGGCTGGTTTTTGCAGCACCCAATCCAAATGATTCATCATCTTTCATATTTATCGATCTACCCCTCCTATGCTTAAACTACCCCTACTTCTCTTAATACCTCAAAATAGCCCTTCTTTTTAATCGTACCACTAATTCTCTAAATAGCCCTTAATTCAATCAATTACCCCAATCCAAACGATTCATCATCTTTCATATATGTCGATCTACCCCTATTATGCTTAAACTATCCCTACTTCTGTTAATACTTCAAAACAACCCTTCATTTTAATTCTACCTTTAATTCTCTAATTAGGCCTTACTTCCAACAATTACCCCTGTTTTTTTATCTTTTGTGAAGTGTTGGTTTTTGTAGCACCCAATCCAAATGATTCATCATCTTTCATATTTGTCGATCTGCCCCTACTATGCTTAATCTACACCTACTTCTCTTGACAATAAAAAACAATCACTCTTTTAATCGTTCCCCTAATACTTTGAATAGCCCTTACTTCCAAAGATTACCCCTATTTTTTAACTATTGTGAGGGATTGGTTTTTGCAGCACCCAATCCAAACGATTCATCATCTTTAATATTTGTTGATCTACCTCTGTTATGCTTAAACTATCCCTACTTCTCTTAATACTTTAAAACAACCCTTCTTTTTAATCCTAGCCCCAATTCTCTAAATAGCCCTTACTTCCAACAATTACCCCTATTTTTTTACTACTGTGAAGGGTTGGTTTTTGCAGCACCCTATCCAAACGATTCATCATCTTTCATATTTGTCGATCTACCCCTACTATGCTTAAACTACCCCTACTCCCCTTAATACTTCACAAAACAGCCCTACTTTTTAATCCTACCCCTAATTCTCTAAAAAAAACTACTTTTAACATCTAACCCTATTTTTCGCTATTGTGAAGGATTGATTTTTGCAGTTCCCAATCCGAACGATTCATCATCTTTCATATTTGTCTATCTACCCCTACTATGCTTAAACTACCCCTACTTTTCTTAATACTTCAAAAAAACCCTTCTTTTTAATCCATCCCCTAATTCTCTAAATATCCCTTCTTCCAACAATTACCCCTATTTTTTACGTTTTGTGAAGGGTTGTTTTTTGTAGCACCCAATCCAAATGATTCATAATCTTTCATATTTGTCGGTCTACCCCTACTTCTCTTAATAGTTAAAATCAGTCCTTCTTTTAATCCTACCCCTTATTATATAAATAGATCTTACTTCCAACAATTACACCTATCTTGTTACTACTGGGAAGGATGGGTTTTTGTAGCACCTAGTCCAAACGATTCATCATTTTTCATATTTGTCGATCTACCCCTACTATGCTTAAACTACCCCTACCTATCTTAATACTACAAAACAACCCTTCTTTTTAATCGTACACCTAATTTTCTAAATAGCCCTTCGTTCCAACAATTTCCCCTATTTTTTTAACAATTGTGATGGATAGGTTTTTGCAGCATCCAATCCAAACAATTCATCATCTTTAATATTTGTCGATCTACCCCTACTACGCTTAAAGTACCCCTACTTCTCTTAATATTTCAAAACAACCATTTTTTTAATCCTACCCATAATTCTCTAAATAGCCCTTACTTCCAACAATTACGCCTATCTTTTTACTGCTTTGAAGGGTTGGTTTTTGCAACACCCAATCAAAACGATTCGTCATTTTCTTATTTGTCGATCTACCCCTACTATGCTTAAACTACACCTACTTCTCTTAATACTTCAAAACAGCCCTTCATTTTTATCATACAACTAATTCTCTAAATAGCCCTTACTTCCAACAATTACCCTTATTTTTTGACTACTGTGAAGGGTTTGTTTTTGCAGCACCTAATCCAAACAATTCATCATCTTTCATATTTATCGATCTACCCCTACTATGCTAAAACTACCCCTCCTCCTCTTAATACTTCACAAAACAACCCTTCTTTTTAATCCTATCCCTAATTCGCTAAATAGCCCTTACTTCCAACAATTACCCCTATCTTTTTACTACTGTGAATGGTTGGTTTTTGCAGCACCCAATCCAAATGATTCATCATCTTTCATATTTGTCGATCTACCCTCATATGCTAAAACTACCCCTACTTCTCTTAATACTTTAAAACAACCCTTCTTATTAATTATACCACTAATTCTCTAAACATCCCTTACTTCCAATAATTACCCTTATTGTTTAACTACTATGAAGGGTTGGTTTTTGCAGCACCCAATCCAAATGATTTATCATCTTTCATATTTGTCGATCTACCCCTACTATCCTTAAACTACCTCTACTTCTCTTAATACTTAAAAACAGTGCTTCTTTTAAATCCACCCTTAATTCTCTAAATAGCCCTTACTTCCAATAATTACCCCGATCTTTTTACTACTGTGAAGGGTTGGTTTTTGCAGCACCCAATCCAAATGATTCATCATCTTTTATATTTGTCGATCTGCCCCTACTATGCTTAAACTACCCATACTTCTCTTAATACTTCAAAACAACGCTTATTTTTAATCGTAACCCTAATTATCTAAATAGCCCTTACTTCCAACAACTAACCCTGTTTTTCAACTACTTTGAAGGGTTGGTTTTTGCAACACCCAATCCAAACGATTCATCGACATTCATATTTGTCGATCTACCCCTACTATGCTTAAACTACCACTACTTCTCTCAATACTTCAAAAAGGTCCTTCTTTTAAATCCTACCCCTAATTCTCTAAATAGTCGTTACTTCCAACAATTACGCCTATCTTTTTACTATTGTGAAGGATTGGTTTTTGCAGCACCCATTCCAAATGCTTCATTATCTTTCTTATTTGCTGATCTACCCCTACTATGCTTAAACTACCGCTACTTCTCTTAATACTTCAAAACAACCCTTCTTTTTAATCCTATCCCTAATTCTCTAAATAGCCCATTCTTTCAACATTTACCCCTATCTTTTTACTACCATGAATGGTTGGTTTTTGCATTACACAATCCAAATGATTCATCAACTTTCATATTTGTCGATCTACCCCTCTTATGCTTAAACTACCCCTACTTCTCTTAATAGTTCCAAACAGCCCTTCTTTTTATTCGCACCACTAATTCTCGAAATAGTCCTTACTTCAAACAATTGCCCCTATTTTTTAACTACCATGAAGGGTTGGTTTTTGCAGCACCCAATCCAAACGATTCATCATCTTTCATAATTGTCGATCTACCCCGACTATGCTTAAACTATCCTTACTTCTCTTAATACTTCAAAACAACCCTTCTTTTTAATCCTACCCCTAATTCTCGAAATAGCACTTACTTCCAACAATTACCCCTATTTTTACCTTTTGTGAAAGGTTGGTTTTTGTAGCACCCAATCCAAATGATTCATCATCTTTCATATTTGTCGATCTACCCCAACTATGCTTAATCTACCCCTACTTCTCTTAATACTTCAAAACAACCCTTCTAGTTAATCCATCCCCTTATTCTCTAAATATCCCTTCTTCAAACAATTACCACTATTTTTTACGTTTTGTGAAGGGTTGGTTTTTGTAGCACCCAATCCAAATGATTCATCATCTTTCATATTTGTCGATCTACCCCTACTTCTCTTAATAGTTAAAAACAGTCTGTCTTCTAATCCTACCCCTTATTCTGTAAACAGGCCTTACTTTCAACAATTACCCCTATCTTTTTACTATTGGGAAGGATTGGTTGTTGCAGCACCCAATCCAAATGATTCACCATCTTTCATATTGTCGATCTACCCCTACTATGCTTAATCTACCCCTACTTCTCTTAATACTTCAAAACGGCCCTTCGTTTTAATACTACCCCTAATTCTCTAAATAGCCCTTCCTTTAAATAGTTACTCGTATTTTTTAACTATTGTGAAGGATTGGTTTTTGCAGCTCCCAATCCAAACAATTCACCATCTTTAATATTTGTCGATCTACCCCTACTTTGCTTAAACTACCCATAATTCTCTTAATACTTCAAAAAAAACCTTCTTTTTAATCCTTCCCCAAATTCTCTAAATAGCCCTACTTCCAACAAGTACCCCTATTTTTTAACTTTTGTGAAGGGTTGGTTTTTGTAGCACCCAATCAAAACGATTCATCATCTTTCATATTTGTCGATCTACCAGTACTATGCTTAATCTACCCCTACTTCTCTTAATACTTCAAAACAACCCTTCTTTTTAATCCTACCCGTAATTTTATAAATAGCCCTTCCTTTCAACAATTACCGCTATTTTTTAACTATTGCGAAGGATTGGTTTTTGCAACTTGCAATCCAATCGATTCATCATCTTTCATATTTGTTGATCTATCCCTACTATGGTTAAACTACCCCTACTTCTCTTAATACTTCAAAACAATCCTTCTTTTTAATCCTTCCCCTAATTCTCTAAATAGCCCTTCTTCAAACAATTACCCCTATTTTTACCTTTTGTGAAGGGTTGGTTTCTGTAGCACCCAAACCAAATGATTCATCATCTTTCATATTTGTCGATCTACCCCTACTATGTTTAGTCTACCCCTATTTCTCTTAATACTTAAAAACGGTCTTTCTTTTAATCCTACCCCTGATTCTGTAAATAGCTCTTACTTCCAACAATTACCCCTTTCTTTTTACTACTGTGAACGATTGGTTTTTGCACCACCTAATCCAAACGATTTATCATCTTTCATATTTGTCGATCTGCCCCTACTATGTTTAAACTCCCCCTACTTATCTTAATACTTCAAAACAACCTTTCTTTTTAATCCTACACCTAATTCTCTAAATAGCCCTTCCTTCCAAGAATTACCTCTATTTTTTAACTATTGTGAAGGATTGGTTTTTGCTGCAACCAATCCAGACGATTCATCATCTTTAATATTTGTCGATCTACCCCTAATATGCTTAAAGTAAACCTACTTCTCTTAATATTTCAAAACAACTCTTCTTTTTAATCCTATCCCTTATTCTCTAAATATCCCATACTTCCAACAACTACCCCTATCTTCTTACTACTGTGAATGGCTGGTTTTTGCAGCATCCAATTCAAATGATTCATCATCTTTCATATTTGTTGATCTACCACTCCTATGCTTAAACTACCCCTACTTCTCTTAATACCTCAAAATAGCCCTTCTTTTTAATCGTACCAATAATTCTCTAAATATCCCTTAATTCAAACAATTACCCCTATTTTTTAACTACTGTGAAGGGTTGGTTTTTGCAGCACCCAATCCAAACGATTCATCATCTTTCATATATGTCGATTTATCCCTGTTATGCTTAAACTATCCCTACTTTTGTTAATACTTCAAAACAACCCTTCATTTTAATTCTACCCTTAATTCTCTAAATAGCCCTTACTTCCAACAATTTACCCCTATTTTTTATGTTTTGTGAAGTGTTGGTTTTTGTGGCACCCAATCCGAATGATTCATCATCTTTCATATTTGTCGATCTGCCCCTACTATGCTTAATCTACTCCTACTTCTCTTGACAATAAAAAACAGTCATTCTTTTAATCGTTCCCCTAATTCTTTGAATAGCCCTTACTTCCAAAGATTACCCCTAATTTTTAAGTATTGTGAGGGATTGGTTTTTGCAGCACCCAATCCAAACGATTCATCATCTTTAATATTTGTCGATCTACCTCTGTTACGCTTAAACTACCCCTACTTCTCTTAATACTTCAAAACAACCCTTCTTTTTAATCCTAGCCCCAATTCTCTAAATAGCCCTTACTTCCAACAATTACCCCTATTTTTTTACTACTATGAAGGGTTGGTTTTTGCAGCACCCTATCCGAACGATTCGTCATCTTTCATATTTGTCGATCTACCCCTACTATGCTTAAACTACCCCTACTCCCCTTAATACTTCACTAAACAACCATACTTTTTAATCCTACCCCTAATTCTCTAAATAGACCCTACTTTTAACATCTAACCCTATTTTTTTGCTATTGTGAAGGATTGATTTTTGTAGCTCCCAATATGAATGATTCATCATCTTTCGTATTTGTCTATCTACCCCTACTATGCTTAGACTACCCCTACTTTTCTTTATACTACAAAACAACTTTCTTTTTAATCCATCCCCTAATTCTCTAAATATACCTTCTTCCAACAATTACCCCTATTTTTTATGTTTTGTGAAGGGTTGGTTTTTGTAGCACCCAATCCAAATAATTCATAATCTTTCATATTTGTCGGTCTACCCCTACTTCTCTTAATAGTTAAAATCAGTCCTTCTTTTAATCCTACCCCTTATTATATAAATAGATCTTACTTCCAACAATTACACCTATCTTTTTACTACTGGGAAGGATGGTTTTTGTAGCACCTAGTCATAACGATTCATCATCTTTCATATTTGTCGATCTACCCCTACTATGGTTAAACTACCCCTACCTATCTTAATACTACAAAACAACCCTTATTTTTAATCCTACACCTAATTTTCTAAATAGCCCTTCGTTCCACCAATTTCCCCTATTTTTTTAACAATTGTGAAGGATTGGTTTTTGCAGCATCCAATCCAAACAATTCATCATCTTTAATATTTGTCGATCTACCCCTACTATGCTTAAAGTACCCCTACTTCTCTTAATATTTCAAAACAACCATTCTTTTTAATCCTACACATAATTCTCTAAATAGCCCTTACTTCCAACAATTACGCCTATCGTTTTACTACTTTGAATGGTTGGTTTTTGCAATACCCAATCAAAACGATTCGTCATTTTCATATTTGTCGATCTACCCCTACTATACTTAAACTGCACCTACTTCTCTTTATACTTCAAAACAGCCCTTCATTTTTATCGTACAACTAATTCTCTAAATAGCCCTTACTTCCAACAATTACCCCTATTTTTTGACTACTGTGAAGGGTTTGTTTTTGCAGCACCCAATCCAAACGATTCATCATCTTTCACATTTGTCGATCTACCCCTACTATGCCAAAACTACCCCTACTCCTCTTAATACTTCACAAAACAGCCCTTCTTTTTAATCCTATCCCTAATTCGCTAAATAGCCCTTACTTCCGACAATTACCCCTATCTTTTTACTACTGTGAATGGTTGGTTTTTGCAGCACCCAATCCAAATGATTCATCATCTTTCATATTTGTCGATCTACCCTCATATGCTAAAACTACCCCTACTTCTCTTACTACTTTAAAACAGCCCTTCTTTTTAATCGTACCACTAATTCTCTAAATAGCCCTGTAATAACCCGGAAATTCTGAGCCAGTTTAAAATTTTTATTTTGGCAATTTTAGCGAATTTTGCATATTTAAAATGAATTATTATAAATAATATTGACGAGAAATTTATTTTGAATAGAATTCGACGTATATATTATACGCGTCGTCGTTAGAATATAAATAATTATATATAATTATAAATAAAATTGAAAATGGCGCGGTAGTTCGATAATTCGATTTCAAACTTCAATTGAACATACCGGGTGCAAAACAATCCGGATATTAGTGAAACCAAAAACATTAGGATCTAATTGGGAATATCTTTCCAACGAATCCGAAAAATCAAAATTTTATAGCGGGAATCAAAAGATATGTCCAGTTGAAAATTCTGAATAGTCGCTATGGAATTCAGGCCCTCAAAAATAGACATTTTGCAAATGAACTCGGATTTCGACGAAACCACTTTTGTTGGATCCGCAGTGTCAGATTATTGCTAGATTCCAGATTTCATAATTTTTCGAATCAATATGTGAGTGTGGAAAAGGAAAACGTGTTTGACCAGTTTCAGTTGATTTTAATCGACTGAAAAATGGCCATTTTTCAAACGGTCTCAGAATTCGACGAAACTAGTTTTGTTGGGACCGTATCGTCAATACGAAGCTAGAAAATATTTTTATGGAATTTTTCGAGTTAGTATGTGACCTCGGTAAATTGAAATGCGCGTTCAAATTCAATATATAGAGTTATATGTTGATTTTAATGAAAACTGATCGAAACGATCGAATCAGCCTATGATACATATCCCATTGTGTTCAGAATGGGGGTAGAACGCTATGGACGACAGGCGGTGGGCCTCGTTTCGAGTTCGTATGTAAAAGTCAACTTTTTCATAATAAAATAATTTAATTAAAATTAAAACCCTCTCTTCCCCTTATACTTCTGCGCCCCCCCCCTCCCCCCCGTTCAAAATCATTCTACAGAAAAAAAGAAAAAAGAAAAAAAGGAAAAAAAGGAGAGGAGCGTCGCCCCCCTATACCGCCGTCACCTCGAAGAGACCCCCCATTTCCTCGTCAGATCGGAGACCCCCCCCACTTGCGCGCAACCGCGAAGACCCCCCCCCTTTTGTGCGCAACCGCGAAGACCCCCCCTGCGTGCAACCGCGACAGCCCACCCCCCCTTCGCCTGACCTCCGCCCTCCCTTCCACCTCCTTGACCTCCGACGAAGAAGCACAGCCCCGCCCCCCCTCGACCAAAATCTGTAAGTTTTAATTTTATTTTTATTTATAAAATCAGTTTGTTTATGTGAATAAGCATTTATATATTCGTATAGCATAGAAGAATTTGATATTTTTTATATTCGTATAGCATAGAAAAATATGATTTTTACTATATGAAAGATTAGATTTTTAAAATAGAAAAGACTAGATTTTTAAAGGAAGAAAGACGATATTTTTAAATGGAGAAAGGCGTGATTTTTACATATGTAGTGGAATAAAAATTTTATTTTTATATTTTTAAAGTAATAAAAATATGATTTTTATATTTTTAAAGTATTAAAAATATAATCTTTACTATATAGAAGATGTAAAAATATGATTTTTGTTTATGTAGAGAATTAAAAATATAATTTTTACATGATAGGAATATTAGAAATATCATCTTTATATATGTAGCAAAGTAAAAATTCGATTTTTATATATTGAATAGCAAAGGAAAAAATTCGATTTTTATATATTGAATAGCGAAGTAAAAATTCGGTTTTTATATATTGAATAGCAAAGTAAAAATTCGATTTTTACATATGTAGAGAATACGAGCGACGAAAGAGATAAGAGGCAAGAACGTTGAAGATTTCTATCAATGAAGAGTCGTGATATTGGATAGCAATCGGTGAGAACTTCTCACTCTTCAATTTCTTTTTCTAGTTATATATATATATACTAGGATGCATACGGTGTTTAGTAGCACCCGACACCCGTCATCCACAGACCATGGATGGCTTGTTTGTTAAATTATTTGGATGTGTAGTTGGTTAGTTTATTTGGTTTGAATTAAATTGTTTGGTGAAATGAAATTGATTTGATTGATGTGTGAATGGTGTGGGCCTTCACTAGACCGGGGATAAGGCTAGACCTTGTCCCGTTTCTAGTATCGTGCCGTTATGCCGCCGAAATTTTCTAAAATATGTTAGAAAAATAAAAATATCATTTTTATTGTGTAAATGAACTGAATATAAATTCATGTGTTGAAATAAAATATTTTATTGTTAAAAATATAATTTTTAACGTGGAAGTGAATAAAATAAAATATTCATTTACAAACCAGACGGTTTGTTTATGTACACCTATTTGAAGGGCATTGATTGGGACGATAAATTTTACACATCGCCCAACTGCACAAATAAAATCTGTGTTTGTTGATTTGAAACCCCACATGGGTGTTGGGATGAAATTTGAAGTTCACTCATCCTGATTGATTAAATATGTCGATCGATGGATCGACAGGCTGTTATAAGCGTTAGATATCTATATTTGATGCTTATACATTGTAGTGCACTTTGGATGATGGTTGATTATTTATCGTTGCTACTATATACATGTGTTGTATGGAATCCATATAGTTAACGCTATATGGTAATTGATTGGGCCTCATTCCAATTTAGAAAATAAAGAATATTATAAAGTAAAGGTTCATGTGTTGACTGTACTCATCCGTTGAGATTAGTCATGTGTTGAACGAAAGATTTTAACAATAAAATTTACATCTTTATCATATATGAAATTAGAAACTAACTGGAAAATAAATAAGATGAGTGGTCTCCTGGATATTAATCTGATGTTGGTTTCGGCCTTCGGGGTTAATGTTCAGGGAATCGTTCTCTTACTAATTTACGGTTGGAGTCTGATTTAATATTAAACGATAGATACCTTAATTTTCATAAAATATATTAAATAACAAAAATAGTCACACGTGGACAGTACTCATTCGTTGAGACTAGTCGTGTGTGGATAAAGATATAGAGTCGTGTATTGAAAGAAATATGGATTCATTTGTTGAATATAAAGCCGTGTTGATTAGAGATGCGCTATTTTGACGCGAATGATATTTATATCGATTATATTTGTTTTTGAATTTAATTTGAATTTGAATTGAAAAGAAAACGAATTTGAATTGAAAAGAAAACGAATTTGAATTGAAAAGAAAACGAATTTGAATTGAATATAAAACGATTTCGAAATGAATTGAATATAAAACGATTTCGAAATGAATTGAATATAAAACAATTTCGAAATGAATTGAATATAAAACGATTTCGAAATGAATTGAATATAAAACGATTTCGAAATGAATTGAATATAAAACGATTTCGAAATGAATTGAATATAAAACGATTTCGAAATGAATTGAATATAAAACGATTTCGAAATGAATTGAACACTGAACCAACTTAACACAGTTAAGCTAGAATGGGAGGATTAAGTCCATAGGAACACTTAACCAACTTAACACAGTTAAGCTAGAATGGGAGGGCTAAGTCCATAGAGACACTTAACCAAACTCAAAGTAGCAAAACGAGACTTGTAGGGGTTAAGTAAAGTTAATACACTTAGCCAAATTAATATGTTAACTAGACTAGAGGTTGGGGTTAAGTAAAATCTAATACACTTAGCCAATTTGATGTGTTAGCTGGGCTAGACCGTAGGGTTAAGTAAAATTGAAAACTTAACCATCAAGTTGTGATAAAGGAATAGTGTTAAGTCTAAAACATGAAGTGATAATACTTAACCATTAATAACATGTTAGTTAAAACAGACGGGCAGGGTTAAGTTAAAAAGGAACACTTAACCAATACAGAATGAAGGGGTAGGGTTAAGTAATAAGAAATACTTAACCAATATAACTTGGTTTGTGATGGGGTTAAGTCAACATGAATTACTGATAACACTTAATCAGTTTAACAGGATAAATGAAGACGGTTAAGTTGGCTTGAATTGACTAATGACACTTAACCCATCCAAAGTGACGGGAAAGAGAACTAAGTAGTAAACCTTAGTTAAGAAAACAACGATTCTGGAAAATGAGTGATAAATCTTAGTTAGTAAAACTAAGTAGTAATTCTTAGTATAACACGGGAAGGAGCGAATGTCCGTCTGAGTAAAAAGGAGGCTCCAACGAATTGGGTTACGAGGCCCGAGGCTTCGAAGGGACGTGAGGGTACTCTTGGTATACCTCTGTGAGGCTGCAGATGATCCGCCTGGGCCCACAAAGGTTAAGGTCTGCGTAGAAGAACCAGGGGTATGCCTTGGTTGAAATACATGGCAACCTAAAGACTAGGATGGACCGGCGTGATTCAGCGAGCAAACGGTAGCCCTGTGATAGCGACTCGTCGTCTTCCATCCATCTTCAGTCAATCGAGATACGTGAAGAGGAAAGACGGAGAACTCCAAAAGACCATATACTTGCTATCTAGTTATGGGTGAGGATGGCCATAGGATAGTAGGGCACCGGGGGCCTTCGTATAGTTCTCATTTTTCATGGTGTGCCTTTCATTAGTTGAGGGAGGGGTCAAGTGGGACCATAGCCACTGGAATAAAAACAGACCTTAGCGTCTACATCGGCAGATATCTGAAAGCTCCCGACCGAGTTCTGTATTCCTCGACTTGCCCTGACACAGGACTCGGACTGCACATTACAGGACATGTGCATCTAGACAAGCGATAACGGTTCGCGATACATGCGTGGGGAAGTATAGGAACATATACCACTCTAGGTAGTGTGTCCTAGACTCGGGGGCATCGATTGGACTAGGGGGCATAAACCCTAAATCCGAGAAGCGTTCAGCAGATAGTGTAAACTCTAGTTGAAACTAGAAAGCACTTGATAGAAAACCCTAGATTAGATCCAGGTAACGAATAATAAATGTATGCCTGAAGGAAATGGAAACTACAGGGGTTGGGATCACGTTATCGTTACTAGTTGGAACACTAGTTAGGTGGTGCAGAGATATAGAAACCAGTATAACAAGGAAATAGCGAAGCAGCAAAAGTATTTGAGCATATCCAGTTTATCCTATCTTAGCATATCTTGTGATTATCTTGTCTAATCTTGCAGACCCTATCATCATGGTGTTATCTTGTATTCAATTAATTCATGTCGTTTTGTTGTTGTTCCATGTTCACATGCTAGAAGTTACTGAACTTACTCAGGCTTTATGTCTGACTCTGTTTTTCTTTCGTCTTCTTTTCTTCCGTTCCCCACCCCCCCAGGTAGTAAAGGAGGGAATAGTATAGCTTAGGTTAAGTTGTACTGTCACTCTTTCCCAGCTTGAAGATTTGTCGAAGTTTTGCTTGGATTCTCTTTTCGGATGCTATGGCCGGCTCTTGCCAAAATTGGGGAATATAAATGTATTTTTATGCTTATTTATTTTGTAAGACAGATGATACTCTGATATTGTAAAGAAACCATTGTACAAATTATTTTATCAATAAAGCAAAGTTTTATTTTCTGCTGTTTAATTTCTGTCTGTCTTGTAATTTATCTGCATCTTTTACCCTAAATGCTCCCCACAACTTAGTGCATTCCCTTTGTGAGTGACACTAATGGACGCGGGGTGTTACAAGTTCTATCTTTTCTATTCATCTTCTAAATTCTTTCAATAATGACACGACTTTCGAGGCATCGAAAATTGCGCCGTTACACTTTACTTCCAGAACTGCGTCCTCCTTCTCTACTCCACACATAAGTAACAGATTCATGAGGCACTGATCCATGCCTTCCGCCATCATCCTCGCCACTTATAATCATCATAACCTCCCCGAGGAAAATACATGGCAACAGCTTGAGGACGATGTTAGAACAAAGGACCAATTCAACCTGGGTTCTCCCAAGCCTTCCTGGCACCCAGCTCTGCTCTCTTCTCGGAATCCAAGGCGGATTTCTGATCAGCTGGCTCCCTGCCATGGAATCACATAACTACATCCGCTTCAAGTTCTCTAAGGGTCCTCTCGCCCTCTTCTGGTGGGCATCATCGACGACTCTCCTTTTTAATAGCCTACTCAGAGGCTATCCCCTTCTCCGCCTTAGCATCGGCCTACATTTTCGCCACCCCAACGGCAGATTTCTCCTGGGCATCCCGACTAGCCCTCGCCCATGAATCTTTTATGGAAAACTCATCATGCACCTCTTCTCCTCCGGTTCCTCCGAATTTGCCACCAGCCGGGCTTCCTGACCTTCCATTATAGCTTGCTTTGTTTGCAGACTTACATCAACTACGCCCGTCGCATGAGCGCTTTGTCCAGCCACAACTTATCCTCCTCTGAGGAGGCTCATATGAATATGGGATCTCGAAGCCACGGGTTCTCCTACTACTCCAGATTGTTCCCGCTGTAACTCGAACTGGGACTCGGACACTTAATGAAGCATGGGCGCAAAGCCTGGCGTCGCCTCTGCTCCAGAGGGGCTTCCTAGCAAAAGAAGCAACTATTTGACCTTTGAGGCTTCATCGCTCGCATCCTCTTTAGTTAGCAAGTACTCGAGCTTGGGGGCAATCCCCCGCCTATCTCCGCACCATCTTACTCATCGCAGGACCCGAGGAGGATCTCCACCAGCTTCCGCGCTGGTATTTCCATCGCCACAGCCATCGAGGCAACCATTATAAAGAGGAACATACACCTAGCCACAAGGAGGACCTAGACCCAAAGCCTCGGTTCTTAGAATCTTCTAACCTCCCAGCAATACTAGGAAGACCGGGCGTAGGAGCCTGCACCAAAGGACAGAGGGAGCAATATAACCACCGGTTCCATGAGGAACTGGAGAACTTAGATAAATTCTCAATACGCAAAATGAAAAATCCATATTTCGGTGCAAGTTCTAGGGTTTCCATGGCCGGTTCATTGGGTTCGCAAAGTCTCAGCGCCTTGTCAGAAAACTCATACTTAAACGCAACATGAAGCTAACTCACACACCTCGATGCATACCTACAAGCACATCGAAATGCGACGACGGCACCTAGTTTGGATAACTATGGCAGTGGTTACTAGTAAACTTCAGCAACATTTTCGGATCGGATAATGATCCCGACATAATTTTGTTGGAGACTAACGACTCGACCGTATGCCCGCATCTTGCGTGCGTATCCGAGCGTTTTGTCTGAATAAGTTCATTTCCAGAATCATTCGCCAACCAATTGTGTTACGTTCAACTCTAAGTACCGACTAGACATGAAAAATTGAGCAATGATACGAGCTTGCTAGCTCGTCTCTGACGTCGAGCAGAATCAAGCAGGTACTCGGGCCTGGGGACAACCCTCTACGGATTATTGCACCGGCCTGGCAATCTCAAGACCCGATCAGATCCCCTTAAGTCTCTGTACTGGCGTCAACTTCACAGCATCCTACGGAGCCACCATCTTGGGAGCACCTTCACATCGCAATGAAGGGAATCCGGAGCCAAAGTTCAAGCCTTGGAGGCTTCTCGGCTTCCATCAGTAACCAGACTCCACAAAAATCTGACATTTCGGAACATGGTGGCAACCTTTATCCTCAACAACTAACGTCACGACCATCACCAACCGCTAGTGCAACACCTAAGTCAAGATGCAGCCACTCGTGGTTAGGTAATTGATCGGATCCCAAGACTAACATCTCGACTATGTGTCGATATCTTACATAAGCATTAAAGCTGACAAACCAAGCAGGTCCATTCCTTGAGGACCGCATCACGAGACCAAAAATCACTAATCACTGTCCACTCATATGGCGCCTTGCAAAGGTTCAAGTTTAAAAATTCAAGATCGAAGACAGGGCTCGACAAAGTCATGGGAGTGCAAAGTTATGTCTCATGCTCCCGCGCGCCGGCTTACTTGTCATCTCCTCAACCAAGGTTCGAACTCCTGAAGAGAGTGAAAGATTTAATAAGCATTTGGGACACAAAGCCCAATCTCGTATTCACACATGCTTGGCCACCTTTGTTCAAATTCGTAATCCCTTTTCCCAAGGTCCGCCGCTCCACGTTCTTGAATACCAAATCCGAAGGCCCTCTTACTTTCCATATCTCTCTTCCCTTCTCTAAAAACCTAACAACACCTCGAACATCCAAAGTACAAAAGAAGTATTTTGTCATCCTCCATGCCTTACGTTGATTTTCTATCCGGAGAAGAGAAGAAAGGAAGCAACTACAATCAGGGGATCGGCATGCCCCAAACGAACGTTTCGGGATCGTACGCCAAGCTACGATCATGTTCACTTAACTTCGAAGATCCAACAACCAAGACAATCACGACTCAATGACCACCTGTGTACTCACCAAGTGCTCAATCATTAAAGCGCCTACGCCCAGCATTTGGGTTCGACCTCGCCTTAAAGGAGAATCCATATGAATCCATGCCACGACATATGAAAAGTATTGTCCTAATAATGGCATTCGCATACACGAGTTGCCGAAACTTTGATCAATGGGACTAGGTTGGATCTTTGAGCTACCTTGGGCCCACCTAGTCCAAGTGATTTAACGGGGCTAAAGTCGGATCGACATGTGGGACTTCGAATTCAGGGAGATAGTGACCCCCAGGTGCGGTTTTTGATGGAGAACCCGTTGGTGGTGGTTGCAGCCGGTATTGATGACAGAGGCGGGAGCAGGAGGTGGTCAAAGCCGTGGTCAATGGGGTCGATTTGGTTACAGGTCGCATTGGAAATGGTAGCATCGAGATACTCGTTTTTGGTATGAGTAAGAAGAGATTGTCATGGAGGTGGACACGATGATTTCGATTCATGTTTTTGTGAAGGGTCGAATGGGGAATCGAGGCTTGAAATCACTGCTATGGTGAGTGTTTGTTACTGGAGCCACGATAGTTCATTTGGGGGAAGAAGAATAGTGCGGGCATTGTTTGTAAACGTGGGTTTGGCCAAGGGATCAAGGTTAAGGCCCATTTTTTAATTTTTAATCCATGTTTTTATTTTAAATAGTGTACTAACTTCTGAGTGGTATGACTTCGTGATATGATATCAGAATTGAGCGAAATAAGATCCAATGGGATCCTATGGACGGACACTACCCAATGGGACTGACTGGGAGTGGATTGGAGCTCGTTTGAATTTATAGAGAAATAAATTGTTCGATTCAAATCAAACAACAGTTTATCGTTCTTTAACGATGAATTTCCAAAGTGAGTAAAACTCACCAACTCTGAACAGTTCTATTTTTACAGCGTATTATTAGAACTGTTCAGTAGAATATTTCATATCGAAATGAAATTGATGTCAATTATGTTGTTTAACATCTGTGATGCAGGGAAATAGGTTGGAGGGATCCAACAGGATTCCTCAATATTTATAATACTCTTGTTTTCATATATTGTGTTATATGATGTGGTGTATAATCTGTGATTGATTATAATGACACCGGTCCTATTATTTGGTATTGTTGAATACCAAAAGAAATATTGGAATGGAAAAGGGAAATTTCAAACTGTGTATTGAAATAGAATATTTATAAAATCAAAGAATTTTATAAAACGATTATTTACTTAGAAAGTAAATAGAAGGGTAAAACGATTATTTACTTAACAAGTAAATAGAAGTATAAAGAAAGATATTTACTTAGAAATTAAATAGAATTTATAAAGGAATATTTATTTAGAAAATAAATAGAAGATAAAGAGGAAATATTTGTAAACCATTTACAGATAGAATTGAAAAGGAATTATTTATAAAATCATAGGATTTTATAAAAGGAATATTTATTTAGAAAATAAATATGATATTATAAGGATATTTATTTGAAAAAAATTAGGAAATATTGGTAAAACAAATATAAAAGGAAAATATTTTTAGAAAGGATTAGATAAAGGAAATATTTATTTGTTAAATAAATAGAAAGATAAAAGAAATCTTTATTTGTTAAATAAATAGAAAAGATAAAAGAAATATTTATTTGTTAAATAAATAGGAAAGATAAAAGAAATATTTATTTGTTAAATAAATAGAAAAGATAAAAGAAATATTTGTTTGTTAAATAAACAGGAAAGATAAAAGAAATATTAATTTGTTAAATAAATAGAAAAGATAATAGAAATATTTATTTTTTAAATAAATAGAATTGAAGAGGGAATAGTTATTTGTTAATTAAACAAATAGAAAAGGAATTAATCAAAGGAGTTAATTCAAAAGAGTAATCGAAATGAGTTAATCGAATATTAGTTATTCGATTAGAGTTAATCGAATAAAGTAAACGAGTTAGGTTTGACCAGTTAGAGTTGATTAGTTAGAGTTAACCATTTAGAGTTAGAGTTAACCAATAGAGTAATTAAATAGAGTTAATCGAATTAGAATAAATCGATTAGAATTAGTCGAATTAGGAGTTCTCGAATATTTGTTATTCGAATCAAATTAAAAGGAGTTATCGAATCTAGTTATTCAAAGGAGTTATCGCATCTAGTTATTCGAAAGGAGCTATCGAATCTAGTAATTCGAAAGGAGTTATCGAATATTAGTTATTCGAAAGGAGTTATCAAATCTAGTTATTCGAATTGAGTTATCGAATCTAGTTATTCGAAAGGAGTTATCGAATCTAGTTATTCGAAAGGAGTTATCAAATCTAGTTATTCGAAAGGAGTAAATCGAATATAGTTTATTCGAATCTGGTTTATTCGAATAGAGTTAAAGGAATTATCGAATATAGTTTATTCGGAAGGAGTTAAGTGAAAAGAGTTAATCAAATAGAGTTAATCGATAGAGTTAATCAATAGAGTTAATTAAAAACAGTTAATCCAATAGAGTTAATTGATAAGAGTTAATTGAATAGAATAAATTAAATATAGTTTTTTCGAAGAAAGGTTTTCGAATCTAGTTATTCGAAAGAGAGATGATAAAATATAGTTATTCGAAGGGAGGATTTATCGAATAGAGATTTGTTCGAAAGAGAGTTACCTAAGGAAGTTTGTTAAAGGTTTAAAAGATAAACTTTGACTATTTCGAAGTTAAAACGTTGTTCAGTTAAGGTCTGAGAGGTAATTATACCCCAGCTTGATTGACTTCTTTCTTAACTATGGAATGGTAAGGTTTGATAGTGAATGATGGTTAAGTGAATTTAGTAAATGGTTGGAGTTGGCATAGCGATGTTTTATTTAAACATCTGTTTAAATTCAATAAAGGAGCTTTGGAAATGTTTTCCAAATAAGGAACCAAAAATGTTTTCAAATATAGAAAATAGGAAATGGGAATGTTTCCCATTGTTAGTAACGTATATTTTCTTAAATTAGAAAATAAGAATTTAGAATATATGGAAACAGGAGATAAGTAAAATTTTGAACTAAAGAGATAAATGTTAAATGATGATTGATCGATATAATTTCCATTTGGAAATAATATCGTTGTTTGCACATGTCTTTTTCTTTGATAGTTAACTCATCGATTATCGAAGTTTTCGACCATTTTAACGTTGTTAATATGGAGAGACCGATTGGATTATTATCTGAAGAACCACTCCGTATCGGCATAAGCATTGCGAATCATATATGCCAAAGATAATTGAAGGCGGAGTAAAGTGCAAGGGCTCTTGTATAAATCTTAGGTAAAGATTGCCTAAGATGGTTGTACTGAATAGTGCCTTCGGTTTGTCCAGTCCCAGGACGTCCTGTATGGAAGAATGTCTGACAGAGTATATTTAATAGATCGTGTAAGTTGATCTCTTCAAACATATTTGCGTTTGGTGGCAGAGGAATTCATTTCTCTTAACTGTATACCCGTGGTATTTTTAGGGAAATCAATTTGTGATTTGGCGGGTATGACGCTGTGACTTTCAAAGTGAATAAATGTGTGATCTGGCGGAGATAAGCGTGGCCTCTAGCGTCACAACCGGGAAATGAAAAAATTCAGGTAGGCAACATGGCTATATAGGTCGCACCTATTAGGGTGTATAATCACCTGATCTAGAGTTTCATTTACTTCTAAAAATCTATTATCGATGTTGTCCCATTCGGGAAACTGTTGTTGATCCCAACCATTGGTGATATACATTCGATACACTCAAGCGAAATGAGTGGTCGGTCATATGTGGCTAGGTTCCAAGATGTTCTAGTTGAACCCAGTGTATTCCTCACTAGAGGTACACTAGCGTAAGGTGGTTCCATACCTTGTCATAGTTGCAAATCCATTATCCAATACGTGCTTGCGGTTTTGGATTGTATACTATATATGTAGAACGTGAGATGAAAGCGTTTCCGCTAGATGATTATTATATTGTGGTCGATAGACATTATTATAATATCAAAAGGTTTTTGATATAAAGATACTTTGGATTCTCATAAGGGGAAAACCCATTCCGTTATACAGCGTGATATTATGAGATATCGTTTAATGGATCAAACTGTTTTACTCATACCAGTCCCATGACTGACCCAGAGTTTATTTTGTTTTGTTTTCCCTAAACTCTTGGGTGCCCAATTTTACATGGGCAGTCAAGTAGTGGGGATTTACAGATACTTGAAGAGCAGGAGCAGGAGGGTTCAGGATTATATAGCTATTGTTTATTTCCACTGTGTTGTAAGTGTTGTACTCTGATAATGTTATTGTATACATTTACTGATTTTATTTCAAGGATATGTTATCTATTATATGTTGTTCATTCTGTTGTGAGATTCGTGTTACTCTAATGTTATATCTTCTTCTTTTATACTAAGTTTCTATCTTGTCTATTCTCACCCTCTATTTTCTTTCATTAACTACCGGTATTCTCGATCCTTGGATGTTCAATATTTGTTGTATATTGGATAACCATGATCGACTATTTCCGGGATGTTACTGTGGTATCAGAGCTTAAGGTTTAGTTTTACCGTGGCTCTGTGGCGTGACTCAGTAGAGATGGGGTTAGTAATACCCTAGATTGAGTTGAGTGTATATATTCGAGTGAACGTATTTTTTATTTGATATAAAAATTGTTTTATATTGGGGAGATTTTTTGGTTGAGTTTTTTATGGGTTCTGGTCGATCAGTTTGATCCACTGTATCGGTAGGTGTTTATAAACACTCGAATACGATGGGTCCGCACGATATGTTTTGAAAAGAGGGTAAATGAAAATATTTTTACCCAAAGTATATTTTGATTTAGAGAATATATATATATATATATATATATATATATATATTGGAATTATAATATATTGGATATATTGGTTGTTATTATAATCGAGTGAGATTATAAATTGAATGGTTATATAAATTACCCATCAGAATTCATATAAGTGAAATATATGAAATCAAATGAATTAAATCTGAATTTAAATCAGAATTGAAATTAAAACCCTGGTAATTTGGAAATGTGTTTGAATTGGAGTTGGAATTAATATATGTGAATTTTAAAATCCTGAGAGATTTTAAATTGTTTTACAAGCATTGGGGATGGTATTTCGAAATACATTTCAAAGTGGAAGTGTTTATAAATGATTTCGAAAGTGACATAGTATTGAACTCACTTCAATAGCTGGAAAATAGATTTCGATGATGATCATGACATCATCGGTGTTCATTTTCGAGTGGTAAGTGACGGATTACTACCAATGATTTTGTTTTTGAATTGTTTTGAGAAAAACAAGTTGTTTGAAATCCTAAAAAGGAAAGTTTGATTTTGAGAAAAGTAAAGTTGTTTAAAACTCCCAAGGAGAGATTGATGAATTAAAACAAATTAAACTAGAATTTTTAAAAGAAAACTGGAATTGAAATAATGCCAGTTAAGTGGTAATTGGAATTGGATTGGTTTAGAATGGTATCGAAACAAATTGGATTTATGAGATAGAAATTTGAAACGATATTGGGTTGATGAGTTAAGAATTTGAAAATCAAGAATGGAACTTTGATTTGAAATTGAATTTGCTTGGATATAAGTGATTGGTTGTGTTGAAGATAAAATTGACTTGAGAATGATTGGGATGACCTTGGTATTTGCTGAAAGCACATGTAAAGGATATAATGATATGCCCGAAAAAAAGGTACTGGTTTATTCTATATATGGGTTTGAGATTTTGATAAGCCGAATTGGCAAGACGCTTGGCTGTTTGATTTTCTGTTGGGTTGAAGAAGGCCTAGAGAGGCGAGATTGAGTTTGATCTATTGACCAATACAAAGGAGGTGCTGGCGAAATTTTTCAAAAAGTTAAGGTGTTAGAAAATTTTCAGGATTTTTGAAAATTTTCGTTGATAAGAATTAATTAATATTTTAATTGGAATTACTTGATTCAGTTAAAACTGAAATTAAAAGTAAACGAATAATTTTTAACCCAGTTAATAGGGTTTGTTTTCTACCTTAGCAATTTCAAGGATGAAATTATTTTAAGGGGGAAAGAATGTAACGACCCGTATTTTACCGCATAATAATTAATTTAATTAATTATTTATAAAGTGGTAATTATACCCCGACTTGATTGACTTCCTTCTTAACTAAGGAATGGTAAGGTATGATAGTGAATGATGGTTAAGTGAATTTAGTAAATGGTTGGAGTTGGCAAAGCAATGTTTTATTTAAACATCTGTTTAAATACAATGAAGGAGCTTTGGAAATGTTTTCCAAATAAGAAACCAGAAATATTTTCTAATATAGAAAACAGGAAATGGGAATGTTTCCCATTATTAGTAACGTATATTTTCAAAAATTAGAAAATAAGAATTTAGAATATATGGAAACATGATATAAGTAAAATTTTGAACTAAAGAGATAAATGTTAAATGATGATTGATCGATATAATTTCCATTTGGAAATAATATCGTTGTTTACACATATGTTTTTCTTTGATAGTTAACTCACTGACTATCGAAGTTTTCGACCATTTTAACGTTGTTAATATGGAGAGGCCGGTTGGATTATTATCCGAAGAACCACTCCGTATTGCCATAAGAGTTGCGAATCATATATGCCAAAGATAATTGAAGACAGAGTAAAGTGCAAGGGCTGTTGTATAAATCTTAGGTAAAGATTGCCTAAGATGGTTGTACTGAATAGTGCCTTCGGTATGTCTAGTCCCAGGACGGCCTGTATGGAAGAATGTCTGATAGAGTATATTTAGTAGATCGCGTAAGTTGATCTCTTCAAACGTATTTACATTTGGTGGCGGAGGAATTCGTTTCTCTTAGCTGTATACTCGTGGTATTTTTGGGAAAATCAATTCATGATTTGGCGGGTATGACGATGTGACATTCAAAGTGAATAAATGTGTGATTTGTCAGAGATAAGCGTGGCCTCTAGCCTCACAACCTGGAAATGATAAAAATCGGACAGGCAGCATGGTTATGTAGGTCGCACCTATTAGGGTGTATAATCACCTAATCTAGAGTTTCATTTAATTCTAAAAATCTATTGTCGATGCTGTCCCATTCGGGAAACGGTTACTGATCCAAACCATTGGTGATATACATTCGATACACTCAAGCGAAATGAGTGGTCGGTCATGTGCTGCTGGGATGCAAGATGTTCTTGTTGAACCTAGTGTATTCCTCACTAGAGGTACACTAGCGTAAGGTGGTTCCATACCTTGTCATAGTTGGAAATCCATTATCCAATACGTGCTTGCGATTTTGGATTGTATACTATATATGTAGAACGTGAGATGAAGGCGTTTCTGCTAGATGATTATTATATTGTGGTTCATAGACATTATTATAGTATCAAAAGGTTATTGATATAAAGATACTTTGGATTCTCATACTTCTTTTTAATCCTACCCCTAAATCTCTAAATAGCGCTTCCTTCCAACAGTTAGCCCTATTATTTAACGACTGTGAAGGGTGTGTTTTTGCAACACCCAATCCAAACAATTCGTCATCTTTCATATTTGTCGATTTAACCCTACTATGCTTAAACTACCCCTACTTCTCTTAATACTTCAAAACAAACCTTCTTTTTAATCCTTCGCCTAATTCTCTAAATAGACCTTACTTCCAACGATTACCCCAATTTTTTAATTACCTTGAAGGGTTGGTTTTTGCAGCACCCAATCTAAACGATTCATCATCTTTCATATTTGTCGATCTACCCCTACTATGCCTAAACTACCCCTACATCTCTTAATACTTCAAAACAACTCTTCTTTTTAAACCTAACCCTAATTCTCTTAATAGCCCTTACTTCCAACAATTACACCTATTTTTTAACTACTGTGAAGAATTGGATTTTACAGCACCCAATCAAAATGATTCATCATCTTTCATATTTGTCGATCTACCCCTACTATGCTTAAACTACCCATACTTCTCTTAGTACTTCAAAACAACACTTCTTTGTAATCCTACCCCTAATTCTCTAAATAGCCCTAACTTCCAATAATTACCCCTATTTTTTAACTACAGTGAAGGGTTGTTTTTTGCAACAACACGACCAAATGATTCATCATCTTTAATATTTGTCAATCTATCCCTAATATGCTTAAACTACCCCTACTTTTCTTAGTACTTCAAAATAACCCTTATTTTTAGTCCTTGCCCTAATTCTCTAAATAGCCCTTACTTCCAACAATTACCCCCATTTTTTAACTACTTTCAAGGGTTATTTTTTGCAGCACACAATCCAAACGATTCATAATCTTTCATATTTGACGATCTACCCCAACTATGCTTTAACTAACCCAACTTCTCTTAATACTTCAAAACAGTCCTTTTTAATCGTACCCCTAATTATCTAAATAGCCCTTGCTGCCAACAATTACCCCAATTTTTTAACTACTACGAAGGGTTGATTTTTACAGCACCCAAACCAAATGATTCATCATCTTTCATATTTTCGGTCTACCCCAACAATGCTTAAACTGCCCCTGCTTCTCTTAATACTTCAAAACAGCCCTTATTTTTAATCCTACCCCTAATTCTCTAAATATCCATTCCTTCCAACAATTACCCCTATTTATTAACTTCTGTGAAGGGTTGATTTTTGCAGCCCCCAATCTAAACAATTCATCATCTTTCATATTTGCCGATCTACCCCTACTATGCTTAAACTACCCCTACTTCTCTTAATACTTCAAAACAGTCCTTCTTTTTAATCCAACCCCGAATTCTATAAATAGCCCTTATTTCCAACAATTACCCCTATTTTTTAACTACTTTGAAGGGTTGTTTTTTGAAGCACCCAATCCAAACGATTCATCATCTTTCAAATTTGTCGATATACACCTGCTATGCTTAAACTACCCCTACTTCTCTTAGTACTTCAAAACGGCCCTTCTTTTTAATCCTACCCCTAATTCTCTAAATAGCCCTTACTTCCAACAATTACCACTACTTTTTAACTATTGTGAAGTGTTGGTTTTTGCAGCACCCACTCCAAATGATTCATCATCTGTCATATTTATCGATCTTCCCCTACTATGCTTAAACTACCCCTACTTCTCTTAATTATTCAAAACTACCCTTCTTTTTAATCCAACCCCTAATTCTCTAAATAGCCCTTCCTTCAAAAAATTACCCTTATTTTTTAGCTTCTGTGAACGGATGCTTTTTGCAGCTCCCAATCCAAACGATTCATAATCTCTCATATTTGTCGATCGACCCCTACTATGCTTAAACTACCCCTACTTCTCATAATACTTCAAAACAACTCTTCTTTTTAATCCTGCCCCTAATTCTCTATATAGCCCTTATGTAATGACCCGCAATTGCAGAGGTATTATAATTAATTAATTTAATTATATAAATAGTGATATAGTGAATTAAACGGTGGTTTAATTAAATAGCTGGGAATATTTAATTAAAATAATAATTAAATAATATATTTAATTCTGAAATAATCAGAATTGGCTGAAATGGCGATATGGTGTGAACTGGATCATTGTGATATTTAATTCAGTTTAGAATTGAATTAGAATAACGAATATATTATTTGAACGACAGTTTGAACGTGTAATTATATTATAATTAAAATTGAGCTTGAAATGGCGTTGTAGTTCGTAATTTGGTGATTTGAACTTCAACTGAATGTACAGGATTCGTTTTAAGACGGATTTCGGTGAAACAAGAAACTGTGGGGCTGCTTGAGTATATCTTTCTAGTGAAAGAGAAAAATCGGGATTTCATCGTATAGATTTTGATTTACGTCCAAATCAAATTTTAGAAAAGTCGCTGTGGAATTCCTTCATAAGAATTAATTATATTTTAAAAAGGGATTTCATTATAAACCGAATATCGATTTAATCGGGATTGGAAATATCAAGTTAGAAATTAATATAGGAATATTCTAGAGCTGTATGGTACTCCACTATGAGTATATACAATAATATTTATTTCTAAATATTAAATTTAATTATATTTAAATATATTTATATATTTAAATAGGTTATTTAGGGGTTTAAAAATAGCCACTTTTGCAAACGAAGTTGGAATTTGACGAAACTAATTTTGTTGGATCCGTAATGTCAAATTTTTGTTATATTCCAAGTTTCGTGATTTTTAGAGTCAGTGTGTGGCCGTATGGATTTTTAGAGTGAAAAACAATCAGTATTTCGATTATTAAAAATATGTTGTGTGAGCATATGGAGTCGGAATTCGACGAAACCAGTTTCGTTGGGACCGTAATGTCGAACTCTAGCTATATGTCCAGTTTCGTGATTTTTGGGTATCGTGTGTGATCGCATGAATTTTTAGAAAGCAAAAATAAATAAGTATAAAATATCTAAATGAAATGTGTGAACATTAAGGTGCCTCATCTTCTCTATTTCAACCACAAGAAAAATTCCATCCCGTATATATATCTTTCTTTGAGGCCGCCACCAAATTTTTCTCAACACAGACAAAACATGAGGGAAACCATCTTTCAAAAATCAATGGAAATCAAAATAAATTTCTACAAATCATGAAACCAGACTATATTGATTCCTTATGTATTTCCCTTCGATTCTACACCAGTTTGGAAAGGTGTGATGCTTGTTTGTTGATGGTCAATATTGGGCAGTAAACTAGGGTTCGGGTTATAGGGAAATTTGGGGCTCGAATCAAAGAATGGTGATCATGCTTGAGTTCAGGATGTTTATTTGAGCTTGCAGACGAGTTTTTCTGGAGTTCGAACATATTTTTGTTCGATTGCGTACTGTCGCTCGCGCCATAGCAGGTACGACGGAAATCATAAGCCAATGCCGACCACTGAGTTAAGGGTATAAAGATGATGAGGAGGGGATGAGGTGAATTTAAGTGATTTTAGTTTCAGTTTAAAAGGGAAGACGAGGTAGTTCTTGTGGTAGAAAGAAGGCGCAATGGCCATTTGAGAAGCTCCAGGAAGCCATGGCAGTGATTGAAGAAGAAAGGGATGTTGGTGGAGCGGGCTTGGGTATCAACGGGAGATGATGGGCCAAGAAAGGGGTAAAAGCCCGATTGAATTGAATTTAAAGTTTTATATTTATTTAAAATGTGTATTAACTATAATTTATCGTATCTTATTCATACGGTATCGGAACTCGACGAAATCAGATCCGACAGGATCGAGTGAACGGACAGTTCAAAATGGAACTGACTAGGGATAAATTGGAGCACATTACAGATTTTATCGAAATAAATTGTTTGACCAGAATCGACATTTCGTAAATCGTTATTTAATGATTACGGACAATGTGGGTAAATCTCACTAACTATGAGCAGCTTATAATTTCATGTTGTATTTTTAGAATTGTTAAATATAGGCTGATTGACTGTGTGTTGACTGTTTGATTGAACTGCTAGTTAGTTAGTTGAATTTCTATGTTGATTTTGTTTAATAGAATATATCATATGGAATTGAAAGTGATGTTGATTTTATTGTGTAACATCTGTGGATGCAGGGAAACAGGTTGGAGGAATCCCACTGGATTCCTCAACAGTTATTTTATTGTTTTCATATATTGTGATATATGATGTGGTTTATAATCGGCGGTTGATTATATGTGTTTGGACGATATTGGTCATCGTGATATGATGTGTTAAGTACCATAAAATATCGGAATGGGAAAAGGAGATTTTCAAAGTGATATTGAAAACAGAAAAAAAAAAAATTGGAATATTTATAAATGAGAAATATTTATAAATTGGAATAATTATAAAGTGAATTATTTATTTAGGATAAATAAATAAGATGTTTTAAAATAGACAATTTGCTTAGAAAATAAAAAGGAGATAATAAGCGAGATATTTATTTGTTAAATAAATAGGATAAGGTAATGGATTTATTTATTTGTTAAATAAATAGAATAAGGAGAGGTCATATTTATTTGTTAAATAAACAGGGTTATTAAAGGAAGCATTTTGAATCAATAAATAAATAGGATATTAAATGGATTATTTATTTAGGACATGAATAAGTTATGATAAAGGGATATTGACTTAGAAATTGAATAAATTATAAAAGAGATGTTAAGCAAAATAATGGAATAAAGGATTTTCTATTTAGAAAATAAATAGAAGAGTTAATCGAATCAAGATAATCGAACAGAGTAATCGAAATAGAGTTAAAACAGATTAGAAACTGACTAGAGATTAGTTAAGTTGAATAGTTTTCTGAGTATCGATCTGAAGTTGGTTTCGGCCTTCGGGGTTTATACTTAGAGAATTGTTCTCCTACTAGTTTACAGTCAGGGACTAATAGTTGTGGAATGATAGTGATATGTAAATAACAATGGAAATGTTTTCCAGTGTTAATAACGTATATTTTTTAAACATAGAAAATAAGGAAATATGAATGTATATATATAGATAGATATATATATGATTGATGATTGATTGATAGAATTTCCATTTGGAAATAATATCGTTCTTTGCACACGTGTTTTTTTCTTTGATAGTTAAATCACAGACTATCAAAGTTTTGACCATTTTAACGTTGTTAATATGGAAAGACCGGTTGGATTATTATCCAAAGAACCACTCTGTATTGGCATAAGCTTTGTGATTCATATATGCCAAAGATAATTGAAGACGGAGTAAGGTGCAAGGGCTATTGTATAAGTCTTAGATAACAGTGCTTAAGATGGATGTACTAAATAGTGCCTTCGTCTCATCCTGTTCCTTGATGACTTGTATGGATGGATGTCTGACAGAGTATTTCTAGAAAAGGTCACATACATTGATTTCTTCAACCGTACCGAGAGTGGAAGCGGAGAAGGAAACTTCTTTAGCAAACACATAATGTACTGTTGTAGACGTCAATTAATCATTTTCGATGGATCTGACAATGTGGCATTCGAAGTTAATCTGATGTGATGATAAAGTGTAACCTCAAGCCTCATCAACCGGTAAATGACACAAAACGGGCAGGCAGCATGGCTAAGTCGGTCGCTCCGAAGTAGGGTGTATAATCACCTGATCTAGAGTTTCATTTACTTCTAAAAATCTATTGTTGATGCTGTCCCATTCGGGAAACGGTTGCTGATCCCAATCGTTGGTGATATACATTCGATACACTCAAGCGAAATGAGTGGTCGGTCATGGGTGGCCGGGTTGCAAGATGTTCTTGTTGAACCCAGTGTATTCCCGTCTAGAGGTACACTAGCGATAGGTGGTCCCATACCTTGTCATAGTTGGAAATCCATTACCCAATACGTGCTTGCGGTTTTGATTGTATACTGTATATGTAGAACGTTAGATGAAAGCGTTTCTGCTAGATGATTATTATATTGTGATTGATAGACAATATTATATTATCAAAAGTTTTTGATATAAAGATATTTTGGATTCTCATAAGGGAAAAAAACCCGTTCCGTTATACGGCGTGGTCTTATGAGATATCGTTTAATGGCTCAAACTGTTTTAAACTGTTTTACTCATTCTAGTCCCATGACTGACCCGGAGTTTATTTTGTTTTGTTTTCCTTAAACTCTTGGGGCCCAATTTTGTACGGGCAGTCAAGTAGTCAGGAATTTACAGATATACCTGAAGAGCTGGAGCAGGAGGCTTCAGGATCATATAGCTATAGTGTATTTCCGCTGTGTTGTAAGTGTTGTACTTTGATAATGATGTATATTCAAGTACAGATGTATATTTCAAGTTATGCTATCTATATTATATGTTATTCGTTCCGCTGTGAGGTTCGTGTTACTCTGATGTTGTGTTCTTCTTCTTCTTCTTCTTCTTCTATTCAAAGTTTCTATCTTATCTATTCTCACTGTCTATTTTCTTTCATTAATCTTCCGGTATTTTCAACCCTTGGATGTTCGATATGTGTTGTATATCAGATAACCAAGGTCGCCAAAAACCCGGGTCATTACAGCTGGTATTAGAGCTTAAGGTTAAGTGAATTACCTTGGCTCTGTGGCGTGACTCGGTAGAGATAGGGTTAGTAATACCCTAATTGAGTTGAGTGTATATATACGAGTGAACGTATTTGTTATTGATCTAAAAATTTGTTTTATATTGTGATGATTTATTGGTTGAGTTGTTTATGAGTTCTGGTCGATCAGTTTGATCCACTGTATTGGTAGGGATTTTGTAAACACTCAAATACGATGGGTCGGCACGATATGTTTTGAAAAGAGGGTAAATGATATGATTTTACCCAAATTATATTTTGATATAAAGAAGATATATATATATCAAAATTATAATATAGTGGATATATTGGTTGTTATTATAATCGAGTAAGATTATAAATTAAATGGTTATGTAAATAACCAATTAGAATTCATGTAAGTGAAATACGTGGAATCAGATGAATTAAATCTCAATTTAAACCAGAAATTGAGTTAAAACTCTGGAGAATTGGATAAGCGTTTGTAAATGGATTTCAATTAAGAATAAGGAAAATTTAAGATCCTGGGAGATTTTAAATTGTTTTACAAGCAGTGTGAATTATATTTTGAAATGAATTACAAAGTGGAAATGTTTAGAAATGGTTTTATAGTATTGAACTCACTTCGATCGCTGGAAAATAGATTCTGATGATGACAGCTGCATCATCAGTATTCATTTTCGAGTTGTAAGTGACGAATTACTACCAGATATACTGTTTTGAATTTGTTTTGGGAAAGACAAGTTGTGTTGAATTTCAAAAAGGAAAATTTGATTTTTGAAAAGAGTGAACTGTTTGAAAACTCCCAGGGAAAGACTGTTTGAATTAAGAACAAATTAAACAGCAATTTTTGAAAGCAAATGGGAATTAAAGGTAAAGCCAGTAAAGTGGTAACTGAGATTGAATTAGAATGATATCAAGACAAATTGGATTGTGAGATTCAAATTTGAAGTGTAACGTGATAATCAAGTTAAGAGTTGGGAATCGAGAAGAAACTCGAGTTGAAATGGTACTTGGCTCGGATATAAGCGAATGGTTGTGTTGTGGATAAAAGCAGATTGGAATTTGATTGGGATGACCCTTGTATCCGCTGAATTGATAACAGGTGGAAAGGATATAATGATATATCCGACAAAAAGGTACAAGTTTATATTTCATATCGTATGAGATTTTAATGAGCCGATTTGGCAAGCCGCTTGGCTGTTTGATTTTCTTTTGAGTTGCAGATGGCCGAGAGAGGCGAGGGGGAGTTTGAACGATTGACCAGCACAAAGTAGGTGCTGGCGAAATTTTTTGAAGAGTTAAGGCGTTAGAAAATTTTCAGGATTTTTGGAAATTTTCTTTGATAAGAATTAAATAAATTTTTAATTGAAATTAAATTGGTTCAGTTGAAACTGAGGTTAAGAAGTGAACAAATATGTTCTAACCCGTTGATAGGGTCGTTCTCTACCTTAGCAATTTCGAGGATGAAATTATTTTAAGTGGGGAAGATTGTAATGACCCGCATTTGCAGAGGTATTATAATTAATTTTTTTAATTATATAAATAGTGATATAGTGAATTAAATGGTGATTTAATTAAATAGCTAGGAATATTTAATTAAAATAATAATTAAATAATATATTTAATTCTAAAATAATCAGAATTGGCTGAAATGGCGATATGGTGTGAACTGGATCGTCTGTGATATTTAATTCAGTTTAGAATTGAATTAGAATAACGAATATATTATTTGAACGACAGTTTGAACGTGTAATTATACTATAATTAAAATTGAGCTTGAAATGGCACTGCAGTTCGTAATTTGGCGATTTGAACTTCAACTGAATGTACAGGATTCGTTTTAAGCCGGATTTCTGTGAAACAAGAAACGTGTGGAGCTGGTGGAGTATATCATTCTAGTGAAAGAGAAAAATCGGGATTTCGTCGTGTAGATTTTGATTTACATCCAAATAAAATTTTAGAAAAGTCGCTGTGGAATCCCTTTATAATTTATAAAGGAACTAATTATATTTTAAAAAGGTATTTCATTATAAACCGAATATAGATTTAATCGGGATTGGAAATATCAAGTTAGAAATTCATATAGGAATATTCTAGAGCTGTATGGTACTCCGCTGTGAATAAATACAATAATATTTATTTTTAAATATTAAAATTTAATTATATTTAAATATATTTATACATTTAAATAGGTTATTTAGGGGTTTAAAAATAGCCACTTTTGCAAACAAAGTCGGAATTCGACGAAACTAATTTTGTTGGATCCGCAATGTCAAATTTTTGTTAGATTCCAAGTTTCGTGATTTTTAGAGTCAGTGTGTGGCCGTACGGATTTTTAGAGTGAAAAACAGTCAGTATTTCGACGGTTAAAAATATGTTGTGTAAGCATACGGAGTCGGAATTCGACGAAAACATTTTCGTTGGGACCGTAATGTCGAACTCTAGCTACATGTCCAGTTTCGTGATTTTTGGGTATCGTGTGTGATCGCACGAATTTTTAGAAAGAAAAAATAAATAAAATAAAATATCTAAATGAAATGTGTGAACATTAACGTGCCATATCCTTTCTATTTCGACCACAAGAAAAATTCCATCCCGTATATATATCATTCTTTGAGGCCGCCACCAAATTTTTCTCAACACAGACAAAACGTGAGGGAAACCATCTTTCAAAAATCAATGGAAATCAAAATAAATTTCTACAAATCATGAAACTAATCTATATTGATTCCTTATGTATTTCTCTTCGATTCTACACCAGTTTGGAAAGGTGCGATGCTTTTTTGTTGATGGTCAATATTGGGCAGTAAACAAGGGTTTGGGTTATAGGGAAATTTGGGGCTCGAATCAAAGAATGGTGATCATGCTTGAGTTCAGGACGTCGATTTGAGCTTGCGGACGAGTTTTTGTGGAGTTCGAACATATTTTTGTTCGATTGTGTACTGTCGCTCGCGCTAGAGCAGGTACGACGGAAATCACAAGCCAACGCCGACCATTGAGTTTAAGTGTATGAAGATGATGCGGAGGTGATGAGGTGAATTTAGGTGATTTTAGTTTGAATTTAAAAGGGAAGACGAGGTAGTTCTTGTGGTAGAAAGAATGCGCAATGGCCATTTGAGATGCTCCAGGAAGCCACGACGGTGTTTGAAGAAGAAAGGGATGTTGGTGGAGCGGGCTTGGGTATTAACGGTGGATGATGGGCCAAGAAAGGGGTAAAAGCCCGATTGAATTGAATTTAAAATTTTATATATATTTAAAATGTGTATTAAATATAATTTATCGTATCTTATTCATACGATATCAGAACTCGACGAAATCAGATCCGACAGGATCGAGTGAACAGACAGTTCAAAATGGAACTGACTAGGGATAAATTGGAGCTCATTACAGATTTTATCGAAATAAATTGTCTGACCAGAATCGACATTTCATAAATCGTTATTTAACGATTATGGACAATGTGAGTAAATCTCACTAACTCTGAACAGCTTATAATTTCATGTTGTATTTTTAGAACTGTTAAATATAGGCTGATTGACTGTGTGTTGACTGTTTGATTGAACTGCTAGTCAGTTAGTTGAATTTCTATATTGATTCTGTTTAAAAGAATATATCCTGTGGAACCGAAAGTGATGTTGATTTTATTGTGTAACATCTGTGGATGCAGGGAAACAGGTTGGAGGAATCCGATTGGATTCCTCAACTGTTATGTTATTGTTTTCATATATTGTGATGTATGATGTGGTTTATAATCGGTGGTTGATTATACGTGTTTGGACGATATTGGTCATCGTGATATGATGTGTTAAGTACCATAAAATATCGGAATGGGAAAAGGAGAATTTCAAAGTGATATTGAAAACAGAATAAAAATAAATTGGAATATTTATAAATAAGAAATATTTATTGTAACGACCCAGATTTTTCTGGTCGATTTATTTTGAATATTTAATATTATTTTAAACATTGAGCTGATAATATAATCAATTTTCGATATAACTATCGTAATATGAGAATTTTAAGTAATTAAATTTGAAATGGAGTCAAATTGATTTATATGAAGTTTTATTTGAATTTAAACGATAACAAATAATAATTTATTATCGAAGAATTCATTTGTTTGAATTTAAATTATATTATATTGATTTAAAATGGTTATTTTATATTACATTCAAATTAAATTGTATAATCTGTTTCGTTGAATTCAGAATAGTGAATAATGTTGGGAACATCAGTTGTTTTGCTGAAATTGTGGTTCGTGGTTTTAAATTAAAGGACCACGATATAGTTTAGTTTTTAATTAAAGAAAAATCAAATCAAAACTTTAACCAGCGAACCTACTTCATTTAACGCCACCTATTGCTTTCCTCGAGCCAAAATTTTTGTCTTCCCCATTTCAACATCAAGCAAACATCGAATTTTGATGGATGTACTTCTGTTCCCTTTCAAATCTATATAATCCTGATCCTTCCCTTTTTCTTTCAATTCAACATCGAACTGAAACCCATTCAATTTCTGTTCGTATGTTTTCCTCAGCCAAAAGTAATCAAATCCTATACTACTAAATTCCTAAAAGCTGGTTCCTTTAAAACCCGTATAGGGTTAGCCATCAAGTAGTGGCCCTTGCTCGAGTCGCGATAAGGTTAGGGCACTCGAACTTCTCAACGGCAACGATAGGCCATCGGAGCGCGGTCACGACGGGGAGGGTAAAGGATTCGAGCAAATTGGTAAAACACGGTCTGGAGTTCGATTGTTGGGGAAAAGCATGGGTGCAATGGGTTGTTTTGTTCGCTGGCACTCGATTTGGGGGAGTCGGAGCTGAATCTGAAAGGTGCGACAGTTGATGTGGTGTTCGATGGATGGACGGGAGGTCATTGATTTGATCGACAGTGAATGATGAGGTTACTGTGATGTCAGGGAAAGTCGGCAGTAGGTTCTTGAGGGAGCAGGACATGGGTAAAGGGGGGAAACACTGATTTGTGATGGTGCAGTAAGTGGTTTGAGGCATGGTTTGGAAATGATCAATGAGGGTTTTGTTCGGACAATAGTAAGGGATCGTGAAGCATGGCATGACAATAGTAACTAGGATTTGTAGTAGTGTAGCAGGCAGTGGGTGGTGACTCGACAAAGGAAGAGTTGAAACTTGCATTAAGGTATAAATTTATAAATTTACTTAAATTAAATCATTTCATTTTATATAATCAAAATACTTATATGTGGTATATTAAAAATATACAAGGTTGGAAAATCGTGAAATAAGGTAAATTGGAATTTGCAATTAACTAAATGAAATTAGCATAATTTGATAATTGAAATTGTGTTAATATTAGTTTACATTGGAAAACAGACGTATGGAGGAACCACTGTAAAATCTACATAGTAGGCTCCATCGGGTATTCAGTGCAAAGTAATAAAATCACGGTGAGTAAATATCACTCACCTTATTTAGAATTATTTTTATTCGTTAAAAATAATTGTTTGATGCTTGTTTGAAATGCTTTTTGGTTTATTTAAAAATATTAGTTATATAGGCTTGCTATTATATATTGGTTTGGCGATTGGTTGGATTCCCACAGTTTCATTAGCGGAAGCCCGCAGTAACATTAGCGGATGACCCTACGCCCACAAAAATAAGTGGATCCCCTTTTATACCGTGATATCCTGCCTTGAAGCAGGATTGGTATTACTTACGTGACTAACATCTGTGGATGCAGGAAAAAAGGTTGGAGGAATCCGACTGGATTCCTCAAAAATATATTATATGTTTGTTTGTTTGTTTGCTTGATTTCATATATATTAATATATGACGTGTTAAAAATCAAATGATTGAAAATTGGGTGATTTGATTGTTTTAAATATCACTGGGCCAAGTGTTAATTTATTAAAATATCATGAGAAGGATATTTGAGGTTTAAAAAGAAAATTCTATTTTCCCAAATAGAATTTGTAATTCAAGTAGAATTTAAAAATATAGAAATTCAAAAATGAAAATTTGAAATAAAATTTCAAAATAGAATTTTGAAATGAAATTTCAAAATAGAACTTGAAATAGAATTCTTAAGTAGAAATCCAAATAGAATTTAAATATTAGAACGGAGTTGGAATATTTGAAATTCAAAAGAAAATTTAAATAGGATTTGAAATGGAATTTTTAAATATATAAATCAAATTTGAGTATAACATTTGAATATAGAATTTGAATAAAGAAATTTCAAAATAGAAATGGAATAATAGAAGTCAAATGGGATTTGAATAGTAGAATTAGAAAAGGAGTTTAAATATTTGAATTTTAAATAGAAAAGAAAAGGGGTTTGAATGTTAGAAATTCAAAGAGAAGTTCAAATAGCATTAGAATATGCGAAATTAGAATGAAATATAGAATTTGAATTCAAAGGAATTGAAATAGAGTTTGAATCCATAGGAATTCAAATAGAGATTTGAATATGAAAATTCAAATGGAGTTTGAAATGGAAAATTGAAAATAGAAAATTCAAATAAAGATTTGGATATAGAATTCAAATATGGAATTTGAATATAGAAATTCAAATGAAGTTGAATATTTACATTCAAGTATGAATTTCAAATATAAATTCAAAAAGGGATTTGAATATAGGAATTAAAGTAAAATTTAAATAAAGAAAATTCAAATGGAATTTAAACTATGGAATTTGAATAGAGAATTCAAATGAAATTTAAACTATAGAATTTGAATATAGGATTCAAATAGAAAATTCAAAGGGAATTTGAATATAGAAATTCAAATGAAGTTTGAATACATGAAATTCAAAGGAAATCAAATATAGAATTTGAACGTAGAAATTCAAATGGGGTCTGAATAAAGGAAATTCGATTATAGAAATTCAAATAGAATTTGGAAAATAGAAGTGAATTGAAATTTGAATATAGAATTTCAAATAGAAGTGAAATAGCTCGGAAATGCTATGTTGAATTGGGACAAATTGATTTGATATACATTAAAAATATATCAGAATGAAGTGGAATTTATTATAGACGAAGTTTGAAAGTTTATATATATAAATATAATTAAAACGAACTTACTGCAGCGCTGCAGTTCGTAAATTGGCGATTCGAACTTCAATCAAGTATACAGAACCCAATTGAAGTCGGAATTCTTTGAAACAAGAAACGTCAGGACCGATTTGATAATAGTTTTCTAATGAAGGAGAAAAATCTGGATTTCGTCGTATAGATTTTGAGATATGTCAAAATCAAATTTTCAGAAAAGCAGCGCCGAAATCGTTTTAAACCCTAACGGTTTATTTAATTTTATAAAAGGATTTTAAACGAATAAAATTCAAATTTCTATCTAGAAAATTTCAGATTCTGAGTTGTAATTATATGTGAACTCAAAGGAAGTAATGAATTTGATTTTGAAACAGAAATCAGATTTTTGACTTTGAATAGAACTAACTAATTTGAATAGTAATTAGTCAAATGGGATTTTGAATTGATATTGGGCTTTGAATAAGTGAATTCGATTTGAAAATTTATATTCGAAATCGAAAGGGAAACTAGAATTGGAAACTTGAAAATTCAATTTGGATATAAGCTGATTAAATATTTTGTTTGAACATGTTACGTTCAAACAAAGAAGTGAAATAGGAAAAAAGGCTAATTAAAGAATAATTGAGCGAAATTGAATTAAAACGATTCAAAAATGAATTCAAACGAATGGATTGAGTTGAATTGAATTGGAAACAGGTGAAAAGGTGCTAAACAGATATGGGATGGAGTATGTGAAGATTTTTATTTATGTGCCCGACAAAAAGGTACACGTTTAAATTCATATATGAGATTTTATGCGCCGTATCGGCAAGCCGCTTGGCTTTTCCTTTTTCTTTTGGATTGGTTAGGGCCACGGGAGGCTATTTGAAATATCCCGATGCTCCCGGTGCAGGGGAGGTTATGGCGAATTTTTCCGGGAATTTAAGGAGTTAGAATATTTTTAAGATAATTTGATAGTTATAAATCAATCTATCGATATATGTAGAATTCGATAAGAAAATGTAATCAAAATAGAGTATTGGAAACAGAAAGGGAAATCTAAATTTGAAATAGAAAGCGAACCATATACATGTTTTTAACAATGAATAATTGGGTTGCGTACTGTGCTTATTTGAGGTTAGCGGTTTTTCCGTTTTGAAGTTGAGGATGTTTTCGGTCAAGGTCTGAGAGGTAATTTTACCCCAACTTGATTGATTTCATTTTTAATTGATAAATAGCAGGATCCAATCTCGAAAGAGAAGTGTTTGAATGAGAGATAGTTGAATAAAATAATTAGGGTTGTTGTAACGATGTTTTACACAACATTCGTTTTAACCTAAGTGATGGAAATTTTAGAAATATAAAAGTAAATATTTCCTGGGTATAATTAAAGTAGTCGGGATAGAGATAAGTGATAGAAATTGTTTTCAAATTGCAAATAGAGACATTTTCTAACATATAGAAAGTAAAAGAAGTTGATATTTGGAAACGTTTTCCAAATGGCATAAGAGGCCAAGATGATTATTGAAAATATTTGGTTAACAAATATTGATAGGGGAATGGAGAAGAAATTTAATTAACGAAATATTAATTAAAGAGCCCAGTGATTTGTTTGATATGTTGATTGAACACTTGTTTTTATTCGATAGTTAAATCACAGACTATCGAAGTTTTGGCCATCGTTTTCAATATGGGGAGACCGGTTGGATTATTATCCGAAGAACCACTCCGTATTGGCATAAGCGTTGCGAACCAAGTATGCTGAATATATTGAAGACGGAGTAAAATGCAAGGGCTTTTCTATTAATAGAAATTGTGCATTCAGTTTTGTTCAATCCCAGAACGAACGTATATGGACGAATGTCTGACAAAGTATTTCCAATGATCTAATCAATTGGTCTGTATAAATATATATGGTTGCAACGGATTTATTCCCTTAGCATACTATCCAGAATATTTGTGCAAATCAATTAGTGATTAACGGATCTGACGATGTGGCATTCAAAGTGATTGTGCTATCAGAAAATGATAAGTAATCATAGCCTCAGGCCTCAACAACCGGGAAATGACACAAATCGGGCAGGCAGCATGGCTATGTGGGTCGCTCCCATTAGGATGTATAATCACCTATCTAGAGGTTCATTTAATTTCTTATTCTATTCGATGTTGTCCCAGTCGGGAGACGGTTGCTGATCCCAACCGTTGGTGATATACATTCGATACACTCAAGCGAAATGAGTGGTCGGTCATGTGTGGGCCGGGTTACAAGATGTTCTTGTTGAACCCAGTGTATTCCTCTCTAGAGATACACTAGCGAAAGGTGGTTCCATACCTTGTCATAGTCGGAATCCAATCTCTAATAAGCGCCATGCGGTTTTTGATTTTATACTATGTATGTGGAGCGTGAGATGCAAGCGTTCTGCTATTTGGTTATTTACTTGATGTAGACATTATTATAATATCACTGGATTTTCGTATCAAAGTGTTTTGGGTTATAGTAAGGTAAAAACCGTCCTTGTTTATGTGTGGGCTGGTCTTACTATTATCTTTTCTTTTTAAAGGATTTTTAAAGTTAAACAAGTGGTTGGAGTTTACTCACACCAGTCGCATGACTGACCCAGAGTTTATTTTGTTTTGTTTTCCCTAAACTCTTGGGTGCCCAAATTTGTACGGGCAGTCAAGTAGTCGGGATTTCACAGATTCATTTGGAGGAGCTGGAAGCAGGAGGCTTCACCGGTTAGCTATAGGCTATCATATATTCCGCTGTGGACCTTGTTTGTATCTGGAAACAGGTGTTTATAACTATTCCAGGAATAACTGTTGTGCTCTGATCATGGTATGTATATATACAGTTACTGATTTGTATTTCAAAAGTTATGTTATATAATATATTTTATTCGTTCCGCTGTGAGTTGTGATCTTCGTTTTCTTCTATTCTAATATTTCTTCCTTTCTATTTCTAATCCTCTAACTTCTTTCTAATAATGATTCGTATTTCTGTGCAATTTGGGTTGGACGTGTGGTGTTATTAGTCAACTCAGATAGTACGGATTTGCGGGCCTTTACATTTATAAATTGGAATAATTATAAAGTGAATTATTTATTTAGGATAAATAAATAAGATGTTATAAAATGGACTATTTACTTAGAAAATAAATCGGAGATAACAAGTGAGATATTTATTTGTTAAATAAATAGGATAAGATAATGGATTTATTTATTTGTTAAATAAATAGAATAAGGAAAGGACATATTTATTTGTTAAATAAATAGGGTTATTAAAGGAAACATTTAGAAAAAATAAATAGGATATTAAACGGATTATTTATTTGGGACATGAGTAAGTTATGATAAAGGGATATTGACTTATAAATTGAATAAGTTGTAACACCCCATAGTTTTGTAACACTAAGGTTCACAAATCAGGGTATAATTAATTTTTAAATGAAGAATTAAGGGAAACAGGCTGTGCCATTGCGTTCGTCTTGGAAAAATACGCAAAATAGAGTCCGAAATTTCGTAAATCGGACTCCGTATGAAGGAGATATGGACGAACGAAGTTAGGCAGAAAAACCGAAAACAGGCCAGAATGCACTGGCGCATTGTGAAGTGCGCCAGTACAAAAATGCACTGGCGCACCTGCCAAGTGCGCCCATATTAATCCAGAACCGAATTCTGGAGTGTTCTGTGCTGACATGTCTCTTTTTGAGTGGTTGGGTGATGTGTATTCGACCTGTACGATTCTGATGGCTTCTATGATGATCTAAGGGCCCTAAAATACTCTCTACGCCTATAAAAGAATGCCTAGACCTAAGGGTTCCTCCACACAAGCTCTCTAAGGCATCTTCATGCTGCTTCTCTCTATTCTAGCCTCCACCATTAAAATATAAATGTATTTTATGCTTCTTTAATTTTGTAAAGACAGATGATACTCTGATATTGTAAAGGAATCTTGTACAAATTATTTTATCAATAAAGAAAAGTTTTATTTTCCGCTGTTTAATATTTTTCTGTCTTGTAATTTATCTGCATCTTTTAGCCATAATGCTCCACAGAACTTAGTGCATTCCCTTTGTGAGTGACACTAACGGACGTGGGGTGTTACACGTGGTATCAGAGCTGAAGGTTACCGGATCAGATAAAAGGTTTGAAAAATTGTTTTCAAATGGTTTTTAAAGAAGCATTTTCAAAAGAAAGGATTTGTTTTAAAGGCATATTCTCCCAAAGCCATACGCATTGTCTTCTCTTCCTCTATTTGAATTCTTGTCTCCTTCTTTCATGAGTCTCTGGGGCTCCTGGCTTTCTGGGAGGTAACCTCATCGAAGGGCAAATTAGTGCCCGACTTCCATCTATAGCCGTAGTTGTTTCACTTACGGCAAGTCTTCTTTCAAGCCTAGTAGGGTCATCGGTATGATGGAAGCAGCTTTCGAGAGATTTGCCAACATAGTTACACACGGAAGGGGATGAGGAGTTTGGCAAAGGAGCACAACCTTAGGACGAGGAATTCATGGATGTAGGTTTAGCTCACGAAGGAGGAAGAAATTATAAAAGAGGAAGTATCCTTACTAGGGTATGATAGGGCATATAATTAAGGACAAGGGCAAGAACAAGGGACAAGATTTTTAGAAGGGAAAGTACATGCGAAGCATACCTAGGAGATAGGTGGTAAAAGTTTCTGTTGGAAAGAATCTAGTTTTTCTGTTCGTACTCTTTCCTTCGATTCTAGCGCTTTGCATTTGTTCATAATTTCTTACATAGTTGAGTCTCTGCACCTTAGTACTTGTATAGTAGGAAGATCCCAATCAGTCTCAAACTCAGTGGGTGGTTTGACCCGATTATTTTTGGTTAGTAGGGGTTTGAGAATAGCTATCGAATTTGTTTATATCATATCACGTAGATCGTCTAAATTCGGTGGAGATATTCCTTGGATGCTTGTCTGATATTGGTTTAGTCCTTTGGCGCTTGTACTTGAGGAATGTCGAGTTCGACTGAGACGGTTTGCGTGAGAGATGAATAGTTGTGGCAGGCGCTCTAAAAAGCGCGTAGTGAC
Source organism: Allium sativum (assembly GCA_030737875.1). Classification (NCBI taxonomy): domain Eukaryota; kingdom Viridiplantae; phylum Streptophyta; class Magnoliopsida; order Asparagales; family Amaryllidaceae; genus Allium; species Allium sativum. The sequence continues at coordinate 35,935,265 of CM060918.1, read as the reverse complement.
CTTTCAACTCTTATAGTTATGCCATGGTGGATAAGATAGGAAGAGAGACCTCTGATCATCCTAGTATATACACTTGGTTGACATCTGTTTATTTGGGAAATGGAGGTTGGGAACTTCACAATCGTGAAGTTAAAAATTGGTTAAGATATAGTGGGGTAAAGCTCAAGAAGGCTAGATACTAGCACCATACCCTTTTTCTAAAAGGTGTATCCTTGATTTCTTTGTTTAGGAGCTTTACGTATAATTGTTTCTCTCTTCCCAAAGTATATCCTCTAGGTCGCATCTGCGATCCTTAGGTAGAAGCCAATGGATGTAAACATGTATTCGAAACATGTTATGGTTGAATGGTTGCAAGTGGTTGCAAATGGTCGCTCGTGGATGCATATGCATACGTATTAGGCACTAAATCAAGTTCGAACGCTTTCATATAGCATTTACATATATGCATTTGTTTGTAAGTTGAACTTGATATGAAATCATATGGACGTTGCATATGGATGAATGGCTGTGCACGCATGTAGTATTTACATGACCAGGGATGCTTGCATACATGATTGGACGCATGGCACATACATGATTTGCATTAAGGAGGTCAACTGAATCAGTGGACCGCTTGATCTTGCATTAGATAAAGACATATACACACACTATGCATATGAACATGAAAGCATTAGAAAACTTTTAAGGACAATGAATGCCTGTGGTTGAATGGTTGAGTAGATGGGTGATTGGATGGTAGGACACAATATTCCAAACTTGAAGATTTCGGGGACGAAATCCTTTTAAGTGGGGGAGAATGTAACACCCCGTAGTTTTGTAACACTAAGGTTCACAAATCAGGGTATAATTAATTTTTAAAAGAAGAATTAAGGGAAACAGGCTGCGCCATAGCGTTCGTCTTGGAAAAATACGCAAAATAGAGTCCGAAATTTCGTAAATCGGATTCCGTATGAAGGAGATATGGACGAACGAAGTTAGGCAGAAAAACCGAAAACAGGCCAGAATGCACTGGCGCACTTGTGAAGTGCGCCAGTACAAAAATGCACTGGCGCACCTGCCAAGTGCGCCCATACTAATCCAGAACCGAATTCTGGAGTGTTCTGTGCTGGCGCGTCTCTTTTTGAGTGGTTGGGTGATGTGTATTCGACCTGTACGATTCTGATGGCTTCTATGATGATCTAAGGGCCCTAAAACACTCTCTACGCCTATAAAAGAATGCCTAGACCTAAGGGTTCCTCCACACAAGCTCTCTAAGGCATCTTCATGCTGCTTCTCTCTATTCTAGCCTCCACCATTAAAATATAAATGTATTTTATGCTTCTTTAATTTTGTAAAGACAGATGATACTCTGGTATTGTAAAGGAATCTTGTACAAATTATTTTATCAATAAAGCAATGTTTTATTTTCCGCTGTTTAATATTTTTCTGTCTTGTAATTTATCTGCATCTTTTAGCCATAATGTTCCACAGAACTTAGTGCATTCCCTTTGTGAGTGACACTAACGGATGTGGGGTGTTACATAAGTTATAAAAGAGATGTTAAGCAAAATAAATGGAATAAAGGATTTTCTATTTAGAAAATAAATAGAAGAGTTAATCGAATCAAGTTAATCGAATAGAGTAATTGAAAAAAGTTAAACCAGATTAGAAACTGACTAGAGATTAGTTAAGTTGAATAGTTTTCTGAGTATCGATCTGATGTTGGTTTCGGCCTTCGGGGTTTATACTTAGAGAACTGTTCTCCTACTAGTGTACAGTCGGGGTGTGACGGCCCGCCCTGCACTAGCCGGCATTTCCTCCAAAAGTGCATTGTACACATGCCCAACTGGCATGGAACGGTAGACCAAGAAAGAAAAGAAAAGAATGAACTAACAAGGAACCTGTAGAATGTCTCACAGCGCATGGAATCAAAATATAATAATAACATAATCTTGACATAAAATAGGCAAAACAGTGCATAAGCTGAAAACTAAACCAACATAGCAGTGGAAAGCATATAACAACTTTCCAAATTTACTGTCTCTAAAACAAAAAAACGTAAAGTAGAAGATGCACGACTAATGCCCAAGCAGTGATCTTCAACAACACAGGGAGAATACTATATATATAACATACGTGGAAGCCTCTTGCTCGTCTCCAGATCGGCTACCTGTGCGTACCCAGCTAACCTTTCTCTAGTCTGCTCGTGTGAGCACCCAGAGTAATAAGAAGAGACATAAAACTCTGGGTCAGACAAAAAGTCTGGTATGAGCGATAAGCAACAAAACAAAACAATAACAGGTATAATCCAATCATACCTGAACCTGGACCTACAACCAAAGAGTTAGCACTACAAACTGTACAACCCTCTAAGGTGCCATTAACATATGGTGTAAGGAATACGGGGGTGGGGGTGTGCATGTCATAGTGATGGCAAACAATCAAGCATAGCAACCATCCTCACATCTCTCACTCGGTGCGTAAAGCATACGATATCCACTACCTTGGTCACCTAATTCTTTGGGCCATGACGGAGTCTAACCCCGTACGACTATCACTACAAGCCCACTATCCGTCTCTCAGCGGTGAATCAAAGTTATGAATACCGACAACCCCTTTGCACACGTCCCGTAGCAGAGTCCAATCATGAAGTGAACTCGTTGGTACCCAACTGAATCTTGAGCTCTACTTCCTATTTGGACTTCCTTTGCATCTCGGGTTTTGGTCATCACTGGATCGGTTCATTTCTCAGCTCCCCTTCCCTGTCGGTTCAGATCGGTCTTCAACTCTCCATCGTCAACATGGTTTGGCTCGTGGCATCCACCTGGTGGCGGTTCGGATAGTCATCACCCTTGGCTGATCGGGTCGGGTCTTCAAATCCATCACCATACATCGGTTCGATTCGGAGGTAGCTATACGGGTCGGGTCGGGGTCTCCAAGTCCATTCTTAGTATATTGGTTTGGTTCGGGTTCTCCATGTTACCTCGGGTCAGTTCGTCAACTGCCTTCCTTCCGTCCCTGTCTTGATCTTCTGGTCCGATCTGATCCCCCATTCCTATTCCCTTCCGCTCAGATCCGATCCCCCTCACTTCCCTTCAAGTTGACCTGGTTCCTTCTTCCTTAGCCCGATCCGATCCCAATTAAACCATTGTGGCCTTCCTTCTTGCCCTTGTACCAAGTCATCGGTTCGGTTCGGTGATCCCTTGCCCAGTCCTTTATCCGGTCCGAGCCCATTCCTTCGATCCGATCCGAACCTACATTGTTTTCTGCAACTTTTGCAGCGAGCATTTTACGCCATTCGACGACGTTTTCGACCATTCCAACTATCCTAATCAATCACAAAGCATACCACAAAGTTATAGCAACAAATAGAAGTGACCTCAAACACCAAAACAACAATCTTAACATGTGAAATGGATCAAACATACCAAAATCCCATATTTTCCCTTAAGCATGTTTAGGCAAAACTAATGGTATGATTAACAAAACTCTCATAATACTTCAAAACAACCCTTCTTTTTAATCCTGCCCCTAATTCTCTTAATAGCCCTTACTTCCAACAATTACCCCTATTTTTTTAATTTTGTAAAGGGTTGGTTTTTGCAGCAGCTTATCCAAATGATTCATCATATTTCATATTTGTCGATCAACCCCTACTATGCCTAAACTACCTCTACTTCTCTTAATACTTTGAAACAACCCTTCTTTTTAATCCTACCTCTAGTTCTATAAGTAGCCCTTACTTCCAAAAATTACCCCTAGTTTTTAACTTCTGTGAATGGTTGGTTTTTGCAACACCCAATCCAAACGATTCATCATCTTTAATAGATGTCGATCCAAAAATGATTCATCATCTTTCACATTTGTCGATCTACCCCAACTATGCTTAAACTACCCAAACTTCTCTTAATACTTCAAAACAGTCCTTCTTCTTAATCCTACACCTAATTCTCTAAATGGCGCTTCCTTCCAACAATTAGCCATTTTATTTAACTACTGCCAAGGGTTGGTTTTTGCAACACCCAATCCAGACGATTCGTCATCTTGCATATTTGTCGATCTACCCCTACTATGCTTAAACTACCCCTACTTCTCTTAATACTTCAAAACAACCCTTCTTTTTAATCCTACCCATAATTCTCTAAATAGCCTTACTTCGATCAAATACCCCTATTTTTTAACTAATATGAAGGGTTTGTTTTAGTAGCACCCAATCCAAACGATTCATCATCTTTCATATTTGTCGATCTACCCCTACTATGCCTAAACTACCTCCACTTCTCTTAATACTTTGAAACAACCCTTCTTTTCAATCCTACCTCTTGTTCAATAAACAACCCTTACTTCCAACAATTACCCCTATTTTTTAACTCCTGTGAATGGTTGGTTTTTGCAGCACCCAATCCAAATGATTCATCATCTTTCATATTTGTTGATCCAATCCAAACGATTCATCATCTTTCATATTTGTCGATATACCCCTACTATGCTTAAACTACCCGTACTTTTCTTAATACTTCAAAACAAGCCTTCTTTTTAATCCAACCCCTAATTCTCTGAATGGCCCTTCCTTCCAACAATTACCCCTATTTTTTAACTAATGTGAAGGGCTGGTTTTTGCAGCACTCAGTCCAAACGATTCATCATCTTTCATATTTTCAATCTACCCCTACTATGCTTAAACTACCCTACTTCTCTTAATACTTAAAAACAACCCTTCTTTTTAATCCAACCCTTAATTCTCTAAATATCCCTTCCTTCCTACAATTACCCCTATTTTTTATCTACTGTGAAGGGACGGTTTTGGCAGCACCCAATCCAAACGATTCATCATCTCTCATATTTGTCGATCGACCCCTACTTTGCTCAAACTACCCTACTTCTCATAATACTTCAAAACAACCCTTCTTTTTAATCCTGACACTAATTCTCTAAATAGCCCTTACTTCCAACAGTTACCCCTATTTTTTTAATTTTGTGAAGGGTTGGTTTTTGCAGCAGCTTACCCCAATGATTCATCATATTACATATTTGTCGATCTACCCCTACTATGCCTAAACTACCTCTACTTTTCTTAATACTTTGAAACAACCCTTATTTTTAATCCTACCTCTAGTTCAATAAATAGCCCTTACTTCCAACAATTACCCCTATTTTTTAACTTCTGTGAATGGTTGGTATTTGCAGCAGCCAATCCAAATGATTCATCATCTTTCATACTTGTCGATCCGATCCTAATGATTCATCATCTTTCGTATTTGTCGATCTACCCCAACTACGCTTAAACTATCCAAACTTCTCTTAATACTTCAAAACAGTTCTTCTTTTTAACACTACACCTAATTCTCTAAATGGCGCTTCATTCCAACAATTAGCCCTTTTATTTAACTACAGTGAAGGGTTGGTTAAACTACCCCTACTATGCTTAAACTACCCCTACTTCTCTTAATACTTCAAAACAATTCTTCTTTTTAATCCAACCCCTAATTCTCTAAGTATCCCTTCCAACAATTACCGCTATTTTAACTTCGGTGTAGGGTTGGTTTTTGCAGCACCCAATCCAAACGATTCATCATCTTTCATATTTGTCTATCTACCCCTGTTATGCTTAAACTACCCCAACTTCTCTTAATACTTCAAAATAGCCCATCTTTTCAATCCAACCCCTAATTCTCTAAGTAGCCCTTCCAACAATTACCCCTATTTTAACTTCTGTGTAGGGTTGGTTTTTGCAGCACCCAATCTAAACGATTCATCATCTTTCATATTTCTCGATCTACCCCTACTATTCTTAAACTACCCCTACTTCTCTTAATACTTCAAAACAACCCTTCTTTTTAATCCAACCCCTAATTCTCTAAATAGCGCTTCCTTCCAACGATTACCCCTATTTTTTAGCAACTATGAAGGGATGGATTTTGTGGCACCCAATCCAAACGATAAATCATCTCTCATATTTGTCGATCGACCCCTACTATGCTTAAACTACCCCTACTTCTCATAATATTTAAAAACAACCCTTCTTTTTAATCCTTCTCCTAATTCTCTAAATAGCCCTTACTTCCAACAGTTACCCCTATTTTTTAACTTTTGCGAAGGGTTGGTTTTTGCTGCACCCGATCCAAATGATTCATCATATTTCATATTTGTCGATCTATCCCTACTATGCCTAAACTACCTCTACTTCTCTTAATACTTTGAAACAACCCTTCTTTTTATTCCTACCTCTAGTTCTATAAATAGCCCTTACTTCCAACAATTACCCCTATTTTTTAACTTTTTGAATGGTTGTTTTTTGCAGCACCCAATCTAAATGATTCATCATCTTTCATATTTGTCGATCCAATCCAAATTATTCATCATCTTTCATATTCGTCGATCCAATACAAATGATTCATCATCTTTCATATTTGTCGATCTACTCCTACTATGCTTAAACTACCCGTACTTCTCTTAATACTTCAAAACAATCCTTTTTTTAATCCAACCACTAATTCTCTAAATGGCTCTTCCTTCCAACAATTGCTTCTATTTTTTAACTACTTTGAAGGGATGGTTTTTGCGGCACCCAATCCAAACGGTTCATCATCTTTCATATTTGTCGATCTACCCCTACTATGCTTAAACTACACCTACTTCTATTAATACTTCAAAATAGCCCTTCTTTTTAATCCTACCCCTAATTATCTAAATAGCCCTTACTTCCAACAATTACCCCTACTTTTTAACTACGGTGAAGTGTTGATTTTTGCAGCACCCAATCCAAATGATTCATCATCTGTCATATTTATCGATCTTCCGCTACTATGCTTAAACTACCCCTACTTCTCCTAATACTTCAAAACAACCCTTCTTTTTAATCCTGCCCCTAATTCTCTAAATAGCCCTTACTTCCAACAATTAACCCTATTTTTTAAATTTTGTGAAGGGTTGATTTTTGCAGCAGCCAATCCAAATGATTCATCATATTTCATATTTGTCGATCTACCGCTACAATGCCTAAACTACCTCTACTTCTCTTAATACTTAGAAACAACCCTTCTTTTTAATCCTACCTCCAGTTATATAAATAGCCATTACTTCCAACAATTACCCCTATTTTTTAACTTCTGTGAATGGTTGGTTTTTGCAGCACCCAAGCGAAATGATTCATCATCATTAATATTTGTTGATCCAATCCAAATGACTCATCATCTTTCATATTTGTCGATCTTCCCCAACTATGCTTAAACTACCCGAACTTCTCTTGATACTTCAAAACAGGCCTTCTTTTTAATCCTACAGCTAATTCTCTAAATGGCGCTTCCTTCCAACAATCAGCCCTTTTATTTAACTACTATGAAGGGTTGGTTTTTGTAAAACCCAATCCAGACGATGCGTCATCTTTTATATTTGTCGATCTACCCCTACTATGCTTAAACTACCCCTACTTCTCTTAATACTTCAAAACAACCCTTCTTTTTGATCGAACACCTAATTCTCTAAATAGCCTTACTTCCTACAAATACCCCTATTTTTTAACTACTATGAAGGGTTTGTTTTAGTAGCAACCAATCCAAACAATTCATCGTCTTTCATATTTGTCGATCTACCCCTACTATGCCTAAACTACCTCTACTTCTCTTTATACTTTGAAACAACCCTTCTTTTTAATCCTACCTCTAGTTCTATAAATAACCCTTACTTCCAACAATTACCCCTATTTTTTAACTTTTGTGAATGGTTGGTTTTTGCAGCACCTAATCCAAATGATTCATCATCTTTCATATTTGTCGATCCAATCAAAATGATTCATCCTCTTTCATATTTGTTGATCTACCCCTACTATGCTTAAACTACCGTACTTCTCTTAAAACTTCAAAACAAGCATTCTTTTTAATCCAACCACTAATTCTCTGAATGGCCCTTCCTTCTAACAATTACCCCTATTTTTTAACTATTGTGAAGGGCTGGTTTTTGCAGCACTCAATCCAAACGATTCATCATCTTTCGTATTTGTCGATCTACCCCTACTATGCCTAAACTACATCTACTTCTCTTAATACTTCAAAACAACCCTTCTTTTTAATCCTACCTCTAATTCTGTAAATAGCCCTTACTGCCAACAATTACCCCTATTTTTTAACTTCAATGAAGGGTTGGTTTTTGCAGCACCCAATCCAAATGATTCATCATCTTTCATATTTGTCAATCCAATCCAAATGATTCATCATCTTCCATATTTGTGGATCTACCCCTACTATGCTTAAACTACCCCTACTTTTCTTAGTACTTCAAAACAACCCTTCTTTTTAATCCTACCTCTAATTCTCTTAACAGCTCTTACTTCCAATAATTACCCCTATTTTTTAACTACAGTGAAGGGTTGTTTTTTGAAACATCAAATCCAAATGATTCATCATCTTTTATATTTGTCAATCTATCCCTACTATGCTTAAACTACGCCTACTTCTCTTAGTACTTCAAAACAACCCTTATTTTTAATCCATACCCTAATTCTCTGAATAGCCCTTATTTCCAAAAATTACCCCTATTTTTTAACTACTGTGAAGGGTTGGTTTTTGCAGCACACAATCCAAACGATTCATAATCTTTCATATTTGTCGATCTACCTTTACTATGCTTTAATTACCCCAACTTCTCTTAATACTTCAAAACAGTCCTTTTTAATCCTACCCCTGATTCTCTCAATAGCCCTTGCTGCCAAAAATTACTCCAATTTTTAAACTACTATGAAGGGTTGGTTTTTGCAGCACCCATTCCAAATGATTCATCATCTTTCATATTTTCAATCTACCCTAACTATGCTTAAACTACAAAAACTTCTCTTAATACTTCAAAACAACCCTTCTTTTTAATCCTACCCCTAATTCTCTAAATAATCATTCCTACCAACAATTACCCATATTTATTAACTTTTATGAAGGGCTGGTTTTTGCTGCCCACAATCCAAACGATTCATCATCTTTCATATTTGCCGATCTTCCCCTACTATGCTTAAACTACCCCTACTTCTCTTAATACTTCAAAACAATCTTTTTTTTAATCCAACTCCTAATTCTCTAAGTAGCCCTTCCAACAATTACCCCTATTTCAACTTCTGTGTAGGGTTGGTTATTACAACACCCAATCAAAACGATTCATCATCTTTCATATTTGTCGATCTACCCCTACTATGCTTAAACTACCTCTACTTCTCTTAATACTTCAAAACAACCCTTCTTTTTAATCCAACCCCTAATTCTCTAAATAGCCCTTACTTCCAAAAATTACCCCTACCTTTTAACTACTGTGATGCGTTGGTTTTTGCCGCACCCAATCCAAATGATTCATCATCTGTCATATTTATCGATCTTCCCCTACTGTGCTTAAACTGCCCTACGTCACTTAATACTTCAGAACAACCCTTCTTTTTAATCCAACCCTTAATTTTCTAAATAGCCCTTCCTTCCAAAAATTACCACTATTTTTTAGCTACTGTGAAGGGATGGTTTTTGCAGCTCCCAATCCAAACAATTAATCATCTCTCGTATTTGTCGATCAACCCCTACTATGCTTAAACTACCCCTACTTCTCATAAAACTTAAAAAAAAATCTTCTTTTTAATCCTGCCCCTAATTCTCTAAATAGCCCTTACTTCGAACAATTACCCCTATTATTTAATTTTGTGAAGGGTGGGTTTTTGCAGCAGTTTATCCAAATGATTCATCGTATTTCATATTTGTCGATCTACCCCTACTATGCCTAAACTACCTCTACTTCTCTTAATACTTTGAAACAACCCTTCTTTTTAATCCTACCTCTAGTTCTATAAATAGCCCTTACTTCCAACAATTACCCCTAATTTTTAACTTCTATGAATGGTTGGTTTTTGCAACACCCAATCCAAATGATTCATCATCTTTAATATTTGTCGATCCAATCCAAATGATTCATCATCTTTCATATTTGTCGATCTACCCCAGCTATGCTTAAACTACCCAAACTTCTCTTAATACTTAAAAATAGTCCTTCTTTTTAATCCTAAACCTAATTATTTAAACGGTGCTTCCTTCCAACAATTAGCCCTTTTATTTAACTACTGTGAAGGGTTGGTTTTTGCAACACCCAATCCAGACGATTCGTCATCTTTCATATTTGTCGATCTACCCCTACTGTGCTTAAACTACCCCTACTTCTCTTAATACTTCAAAATAACCCTTATTTTTAATCCTACCCATAATTCTCTAAATAGCCTTACTTCTAACAAATACCCCTATTTTTTAACTACTATGAAGGGTTTGTTTTAGTAGCACCCAATCCAAACGATTCATCATCTTTCATATTTGTCGATCTACCCCTACTATGCCTAAACTACCTCTACTTCTCTTAATACTTTGAAACAACTCTTCTTTTTAATCCTACCTCTAGCTCAATAAATAACCCTTACTTCCAACAATTACCCCTATTTTTTAACTTCTGTGAATGGTTGGTTTTTGCAGCACCCAATCCAAATGATTCATCATCTTTCATATTTGTCAATCCAATCCAAATGATTCATCATCTTTCATATTTGTCGATCTACCACCACTATGCTTAAACTACCCGTACTTCTCTTAATACTTCAAAACAAGACTTCTTTTTAATCCACACCCTAATTCTCTGAATGGCCCTTCCTTCCAACAATTACCTATATTTTTTAATTACTGTGAAGGGCTGGTTTTTGCAGCACTCAATCCAAACGATTCATCATCTTTCATATTTGTCGATCTAACCCTACTATGCCTAAACTGCATCTACTTCTCTTAATACTACGGAACAACCCTTCTTTTTAATCCTGCCTCTAATTTGTAAATAGCCCTTACTGCCAACAATTACCCCTATTTTTTAACTTCTATGAAGGGTTGGTTTTTGGAGCACCCAATCGAAATGATTCATCATCTTTCATATTTGTCGATCCAATCCAAATGATTCACCATCTTTCATATTTGTCGATCTACCCCTACTATGCTTAAACTACCCCTACATCTCTTAGTACTTCAAAATAGCCCTCTTTTTAATCCTACCCCTAACTCTCTTAAAAGTCCTTACTTCCAATAATTACCCCTATTTTTTAACTACAGTGAAGGGATGTTTTTTGCAACATCAAATCCAAATGATTCATCATCTTTCGTATTTGTAAATCTATACCTACTATGCTTAAACTACCCCTACTTCTCTTAGTACTTCAAAACAACCCTTATTTTTAATCCTTTCCCTAATTCTCTAAATAGCCCTTACTTCCAACAATTACCCCTATTTTTTAACTACTGTGAAGGGTTAGTTTTTGCAGCACACAACCCAAACGATTCATAATATTTCATATTTGTCGATCTTCCCCTACTATGCTTTAACTACCCCAAATTCTTTTAATGCTTCAAAACAGTCTTTTTAATCCTACCCCTAATTCTCTAAATATCCCTTACTGCCAACAATTACCCCAATTTTTTCACTACTATGAAGGGTTGGTTTTTGCATCACCCAATCCAAATGATTCATCATCTTTCATATTTTCGATCTACGCCAACTATGCTTAAACTACCGCTACTTATGTTAATACTTCAAAACAACCCTTCTTTTTAATCCTACCCCTAATTCTCTAAATAACCATTCCTTCCAACAATTTACCCTATTTATTAACTTCTGTGAAGGGTTCGTTTTTGCAACCCCAATCCAAACGATTCATCATCTTTCATATTTGTCGATCTACCCCTACTATGCTTAAACTACCCCTACTTCTCTTAATACTTCAAAACAGTCCTTTTTAATCCAACCCTTAATTGTCTAAATAGCCCTTACTTCCAACAATTAGCTCTATTTTTAATCTACTTTGAAGGGTTGGTTTATGCAGCACCCAATCCAAATGATTCATCATCTTTTATATTTGTCGATATAACCCTGTTATGCTTAAACTACCCCAACTTCTCTTAATACTTCAAAACAACCCTTCTTTTTAATCCAACCCCTAATTCTCTAAGTATCCCTTCCAACAATTACCCCTATTTTAACTTCTGTGTAGGGTTGGTTTTTGAAGCACCCAATCCAAACGATTCATCATCTTTCATATTTGTCGATCTACCCCTACTATGCTTAAACTACCCCCACTTCTCTTAATACTTCAAAACAAACCTTTTTTTTTAATCCTACCCCTAATTCTCTAAATAACCCTTACTTCCAACAATTACCCCTACTTTTTAACTACTGTGATGTGTTGATTTTTGCAGCACCCAAACCAAATGATTCATCCTCTATCATATTTATCGATCTTCCCCTACTTTGCTTAAACTACACCTACTTCTCTTAATACTTAAGGACAACCCTTCTTTTTAATCCAACCCCTAGTTCTCTAAATAGCCCTTCCTTCCAACGATTACCCCTATTTTTTAGCTACTATGAAGGGATTGTTTTTGCAGCACCCAATCCAAACGATAAATCATCTCTCATATTTGTCGATCGACCCCTACTATGCTTAAACTACCCCTACTTCTCATAATTCTTCAAAACAACCCTTCGTTTTAATCCTGCCCCAAATTCTCTAAATAGCCCTTACTTCCAACTGTTACCCCTATTTTTTAACTTTTGCAAAGGGTTGGTTTTTGCAGCAGCCAATCCAAAAGATTCATCATATTTCATATTTGCCGATCTACCCCTACTATGCCTAAACTAACTCTGCTTCTCCTAATACTTTGAAACAACCCTTCTTTTTAAGTGAAAATTAGGCTAACATCCCTAATTTGAAACTTAATTAAAGCCACGTCCACCCATACTTTTATTTATAAATCCGGTCCCTAAAATCAGATGCCGCCCAAACTTTTGATCACTTCCGCCTGCTCCTCAAGTCCCCTTCGCCTTTTTCAATTTGTGGCAAAAAAAAAATGCGCTCATGCATAAAAAAAAAATCTAAATTCTAGAAATAATCCCAGGAGCCCACGCAAACTGAAAAAAAAAGTTGCATACATGTATGCAACTATTACTGATAGTTGCATACATGTATGCAACTTTTTAAATACACATGCAAAAAAGATCCGCAAGCCTGCTGAATAATTGCATACAAGTATGTTGTTATTCAAAATAGCTGCATACTTGTATGCAGTAATGTGTTGAAAGCCGAAGGCGTGACAATATGTGCATACTTGAATGCATATTTTCAGCATAACTACATACTCGTATGCACATATGCAAGCATGCGTGTTTTCCATGCAGAAATCGAATAGATGCATGAAATCATGCATGTATTTCGGAAAATTTGCATACATGTATGCATATATGCTGCTGTATGATGCGGAATTGAAATAGATGCATACATGTATGCAACTATTTGAAATATGTGCATGTTTTTATGCATTTTACTGCATTTTTCGTTGTTTTGTGTATTTTTTGATTTTGACGTGTTTGTTGATTGATTTTCCACCTGATTTTTTTGGCGTGAACATGTTTTATTTAATCATGAATTTACGTGATTTTTTTATATTTTTTTATATATTTTTATATGTTTTTGAAAAATAGGGACCTAATTTACAATAAGTTTAGGACCAGATGTGAGCCTAATTTTGAAACTTAATAGGGACCTGTGACAAACGGACCCTCTTTTTAATCCTACCTCAAATTCTATAAATAGCCCTTACTTCCAACATTGGTTCTTCACCTTTCATATTTTTCCTAATCTAAATGATTCTTCACCTTTCATATTTTTCCATATACCCCTACTATGCTTAAACTACCCCTACTTCTCTTTATACCTCAAAACAACCCTTCTTGTTAATCCAACCCCTATTTTCTAATTTTCCCTTCCAACAATTACGCCTATTTTTTAACTTCTGTGAAGGGTTGGTTTTTGCAGCAACCAATCCAAACGATTCATCATCTTTCATTTTTGTCGATCTACCCTTACCATGCTTAAACAACTCTACTTCTCTTAATACTTCAAAACATCCCTCATTTTTAATCCTACCCCTAATTCTCTAAATAGCCCTTACTTCCAACAATTACCCCTACTTTTTTACTACTGTGAAGAATTGGTTTTTGCAGCACCCAATCAAAACAATTCATCATCTTTCATATTTATCGATCTACCTCTAATATGCTTAAACTACCCCTACTTCTCTTAATACTTCAAAACAAGACATATTTTTAATCCAATCCCTAATTCTCTAAATTGCCCTTCCTTCCAACAATTACCCCTATTTTTTAACTACTGTGAAGGGCTGGTTTTTGCAGCACCCAATCCAAACGATTAATCATCTTTCATATTTGTCGATCTATGCCTACTATGCCTAAACTACATCTACTTCTGTTAATACTTCGAAACAACCCTTCTTTTTAATCCTACATCTAATTCTATAAATAGCCCTTACTGCCAACAATTACCCCTATTTTTAACTTCTGTGAGGGGTTGGTTTTTCCAGCACCCAATCCAATTGACTCATCATCTTTTATATTTGTCGATCCAATCCAAATGATTCATCATCTTTCATATTTATCGATTTACCCGAACTATGCTTAAACTACTCAAACTTCTCGTAGTACTTCAAAAAAGTCCTTATTTTTAATCCTACCCCTAATTATCTAAATATCACTTCCTTCCAATAATTAGCCCTATTATTTAACTACTGTGAAGGGTTGGTTTTTCCAACACCCAATCCAAACGATTCGTCATCTTTCATATTTTTCGATTTACCCCTACCATGCTTAAACTACCCCTACTTCTCTTAGTACTTCAAAACAAACCTTCTTTTTAATCCTACACCTAATTCTCTAAATATCCCTTACTTCCAACGATTACCCCAATTTCTTAATTACCGTGAAGGGTTGGTTTTTGCAGTACCCAATCCAAACGATTCATAATCTTTCATATTTGTCGATCTACCCCTACTATGACTAAACTACCCGTACTTCTCTTAATACTTCAAAACCGCTCTTCTTTTTAAACCTACCCCCAATTCTCTAAATAGACCTTACTTCCAACAATTACGCCTATTTTTTAACTACTGTGAAGAGTTGGTTTTTACAGAACCCATTCTAAATAATTCACCATCTTTCACATTTGTCGATCTACCCCTACTATGCTTAAACTACCCCTACTTCTCTTAGTACTTCAAAACAGCCTTTCTTTTTAATCCTACCCCTAATTCTCTAAATAGCCCTTACTTCCAATAATTACCCCTGTTTTTTAACTACGGTGAAGGGTTGTTTTTTGCAACATCATATCCAAATGATTCCCCATCTTTTATATTTGTCAATCTATCCCTACCATGCTTAAACTACCCCTACTTCTCTTAGTACTTCAAAACAACCCTTATTTTTAATCCTTGCCCTAATTATCTAAATAGACCTTACTTCCAACAATTACCCCTATTTTTTAACAACTGTGAAGGGTTGGTTTTTGCAGCACACAATCCAAACGATTCATAATATTTCATATTTGTTGATCTACCCCTACTATGCTTTAACTACCCCAACTTCTCTTAATACTTCAAAACAGTCCTTTGTAATCCTACCCCTAATTCTCTAAATAGCCCTTGCTGCCAACAATTACCCAAAAATTTTAACTACTATGAAGGGTTGGTTTTTACAGTAACCAATCCAAATGATTCATCATCTTTCATATCTTCGATCTACCTCAACTATGCTTAAACTACCCCTACTTCTCTTAATACTTCAAAACAACCCTTCTTTTTAATCCTACCCCAAATTCTCTAAATAACCATTCCTTCCAACAATTACCCCTATTTATTAACTTCTGTGAGGGTTGGTTTTTGAAGCGCCCAATCCAAACGATTCATCATCTTTTATATTTGCCGGTATACCCCTACTATGTTTAAAGTACCCCTACTTCTCTTAATACTTCAAAACTGTCCTTCTTTTTAATCCGACCCTTAATTCTCTCAATAGCCCTTACTACCAACAATTACCCCTATTTTTTATCTACTTTGACGGGTTGGTTTTTGCAGCACCAATGTAAAAGATTAATTATCTTTTATATTTGTCGATATAACCCTACTATGCTTAAACTACCCCTACTTCTCTTAATACTTCAAAACAACCTTTCTTTTTAATCCAAACCCTAATTCTCTAGGTATCCCTTCCAACAATAAACACTATTTTAACTTCTGTGTAGGGTTGGTTTTTGCAGCACCCAATACAAACGATTCAGCATATTCCATATTTGTTGATCTACCCCAACTATGCTTAAACTACCCCTACTTCTCTTATTACTTCAAAACAGCACTTTTTTTAATCCTAACCCTAATTCTCTAAATAGCCCTTACTTCCAACAATTACCCTACTTTTTAACTACTGTGAAGTGATCGTTTTTGCAGCACCCAATCCAAATGATTCATCATCTGTTATATTTATCGATCTTCCTCTACTATGCTTAAACTACCCCTATGTCTCTTAACACTTCAAAACTACCCTTCTTTTTAATCCAACCCCTAATTCCCTAAATAGCACTTCCTTCCAACGATTACCCCTATTTTTTAGCTACTGTGAAGGGTTGGCTTTTGCAGCACCCAATCAGAACGATTCATCATCTTTCATATTTGTCGATCGACCCCTACTATGTTTAACTACCCCTACTTCTCATAATACTTCAAAACAACCCTTCTTTTTAATCCTGCCCCTAATTCTCTATATAGCCCTTACTTCCAACAATTACCGCTATTTTTTAACTTTTTTGAAGGGTTGGTTTTTGCAGCTGCCAATCCAAATGATTCATCATATTTCATATTTGTCGATCTACCCCTACTATGCCTAAACTACGTCTACTTCTTTTAATACTTTGAAACAACCCTTCTTTTTAATCCTACCTCTAGTTCTATAAATAGCCCTAACTTCCAACAATTACCCCTATTTTTTAACCTCTGTGAATGGTTGGTTTTTGCAGCACCCAATCCAAATGATTCATCATGCTTCATATTTGACGATCCAATCCAAATGATTCGTCATCTTTCATATTTGTCGATCTACCCCTACAATGCTTAAACTAACCAAACTTCTATTAATACTTCTAAACAGTCCTTCTTTTTAATACTGCACCTAATTCTCTAAACGGTGCTTCCTTCCAACAATTAGCCCTTTTATTTAACTACTGTGAAGGTTTGGTTTTTGTAACACCCAATCCAGACGATTCGTCATCTTTCATATTTGTCGATCTACCCCAACTATGCTTAAACTACCCCTACTTCTCTTAATACTTCAAAACCACCCTTCTTTTTAATTCTACCTCTAATTCTATAAATAGCCATTCCTTCCAACAATTACCCCTATATTTTGACTTCTGTGAAGGGTTGGTTTTTGCAGCATCCAATCCAAACGATTCATCATGTTTTATATTTGTCGATCTACCCCTACTATGCTTATACTACCCCTACTTCTCTTAATACTACAATACAAGCCATCTTTTTAATCCAACCCCTAATTCTCTAAATGGCCCTTCCTTCCAACAATTACCCCTATTTTTTAACTACTGTGAAGGGCTGGTTTTTGCAGCACCCAATCCAAACGATTCTTCATCTTTCATATTTGTCGATCTACCCTACTATGCCTAAACTACATCTACTTCTATTAATACTTCGAAACAATCCTTATTTTTAATCCTACCTCTAATTCTCTAAATAGCCCTTACTGCCAAAAATTACCCCTATTTTTTAACTTCTGTGAAGGGTTGGTTTTTGCATCACCCAATCCAATTGATTCATCATATTTCATATTTGTCGATCCAATCCAAATGATTCATCATCTTTCTCATTTATCGATTTACGCAAACTATGCTTAAGCCCCCCAAACTTCTCTTAGTACTTCAAAAAGGTTCTTCTTTTTAATCCTACCCTTAATTCTCTAAATAGCGATTCCATCCAATAGTTAGCCCTATTATTTAACTACTGTGAAGGGTTGGTTTTTGGAACACCCAATCCAAATGATTTGTCATCTTTCATATTTGTCGTTTTACCCCTACTATGCTTAAACTACCCCTACTTCACTTAATACTTCAAAACAAACCTTCTTTTTAATCTTACGCCTAATTCTCTAAATAGCCCTTACTTCCAACGATTACCCCTATTTTTTAATTACTGTGAAGGGTTGGTTTTTGTAGCACACAATCCAAACGATTCATCATCTTTCACATTTGTTGATCTACCCCTACTACGCCTAAACTACCCCTACTTCTCAATACTTCAAAACAACTCTTCTTTTTAAACCTACCCCTAATTCTCTAAATAGCCCTTACTTCCAACAATTATGCCTATTTTTTAACTACTGTGAAGAGTTGGTTTTTACAGCACCCAATCTAAATGATTCATCATCTTTCATATTTGTCGATCTACCCCTACAATGCTTAAACTACCCTTACTTCTCTTAGTACTTCAAAATAGCCCTTCTTTTTAACCCTACCCCTAATTCTCTAAATAGCCCTTACTTCCAATAATTACCCCTATTATTTAACTATAGTGAAGGGTTGTTTTTTGCAACATCAAACCCAAATGATTCATCATCTTTTATATTTGTCAATCTATCCCGACTATGCTTAAACTACCCCTACTTCTCTTAGTACTTCAAAACAATCCTTATTTTTAATCCTTGCCCTAATTCTCTAAATAGCCCTGACTTCCAACAATTACCCCTATTTTTTTACTACTGTGAAGGCTTGGTTTTTGTAGCACACAAACCAAACGATTCTTAGTCTTCCATATTTGTTGATCTACCCCTACTATGCTTTAACTACCCAACTTCTCTTAATACATCAAAATAGTCCTTTTTAATCCTACCCCTAATTCTCTAAATAGCCGTTGCCGCCAACAATTACCCCAATTTTTTAACTGCTATGAAGGGTTGGTTTTTGCTGCACCCAATCCAAATGATTCATCATCTTTCTAATTTCGATCTACCCCAACTATGCTTAAACTACCCCTACTTCTCCTAATACTTCAAAACAGCCCTTCTTTTAAATCCTACCCCTAATTCTCTAAATAACAGTTCCTTCCAACAATTACCCCTATTTATTAACTTCTGTGAAGGGTTGGTTTTTGCTGCCCCCAATCCAAACGATTCATTATCTTTCATATTTGCCGGTCTACCCCTACTATGCTTAAACTACCCCTACTTCTCTTAATACTTCAAAACAGTCTTCTTTTTAATCCAACCCTTAATTCTCTAAATAGCCCTTACTTCCAACAATTACCCCTATTTTTTAACTACTTTGAAGGGTTGGTTTTTGCAGCACCAAATCTAATTGACTCATCATCTTTTATATTTGTCGATATACCCCTGCTATGCTTATACTACCCCAACTTCTATTAATACTTCAAAACTAACCTTCATTTTAATCCAACCCCTAATTCTCTAAATAGCCCTTCCTTCCAATAATTACCCCTATTTTTTAGCTACTGTGAAGGGATGGTTTTTGCAGCATCCAATCCAAATGATTCATCATCTCTCATATTTGTCGATCGACCACTACTATGCTTAAACCACCCCTACTTCTCATAATACTTCAAAACAACCCTTCTTTTTACTCCGGCCCCTAATTCTCTGTATAGCCCTTACTTCCAACAATTACCCCCAATTTTTAACTTTTGTGAAGAGTTGGTTTTTGCAGTAGCCAATCCAAATGATTCATCATATTTCATATTTGTCGATCTACCCCTACTATGCCTAAACTACCTCTACTTCTCTGAATACTTTAAAACAACCCTTCTTTTCAATCCTACCTCTAGTTCTATAAATAGCCCTTACTTCCAACAATTACCCCTATTTTTTATATTCTTTGAATGGTTGGTTTTTGCAGCACCCAATCCAAAGGATTCATCATCTTTCATATTTGTTGATCCAATCCAAGTGATTCATCGTCTTTCATATTTTTCGATCTACCCCAACTATGCTTAAACTACCCAAACTTCTCTTAATACTTCAAAACATTCCTTCTTTATAATCCTACATCTAATTCTCTAAATGGGGCTTCCTTCCAACAATTATCCCTTTTGTTTAACTACTGTGAAGGGTTGGTTTATGCAACACCCAATCCAGACGATTCGTCATCTTTCATATTTGTCATCTACCCCAAATATGCTTAAACTACCCTACTTCTCTTAATACTTCAAAACAGCCCTTCTTTTTAATTCTATCCCTAATTCTATAAATAGCCATTCCTTCCAAAAATCATCCCTATTTTTTGACTTCTGTGAAGAGTTGGTTTTTGCAGCATCTAATCCAAACAATTCATCATCTTTCATATTTGTCGATCTACCCCTACCATGATTATACTACCCCTACTTCTCTTAATACTTCAATATTGTCCTTCTTTTTAATCCAACCCCTAATTCTGTAAATAGCCCTTACTTCCAACAATTACCCCCATTTTTAACTACTGTGAATGGTTGGTTTTTGTAGCATCCAATCTAAATGATCCATCATCTTTCATATTTGTCTATATACCCCTACTATGCTTAAACTACCCCTACTTCTCTTTATAACTCAAAACAACCCTTCTTTTTAATGCAACCCCTAATTCTAAAAATAGCTATTCCTTCCCATAATTACCCCTATTTTTTAGCTACTGTGAAGGGATGGTTTTTGCAGCATCCAATCCAAACGATTCATCATCCCTCATATTTGTCGATCGACCCCGTCTATGATTAAACCACCCCTACTTCTCATAATACTTCAAAACAACCCTTCTTTTTAATCCTGCCCCTATAAATAGCCCTTACTTCCAACAATTACCCCTATTTTTAAATTTTGTGAAGGGTTGGTTTTTGCAGCACCCAATCCAAACGATTCATCATCTCTCATATTTGTCGATCGACCCCTACTATGCTTAAACTACGCCTACTTCCATAATACTTCAAATCAACCCTTCTTTTAAATCCTACCCCTAATTCTCTAAATAGACCTTACTTCCAACAATTACCCCTATTTTTTAAATTTTGTGAAGGGTTGGTTTTTGCAGTAGCCAATCCAAATAATTCGTCATATTTCATATTTGTCGATGTACCCCTACTATGCCTAAACTACCTCTACTTATCTTAATAATTTGAAACAACCCTTCTTTTTAATCCTACCTCTAGTTCTATAAATAGCCTTACTTCCTACAAAACCCCTATTTTTTAACTACTACGAAGGGTTTGTTTTAGTAGCACCCAATCCAAATGATTCATCATCTTTCATATTTGTCGATCTACCCCTACTATGCCTAAATTACCTCTACTTTTCTTAATACTTTGAAACAACCCTTCTTTTTAATCTTACCTCTAGTTCTATAAATAGCCCGCCCTTACTTCCAATAATTACCCCTATTTTTTAAATTATTTGAATGGTTGGTTTTTGTAGCACCCAATCCAAATGATTCATCATCTTTCATATTTGTCGATCCAATCCAAGTGGTTCATCATCTTTCATATTTGTCGTTCTAACCCTACTATGCTTAAACTACCCGTACTTCTCTTAATACTTCAAAACAAACATTCTTTTTAATCCAACCCCTAATTCTCTGAATGGCCCTTCCTTCCAATAATTACCCCTATTTTTAAACTACTGTGAAGGGCTAGTTTTTACAACACTCAATCCAAACGATTCATCATCTTTCATATTTGTCGATCTACCCCTACTATGCCTAAACTACATCTACTTCTCTTAATACTTTGAAACAATCCTTCTTTTTAATCCTACCTCTACTTCAGTAATTAGCCCTTACTGCCAACAATTACCCCTATTTTTTAACTTCTATGAAGGGTTGGTTTTTGCAGCACCCAATCCAAATGATTCATCATATTTCATATTTGTCGATCCAATCCAAATGATGCACCATCTTTCATATTTGTCTGTCTACCCCTGCTATGCTTAAACTACCCCTACTTCTCTTAGTACTTCAAAACAACCCTTCTTTTTAATCCTAGCCCTAATTCTCTAAATAGCCCTTACTTCCGGTAATTACCCCCATTTTTCAACTATAGTGAAGTGTTGTTTTTTTGCAACATCAAATCCAAATGATTCATCATCTTTTATATTTGTCAACCTTTCCCTACTGTGCTTAAACTACCCCTACTTCTCTTAGTACTTCAAAACAACCCTTATTTTTAACCCTTGCCCAAATTCTCTAAATAGACCTTATTTCCAACAATTACCCCTATTTTTTAATTACTGTGAAGTGTTGGTTTTTGCGGCACACAATCCAAACGATTCATAATCTTTCATATTTGTCGATCTACGCCTACAATGCTTTAACTACCCCGACTTCTCTTAATATTTCAAAACAGTCCTTTTTAATCCTACCCTTAATTCTCTAAATAAGCCTTGATGCCAACAATTACCCCAATTTTTTAACTACTATGAAGGGTTGTTTTTTGCTGTACCCAATCAAAATGATTCATCATCTTTCATATTTTCGATCTACCCCAACTATGCTTAAACTACAGCTACTTCTCTTAATACTTCAAAACAGCCCATCTTTTTAATCCTACCCCTAATTCTCTAAATAACCATTCCTTCCAACAATTACACCTATTTATTAAATTCTGTGAAGGGTTCGTTTTTGCAGCCCCCAATCCAAACGATACATCATCTTTCATATTTGCCGATCTACCCCTACTATGCTTAAACTACCCCTACTTCTGTTAATACTTCAAAACAGTCCTTCTTTTTAATCCAACCCTTAATTCTCTAAATAGCCCTTACTTCCAACTATTAACCCTATTTTTGAACTACTTTGAAGGGTTGGTTTTTGCAGCACCCAATCTAAATGATTCATCATCTTTTATATTTGTCGACATACCCCGGCTATGCTTAAACTACCCCTACTTCTTTAAATACTTAAAAACAACCCTTCTTTTTAATCCAACCACTAATTCTCTAAATAGCCCTTCCTTCCAACAATTACCCCTATTTTAACTTCTGTGTAGGGTTGGTTTTTACAGCACCCAGTCCAAATGATTCATCATCTGTCATATTTATCGATCTTCCCCTACTATGCTTAAACTACCCCTACTTCTCTTAATACTCCAAAACAACCCTTCTTTTTAATCCAACCCCTAATTCTCTAAATAACCCCTCCTTCCGATGAATACCCCTGTTTTTTAGCTATTGTGAATGGATGGTTTTTGCAGCACCAAATCCAAACGATTCATCATCTCTCATATTTGTCGATCGACCCCTACTATGTTGAAACTACCCCAACTTCTCATAATACTTCAAAACAACCCTTCTTTTTATTCCTGCCCCTAATTCTATAAATAGTCTTTACTTTCATCAATTACCCCTATTTTTTAACTTTTGTGAATCTTGGTTTTTACAGCAGCCAATACAAATTATTCATCATATTTCATATTTATCGATCTACCCCTACTATGCCTAAACAACCTCTATTTCTCTTAATACTTTGAACCAACCCTTCTTTTTAATCCTACCTCTAGTTCTATAAATAGCCCTTACTTCCAACAATTAACCCAATTTTTTAACTTCTGTGAATGGTTGGTTTTTGCAGCACCCAATCCAAATGATTCATCATCTTTCATATTTGGCGATCCTATCCAAATGATTCATCATCTTTCATATTTGTCTATCTACCCCTACTATGCTTAAACTACCCGTTCTTCTCTTAATACTTCAAAACAGTTTTTTTTAATCCGACCCCAAATTCTCTAAATGGCTCTTCCTTCCAACAATTACCCCTATTTTTTAACTACTGTGAAAGGCTAGTTTATGTAGCACCCAATCCAAACGATTCATCATCTTTCATATTTGTTGATCTACCCCTACTATGCTTAAACTACCCCAACATCCCTTAATACTTCAAAACAACCCTTCTTTTTAATCCTACCCCTAATTCTCTAAATAGCCATTACTTCCAACAATTAACCCTACTTTTTAACTACTGTGAAGTAAATTTTTTTATGCAGCACCCAATCCAAATTATTCATCATCTGTCATATTTATCGATCTTCCCCTACTATGCCTAAACTACCCCTACTTCTCTAAATACTTCAAAACAACCCTTCTTTTTAATCCAACCCCTAATTCTCTAAATAGCCCTTCCTTCCAACAATTACCCCTATTTTTTAACTACTGTATAGGGATGGTTTTTGTAGCACCCACTGCAAACGATTCATCATCTCTCATATTTGTCGATCAACCCCTACTATGCTTAAACTACCCTTACTTCTCATAATACTTCAAAATAACCCTTCTTTTTAATCCTACCCCTAATTCTCTAAATAGCACTTACTTCCAAAAATTACCCCTATTTTTTAACTTTTCTGAATGGTTGGTTTTTGCAGCAACCAATCCAAATGATTCATCATATTTCATATTTGTCGATCTACCCCTACTATGCATAAAATACCTCTACTTCTCTTAATACTTTGAAACAACCCTTCATTTTAATCCTACCTCAAGTTCAATAAATAGCCATTACTTCCAACAATTACCCCTATTTTTAAATTTTGTGAATGGTTGGTATTTGCAGCACCCGATCCAAATGATTCATCATCTTTCATATTTGTTGATCCAATCTAAATGATTCATCATGTTTCATATTTGTCGATCTACCCCAACTATGCTTAAACTGTCCAAACTTCTCTTAATACTTCAAAACAGTCCTTCTTTTTAATCCTACACCTAATTCTCTAAATGGCGCTTCCTTCCAAAAATTAGCCCTTTTATTTAACTACTGTGAAGGGTTGGTTTTTGCAACACCCAATCTGTAACACCCCACCTCCGCTAGGTTTACTCACAAAGGGAATGCACTAGTTTTGGAGGAGTGTAACAAGGTAAACAATCATAGAATTATTACAAGACAGAACATAAATAAAATAGCAAAAGAATCAAAAGCTAAATTTCATTACTTTCAAAAAAAGTCAAAACCTTTTACATCCAAAGTACCAAATAGCCAAAGTCATTATTTTCCATTACAAAAAATTCTATCTGGCATAAACAAAGAAGCATAAACTTAAAACAACAAAAATAGCTTAATTCCCCAAAGGTAGCAGAAATGCAGCCATAGCATAGCTCAAGATCAAACCATACATGAGCTGAACCGCAAGCAAGCGAAATCCAAGCTATGTGCTAGAGTTTCCTCCCTGAGAACATAGGGGAAAACGGAAGAAAAAGAGGCGAAAGAAAATGGGTCAGTCATAAAGACTAGTACGTCCACGTGACTTTCAGCATAAAAACAGGTAAAGGTAACACGACCTGTATAAATTGAAAGTAAACATAAGGATGCTGTCAAGATGGTCAAGATAGACTAAGATAACATGATAATTCCAGTATAGGTCAAGTATAGCATCACATGTTCAAGGTTCGCTGCACCAACTGTACTATTCTCCCAAACCCATGTCTTATATTAATCATGAAATGATCCCTTGGCCCAATATCATGAAATGACCCATTACTAGGTCCAACAGAACGATCCACTAATCGATCGGCTCCCAACAAGTTCTAGCTCGTTGTGTGTCTGTGTCATACGGCCCTATCACAAATGTAGCCACTTGTGCTAGGTCCACCATAGGGTGTATCAAGCCCTAGGGTGCCAACCACCGACACGAATCAAGCATGCACAGATAAACCTACTGATACCCGATGCCTCTTTTTCAACACCAGACCACGTACACGACCATAGCCCGCCTAAACCTACTCTGGCGCACCAACACAGTCGTCGCTCTAGTCGCTTACAATCAGCCCAGTAATCGTGCCCCACCCTACCTAGTTACAGGGTACCGTGATACATCTAGTGGGTTACTGCTGAAATGGACCGCGTAACTAGGGTTTCCGTCCAATAGGTAAAGTGTTGTCATTTAAATTCGTGACTTCACCCTTATCAGTCTAGCATGTCAAGTTGGCTAAGTGTTGTCATTCAAGTTCGTGACTTAACCCGCCTACATGTCATGTCAAATTTGACTAAGTGTTGTCGTTCAAGTTCATGACTTAGCCCTACGAATCATGTATCAAGTTGGTTAAGTGTTGTCTTTCATGTTCATGACTTAACCCTATCATGTGTCATTAATTCATTAATGCAGCCGAACCTCTCACGTCAGACCTGTTGTTGTGGTCACTGCATATGCCGGGTGGTTCCGGGCAGATTTCCACCACAACTCAGTCTGACCTCGGGTTTTCAAGTGCGGTATGACCAACTACCCACATTGGATCTTATTGTTTGCAGTAACTGGATTTGCCGGGCGGTTCCGGGCAGAATTGTAAGGACCCGTGACTTCCCCGTGAAGGAAAGAGCGGGTACTTTGAGAACAACACACAAAAGAACACAGACGGAAGAACATTTCATTGCTATTACAATAATTCCATCAGATACAAGAATATACAGAGTATAAATGAATAAATTACATTCGATAAATATCAGAGGTTACAATAAATTACATAGCAACAGAAAATAATACAAAGCACAACTGAGGGTGATATACGGATACAGAGCTTTCCGGATACCATTCCAGCTGCAAACCAGGATCCTGTGAATAAAAATCTGCAAAACCAAAACTACTAGCTGCCCGTGCGGAAAATAGGGGCACCCAGTGTTTAGGTTAAAACAATAAACTCCAGGTCAGTCATGTGACTGGTGTGAGAACTAAAACAGTTATTTAATTCAATTTTAAAAGAGTGTAATTCAAGGGACCACGCCGTATAACACGGAACGGGTTTCCTCCCAAGAATACCAGTGCATAGGATAAACAACGCAATGCTTTTTCGAAAAATGAAGCTATTATAAGACCCAGGTCCCATCACACAATACAACGCAAGCCGGAGGATAGGGTTTTCCCTTATAATAGCCAAACATGCTTGATACGTTTAAAACAAATCATTTGATACTATAATAAGTGTATAGTGTCAAAACAATTTCAATCATAAATATAAATCATAGACGGCATAGCATCCCATGCTACTATGTCGCCATACTAGGCTCTACAAATAAAGCCGCAATATCACGTATTGGAAATTGGATTCCGTCATGAGTCGAGGCAAGGGGAAAGCTCCTCTCCGCGTTCGAGACACTCTAGCAAATGTCCCAGGGCTACGCACTCTGGGCAACCCCTGGATCTTCAGGGCCGGTCCTCACTTACGTTAGAGGATTAGTATTCCTGAACACACGTTTCCCGGTCCTTACAGACCTAAAATCGAGGCGCCTCATCCAACAACCACAAAGGTGAAAAGTATATAAATGTCAGGGCTGGTAAGTCACTGACACCACCAAAGCTAGAAAGAAACGTCGTGCTCTCCCTGCAGTCCGTATCCCGTTTTTAACTCATACCGAGGTGTGAGGCTCGCGAATTCACGTTATACATAAAGCTGCCATGTAGGCCGTGCTTTGATCATCAACCACAAGACTCTGCTTTTCAACAAAAGCCTTGATCATTGCATCTTAGCGTGCCACACATGCAATTCATGCCATGCGACTGATGTCCATCGATATACAACCTCTGAGCTCGTACGTCTCAGAGAAGGGCGTTAAGCAAAAGAATAAATTCTCCGCCGCCAAACAGATGTGTATTTAATAGAAATCAATCAACATAGAATAAAATCCAATGTCAGATACACAATCCATTTACAAGTCCGTTCTGGGTCTGAACGAAACCGGAGGCACTTTCCTCGCATATCCATCCATCTCCAAGTACGTCTGGACGACCACCAACTATTTCCATCCTCTTGGGTGTACAGCCCAATCAGGATCGTCAGTAATTACCCAATCAGTCCGGTCTTCGACCACCGTCTTCATCTTCGACTTATCGTCGAATTGGTTATTCAGAATGGGTATAAACTCGGCCTTTCCGAATAACCCGCGTATATTAAAAACAAATGTTACACAAACACAACATACGCCTCATTCCAGTTCAGAATATTCTTTTATTCCCAAAATCACATTTTTAGGGAAAGGTTCCCATTAATTTTATCCAAGATAAATTCTTTAAAATCTATCCTTTAATCTTCCTTTGGATGTCATTTCAAACCAAATTATGGTTTTTCAAACTAGTCAAGATTAGCGAACCACATCGAAGTAATTATTTATTTTATTTCCCAATCACAACCTATTCATCCCATGAAGCAAAACTGGTAATACTCCATATCTAATACTATGGTGTTATCGGTAAGATTAATTACCATTTCACGTTCAAATCTAATTAAAGATTTAACTATCGCTTTGGAGCAAAACTGGCGATACTCCATTCTCGCTCATTTCTAAATTTGATAATTTAGATTATAGATTTACATTTCAATCTAATTGCAGATTCGTTAAAACTCCTTTTACTGGGTTAAAGAACTAATGTACTTTAAAACACAGTTCACGACAAACCCAAATCACATTCTATTTATTATCGTGTTAAAGAACTAGTTTTATTTAAAACACAGTTCACGATAAACCCATGAATCAATTCTATTTAATTCAAATCAAATATATTAGGAATTCCGATTATTTAAAACCCCTTTTTAAATCTAATTTATTTTCTTAAAAACAAATCGGGTTTTAAATTTAGTTCAAACTAGTTCATTTTGATAAAAATCTATTTTTATCTTTTCAAATATGGAGTTTTTCATCCCAAATTTTCCCAAATCATTTCTTATGATTTTACACAAATTATTGATATTTTTAATAATTTTATCAAGGCCCGTACAGTCGATTTCCATCAACGACCATCGAATTGCACTTACAACGACCTTTTTCAAATTTGATTTGGACGTATCTCCAAATCCAACCGTTAGATTTCAAATTTCCAATATTCGTTAGAAAGCTCTTTTCGATACGAACCCAACGGTTCCGGTTTTAGGAGAATCCGACGGTCCAATCTCCCGTAATGTCCGTTTGAAATAAATGGTCGAAATTCACGAACTACCGCGGCGCGGCGCGTTCTATTCAGGCCATTATATTATATATATAATATATATAATATATATTTCGTCGATTTCTATTTAAAACGAATTATATAAATAGTTTTGAATTCGTTTCAAAAAAATTTCAACTTCCATTTCAATCCAAAGCTAAATTGAATTTTTCTTTATAAATTCGTTTTAAAATTCATTTCTATTCAAATTTCAATTCAGTTTGAATTCATTTCAATTCGCTTTCTATTCAATTTGAATTCGTTTTCAATTCGATTCAATTTCAAAGTCGTTTTCTGTTCGATTCAATTCAAATTGGTTTTCTATTCGATTCAATTCAAATTGGTTTTGTAAAGACCCGGGTTTCGCCCGTCCTTAATCGACCGAAAGATCGACCAAGACCGTTCGAATCCCGAATACTTTAACTTTGGGAATACAACAACATCAGAACTATAAACAGCAAACTTTTATAAACAATTTAAAATGTTTACATCAGAGTACAGAATATCAGAGTACATCAAAATATATTACAGCGGAAGATTAAATTTACATTAAATTATAATACATTGCAGCGGAAATAAATACTAATACAGCGGAAGTCTTGTCTATATTCTGGACACAGCTTTATGCTTCAATCCAGTATCCTGCCCGAGAGATAAACCTGTAGATAACTACTCGACTGCCCGTGCGGAAGAGAGGGCACCCAAGTTTGCAAAAAGGGGGAAACAAACATGGGTCAGTCATGGGACTGGTGTGAGAATTCTTAACTAACATAACTACTAGTAATAGGGCAAATCCAAGGACCACGCCGCTAACGCGGAACGGGTTTACTCCAATGGATTGCTGTGCATAACAGTAAAGTAAATCGTCAAATAACGCAATGCTTTTTAGAAAAATGAAACCACCATAAGACTCAGGTCCCATCACACAATGCAACGCACACCAGAGGATAGAGTTTTACCTTATGGTGATTAAAAGATGATAGATACGTAAAAACGATATTATTATTAGTGTGTATATGTTTTAATAAAACATTTCAATCATAATACCAATCCTAGGAAGCATAGGTACCATATATTATGCCTCCGTACTAGTAATACAATCAAAACCGCATGGGGCGTATTGGAAGTTTGGATTTCCATCATGAGTCAAGGCTAGAGCGGAGATCCTTACCGATTCGAGACACTCTAGCTAGTGTCTCAGGATTCCCCGTAGTGAACCCTTGGATCTTGCAGGGCCGGTCCTCACATACAGCTTTGAGGATTGGCAATTCCTAAGCACACGTTCCCCGGTCCTATAGGACCTATCCGAGGCGCCTCATTCCATCATCCACATAAGTAAAATGCCAGGCTGTGATAAAACCCAAACACCACTTCTAGCTAGAAAGAAACGTGCTACTTTCCCTGCGTTCCCTTCACCCGTTTTAGACTCCACTGGTTTGTGAGGCTCGTGAGGCTACGTAATACACAAAGCTCTGCTTATTCTAGCGGTGCTTTGATCGTCACCACAAGGTTCTGCTTTCCAACAAGAAACCTTGATCATTGCATCTTAGTATGCCACACTGTCACTCCATACCATACCATTGCTTATCTACCAATACATAAATGGGTGTTAAGTAGAGAATAAATTCTCCACCACCAACATTTATATATTAACAGAAAATCAACAATATGATATATAACGAGGTACGATGTCAGACACACCATCCATTTAAACTTATGCTCTGGGTCTGAACGAAAGTCAATCCGTACAAATCAGCACTACGTCCGGACGGACGCCCTCTCAGCCCCTTCAAGGTAGCTACTCCCTTCATGGGCCTCAATAGCATCAACATCCATTCGATGTGAAGATTGTCGGTCTTGTCACCGTCTTCAATCATTCGACTATTCATCGTCGTATTCATTATTCAGAATGGGTTGGACCCGGACTTTCTGAATAACTTGCGTTGATTTAAAAACATAAATTGATAAAATTCAACCAACGCCTCATTCCAATTCCGAATATTCCTTAAAAGTATCCAATTTCTTAGGGATAGGTTCCCATTAATTTTATCAAAGATAAATCTTTAATATTTATTCTTTAATCTCTATTTATCCATATTAAACCAAATTAAGGTTTATTCAAACTAATCGGAATTTTACGCTTTACCGAAATTACCAATTTATTAATCCCAATTAGTCTCCGGTAAACTTAATTACCTTTTCCGTTTAAATCTAATTAAAGATTTAATTAACGCTTGGAGTTAAACTGGTGGAACTCCATTATTGTTTATTTCCTTAATTCAATAATTTACTTAATTCCCCTTTTTAAAATCTTATTAACGATTTTATTCAAAACCTTATTTAGATTTTACTTTCAAAAATCATTATTAAATGATTATTCAATAGTTAGGGAATTAATGCTATCATAAATCTAGGTTAAAGAATAAATGTTATTTAAAACATAATTCACAATAAACCCAAATTCACATTTCTGTTATTTCCAATTTAATAAATTAAATTAGGAAATTTCGTTCAAATCTTAATTAAAAGATTTATATTCATCTCACTATTCATTGAGGTTCTAAGAATTGATGTTATTCAAACATTAATCAACCAAAATCAATTTGATATTAAATATAAGACTTTAAATAAAAATTAGAACGACTTAAATTCAATATCAAATTCCAAAACCAACGGCAATCATTTCGGAAAAAAGCGATAATAAGTGTCTTCCAAATTTCCAAAATAATAACCGTTTAATTACGGAAATTAATATTGAAATAATCCGTACTTAATTTCCACTCAAGCCTATTTCAAATATTCATTGAAATTACGTGGTTATGATAAAACCACTTTTACTTCCTTTTATTTATTTATAAAATAAATAAATCCCTTTTCGCAAAATATTATTTATTTTGAAATTTAACTCTTTCAATATTCATTTTCAAATGAATAAGATATTTCATACAGGTTAAAATGGCATTATCATTTTAAAACGGACTAAAAAGCCCAACTCGTTATTATATTTCAATTTCATACTGGGCCAGACTTCTCACATTAAACCTACAACTTGTGGATGCTGGATATGCCGGTTGGATCCGGGCAGACTTATTCCACAGTTGGGCTTAACCTCGAGTCAAAACCCAATTCATATATGTATACTTGGACCTCTCACATTAGGCCCAACATTTATGGCTACTGGATATGCCGGTTGGGTCCGGGCAGACTTCCACCATAAACGTGACCTAACCTCGTGTCCAAATATAATTATAATTTTTAATTATAAATATTATCCAAGAATATTATTTTAAAATGTTTTATATTTTAAAATATCCAACTACTTAATATCATTCCTTACTTGAAATGTTCTTTCATATAAAACTTTATTATTCCATTTCAATACATATTAACTTTCCATATTATTATGATATTATAATAATAATTATTTTCAAAACGGTTTTAATTGTGATATTAAAACCTACCGCTTCAATATTAAAATGAAATCAATTTCCCAAATTAAATGTTAACATAAAACGGTATCTTTAAATTTCAAATCTTCTTATTAAAGTTGGAAGATAATTTACCCATTTCTAGGATTTGTTTTGTAACTTTCCAAATAAATAAGATTTGATCTTCTCAATTCAATCGTCAATTAATTTCGTTAATTGAGTAATAAATGGAAATTAATTTACTTCATTCAAAACTAGAATGAAATATGATCAATTCAAAACTTCTTTATCATTTCCTTTTTAAATAGCGAATACATCATCCCTTATTTCAATTGCCAATTAATTTCATTTATTGAAATAAAAAAAAGGGAATTTATTACATTCATTCAAAAGCTTTTATTCTATACTTTAAAACAGTAAATACACAATTCCTAAATTTAATTACCAATTAATTGCATTAATTGAATATTTATTTATTTAACTCAAAGTTGGAATGAGACCCACTATTTCCATATAAATTAATTATACGGAAAATCAAACATTAATTATATCACAATTTCAAACATCCATCCAAAGTGCATTTCTAATTATTCCAAGGGTGACGTGTATTCAAATGTCAACCCTTAACCCGTGTGGGGTTTCAGCCAACACAATTCACATATTATAAAATAAACTGTGCTTCTGGACGATGTGTAAAAATTTATCGTCCACTCACATGAACAAGCCAAGGTCGCTTGTAAATGGCAGTGTATACAAGTGCATTAAATTATGACATAAATGGTATAACCAATTAACGATGTTCACCTAATAGGTATTAATTACATTCTTTTGAATGGAACCGATTTAGAATAAAACTCCCTTTTGTATCATTTCAATTTAATGTAATCGGTCCATGTTTTAAGTATTTCCTTTTTAATCCATTCATAAATAAAGAATAAATTTATTCAATTTAATTTTTTTTCCAAAATAAAGAATAACACTTTATCATTCTAGTCCTTTTAAAAATAAAGAACGTCACTTTCATTCATTTTAGTCCAAATAAATTCATGTTCACAAAAACCTTATTTTATTTTCAAAATAAAAATAAAAAAACCAAAACTTTATTTATTAAAAATAAAGATCAAATTTTCATTTAATCCAAAACAAAATCAAAACTTTATTCTTCAAAAATAAGGATCCAAACTTTATTTTTATAATTATTCGTTTCATTAAAACGACGTTACAGGTCAAGTGTAGTTATAGCGCTGTTATTCCAAAAATTGAATTACACATACCTCAAGATCTAACCGTTGGAAATTTTCAAACTTGGTATTGGTGGAAAGATTTTTCCAAAGCGGATCCAACGGATCCAGTTTTGGAAAAATCCAACGGTTGGATCTTCCGTTATAGTCATTCAAAGTTTGAAACTCAAAACATGAACTGCACGTGCCCGAAACGTTAAAAATTATAATTTATATTGAAAATATAAATTATATAGACAATTCTAAAAACCAATTTTATTTTCTAAAATTCCATGTTAATAAAGATGTCCTCTTTATTTTCAGAAAGAATAAGAAAACAAAAATTTGATCTTTTTGTCCAAAAAAAAGACAATTTTGCATAAAAGCCCAAATTTTGACAAAATCGATTAAAATATTATTTTTATCAAAAATCAACATTTTAATTAAAAATTCATTTCCATGCAGTTCAATAAAATAAAATATTTATTTAGTTCAACGATTTTGTATAAAATTCATGTTTTCATGTAAAACATGAAAAAATGAAATTTTGGTACAAAATTGCAAATCTAAATAACACCCATTTTTCTGAAACAACAATAGAAATTATAAATTTAAATTTAAATATAAATTCTCAAGAATATAGAAATAAAGAATGAACTTTATTTACACAAGTTTACCTATCAATATTCATTCCACAATCAATGACATTCACAACGTATACATGAACAGAGCTGCCAATAACTACATAAACATCCATCACCAATATCAATCATTCATCACCAATCCATATTCATGTACATACAAACATCAATAACACAAGAAAGATAATTTAATTTCATAAATTATAAAATAAAGAATCTCACCAAATTTCATCGAATTTTTGATTAGTGAAGGGAACACCGACAGTCTTCGTCCTTCTCCTTGGATCGTTCGAAATGAACCCAAAACGCACGCTCAAGTCACCCCCATCGCACGCCCCAAGACCACCGAGTCCACCATCCAACCCGCCACTTCGAAGCCTTGCTCTTGATTATTTGTCTTGATTTCATATTTTAATTTGTGGTAGACTAGGAGGAATTAACGAATTGTTTTTGTGCGTTTTCAGCCATTGAAAATGTAAAGGGTGGCGGCTATGTATTATAGAATAGGGTTTTGTGTTTTGACCGTATATACTAGGGGTATATATATTAATAAAACTATTTAATTCTTATATTTCAAAAAGGCCCGTTAATACAATTGTTACAAAGGAATTTAATTGGATGGATAGGAATAAAGAGAATACAAATATACACGTGGTTCTCTTATTCAAATTTCAAAATATAATAAGACAAAGAGAAAGAATGGGAAGGTATTTAATTGGATGGATAGGAATAAAGAGAATACAAACATACACGTGGTTCTCTTTTACAAATTATATTTATAACCTGCCCATTATGATTTATATTAATAACTTAATTCTTTTTATCTAATTGACATATTAAAAATGTCATTTTAAATGGCAAACCATATATTAACATAAATTTCTATTTATCCTAACTGAACATGCTAAGAAGTCTATTTAGATAACAAAACAAGTGTAACATGTTTCTCTTTTTATTCTACTGAAATAGGGAAAAAAAATGTCTTTTTAGTAAACAAAACATGAAGTGACATGTTATTCTAGTATTTCTAATCTAACATAACTGAGATTTCAATTCTAACATAAATTGCATTTTATATAATCATGACAATTCTAATAATTCTATGTTTCATGAGTTACGATAAAAAGATTATTTTTATCGTCTGTCAATTCTAACAATTATATGTTTCATAACAAAATACAAATGAGTATTTTTACTTGTACAAAATTTTCTATTTTAACAAATAAATTGAATATTTTTATTTGTACACCATTCCAATTTTTAATGTAACAAATAAATGTGGATATTTATTCGTTCACAAATCTTAATCTTTAACATGACAAATAATTGTTAATATTTATTTGTACACATATCTAATTTTAACATAGCACATAAAAAGAATGTTTTTATTTTGCATCTAATTCTACTTTCAATCATAACAATTTCCTATTAAACAAATGAGAAATTTTGTTTTTCTCTCTTTCTAAATCAACAAAATATGGTAATTTGGTTTTACAACAAAACACACATGAGATATTTATCTCAACTATACAAACATGATGTTTATTTTCAACTATACAAACATGAGGTGTTCATAAACATCTAGGATGCAAAATCCAATGTAAATACATTTCCTATAGTAATGGACATTTTTTTTAGTTGTTATTATTAAAATAAATAATTTTAATTATTAAAATTCATTAAAATTTCTAAAATAAAAATTTTAAATTGGACCGAAAATACCGGTTTGTTACAGTCTCCCCCACTTAAAATCTTTTCGTCCTCGAAAAGGAACGTAGCTAAATGTTGTTTAATTATCTAACCAAATTTTAATTTTCTTTTATTAATTTTATTTGTTGAGTAACTTATCAAATATATATATATACTTTTATATATTTAAAATCATATTTTCAAAAATAGATTATATATAATTAAAATACGTTAATTATAAGCTTATCACTCTGAACTCATCCTAGGGCATTACTAACCCCATCTCTAATGAGTATTCTTATTGGATATTACTAATCCAATCTCTGATGAGTCTTTTGTTTAGTTCTAATGAGTTGTACCCCAAAGATTTGAGCTAACCAGAGCTCTGATACCAACTGTAAAGACCCGGGTTTCGCCCGTCCTTAATCGACCGAAAGATCGACCAAGACCGTTCGAATCCCGAATACTTTAACTTTGGGAATACAACAACATCAGAACTATAAACAGCAAACTTTTATAAACAATTTAAAATGTTTACATCAGAGTACAGAATATCAGAGTACATCAAAATATATTACAGCGGAAGATTAAAGTTACATTAAATTATAATACATTGCAGCGGAAATAAAAACTAATACAGCGGAAGTCTTGTCTATATTCTGGACACAGCTTTATGCTTCAATCCAGTATCCTGCCCGAGAGATAAACCTGTAGATAACTACTCGACTGCCCGTGCGGAAGAGAGGGCACCCAAGTTTGCAAAAAGGGGGAAACAAACATGGGTCAGTCGTGGGACTGGTGTGAGAATTCTTAACTAACATAACTACTAGTAATAGGGCAAATCCAAGGACCACGCCGCTAACGCGGAACGGGTTTACTCCAATGGATTGTTGTGCATAACAGTAAAGTAAATCGTCAAATAACGCAATGCTTTTTAGAAAAATGAAACCACCATAAGACTCAGGTCCCATCACACAATGCAACGCACACCAGAGGATAGAGTTTTACCTTATGGTGATTAAAAGATGATAGATACGTAAAAACGATATTATTATTAGTGTGTATATGTTTTAATAAAACATTTCAATCATAATACCAATCCTAGGAAGCATAGGTACCATATATTATGCCTCCGTACTAGTAATACAATCAAAACCGCATGGAGCGTATTGGAAGTTTGGATTTCCATCATGAGTCAAGGCTAGAGCGGAGCTCCTTACCGATTCGAGACACTCTAGCTAGTGTCTCAGGATTCCCCGCAGTGAACCCTTGGATCCTGCAGGGCCGGTCCTCACATACAGCTTTGAGGATTGGCAATTCCTAAGCACACGTTTCCCGGTCCTATAGGACCTATCCGAGGCGCCTCATTCCATCATCCACATAAGTAAAATGCCAGGCTGTGATAAAACCCAAACACCACTTCTAGCTAGAAAGAAACGTGCTACTTTCCCTGCGTTCCCTTCACCCGTTTTAGACTCCACCGGTTTGTGAGGCTCATGAGGCTACGTAATACACAAAGCTCTGCTTATTCAAGCGGTGCTTTGATCGTCACCACAAGGTTCTGCTTTCCAACAAGAAACCTTGATCATTGCATCTTAGTATGCCACACTGTCACTCCATACCATACCATTGCTTATCTACCAATACATAAATGG
Organism: Allium sativum; assembly: GCA_030737875.1. Lineage (NCBI taxonomy): Eukaryota > Viridiplantae > Streptophyta > Magnoliopsida > Asparagales > Amaryllidaceae > Allium > Allium sativum. Next base: position 35,897,821 of record CM060918.1, on the reverse strand, counting down.
GTGTTAAGTAGAGAATAAATTCTCCACCACCAACATTTATATATTAACAGAAAATCAACAATATGATATATAACGAGGTACGATGTCAGACACACCATCCATTTAAACTTATGCTCTGGGTCTGAACGAAAGTCAATCCGTACAAATCAGCACTACGTCCGGACGGACGCCCTCTCAGCCCCTTTAAGGTAGCTACTCCCTTCATGGGCCTCAATAGCATCAACATCCATTCGATGTGAAGATTGTCGGTCTTGTCACCGTCTTCAATCATTCGACTATTCATCGTCGTATTCATTATTCAGAATGGGTTGGACCCGGACTTTCTGAATAATTTGCGTTGATTTAAAAACATAAATTGATAAAATTCAGCCAACGCCTCATTCCAATTCCGAACATTCCTTAAAAATATCCAATTTCTTAGGGATAGGTTCCCATTAATTTTATCAAAGATAAATCTTTAATATTTATTCTTTAATCTCTATTTATCCATATTAAACAAAATTAAGGTTTATTCAAACTAATCGGAATTTTACGCTTTACCGAAATTACCAATTTATTAATCCCAATTAGTCTCCGGTAAACTTAATTACCTTTTCCGTTTAAATCTAATTAAAGATTTAATTAACGCTTGGAGTTAAACTGGTGGAACTCCATTATTGTTTATTTCCTTAATTCAATAATTTACTTAATTCCCCTTTTTAAAATCTTATTAAAGATTTTATTCAAAACCTTATTTAGATTTTACTTTCAAAAATCATTATTAAATGATTATTCAATAGTTAGCGAATTAATGCTATCATAAATCTAGGTTAAAGAATAAATGTTATTTAAAACATAATTCACAATAAACCCAAATTCACATTTCTGTTATTTCCAATTTAATAAATTAAATTAGGAAATTTCGTTCAAATCTTAATTAAAAGATTTATATTCATCTCACTATTCATTGAGGTTTTAAGAATTGATGTTATTCAAACATTAATCAACCAAAATCAATTTGATATTAAATATAAGACTTTAAATAAAAATTAGAACGACTTAAATTCAGTATCAAATTCCAAAACCAACGGCAATCATTTCGGAAAAAAGCGATAATAAGTGTCTTCCAAATCTCCAAAATAATAACCGTTTAATTACGGAAATTAATATTGAAATAATCCATACTTAATTTCCACTCAAGCCTATTTCAAATATTCATTGAAATTACGTGGTTATGATAAAACCACTTTTACTTCCTTTTATTTATTTATAAAATAAATAAATCCCTTTTCCCAAAATATTATTTATTTTGAAATTTAACTCTTTCAATATTCATTTTCAAATGAATAAGATATTTCATACAGGTTAAAATGGCATTATCATTTTAAAACGGAATAAAAAGCCCAACTCGTTATTATATTTCAATTTCATACTGGGCCAGACTTCTCACATTAAACCTACAACTTGTGGATGCTGGATATGCCGGTTGGGTCCGGGCAGACTTATTCCACAGTTGGGCTTAACCTTGAGTCAAAACCCAATTCATATATGTATACTTGGACCTCTCACATTAGGCCCAACATTTATGGCTGCTGGATATGCCGGTTGGGTCCGGGCAGACTTCCACCATAAACGTGACCTAACCTCGTGTCCAAATATAATTATAATTTTTAATTATAAATATTATCCAAGAATATTATTTTAAAATGTTTTATATTTTAAAATATCCAACTACTTAATATCATTCCTTACTTGAAATGTTCTTTCATATAAAACTTTATTATTCCATTTCAATACATATTAACTTTCCATATTATTATGATATTATAATAATAATTATTTTCAAAACGGTTTTAATTGTGATATTAAAACCTACCGCTTCAATATTAAAATTAAATCAATTTCCCAAATTAAATGTTAACATAAAACGGTATCTTTAAATTTCAAATCTTCTTATTAAAGTTGGAAGGTAATTTACCCATTTCTAGGATTTGTTTTGTAACTTTCCAAATAAATAAGATTTGATCTTCTCAATTCAATCGTCAATTAATTTCGTTAATTGAGTAATAAATGGAAATTAATTTCCTTCATTCAAAACTAGAATGAAATATGATCAATTCAAAACTTCTTTATCATTTCCTTTTTAAATAGCGAATACATCATCCCTTATTTCAATTGCCAATTAATTTCATTTATTGAAATAAAAAAAGGGAATTTATTACATTCATTCAAAAGCTTTTATTCTACACTTTAAAACAGTAAATACACAATTCCTAAATTTAATTACCAATTAATTGCATTAATTGAATATTTATTTATTTAACTCAAAGTTGGAATGAGACCCACTATTTCCATATAAATTAATTATACGGAAAATCAAACATTAATTATATCACAATTTCAAACATCCATCCAAAGTGCATTTCTAATTATTCCAAGGGTGACGTGTATTCAAATGTCAACCCTTAACCCGTGTGGGGTTTCAGCCAACACAATTCACATATTATAAAATAAACTGTGCTTCTGGACGATGTGTAAAAATTTATCGTCCACTCACATAAACAAGCCAAGGTCGCTTGTAAATGGCAGTGTATACAAGTGCATTAAATTATGACATAAATGGTATAACCAATTAATGATGTTCACCTAATAGGTATTAATTACATTCTTTTGAATGGAACCGATTTAGAATAAAACTCCCTTTTGTATCATTTCAATTTAATGTAATCGGTCCATGTTTTAAGTATTTCCTTTTTAATCCATTCATAAATAAAGAATAAATTTATTCAATTTAATTTTTTTTCCAAAATAAAGAATAACACTTTATCATTCTAGTCCTTTTAAAAATAAAGAACGTCACTTTCATTCATTTTAGTCCAAATAAATTCATGTTCACAAAAACCTTATTTTATTTTCAAAATAAAAATAAAAAAACCAAAACTTTACTTATTAAAAATAAAGATCAAATTTTCATTTTAGTCCAAAACAAAATCAAAACTTTATTCTTCAAAAATAAGGATCCAAACTTTATTTTTATAATTATTCGTTTCATTAAAACGACGTTACAGGTCAAGTGTAGTTATAGCGCTGTTATTCCAAAAATTGAATTACACATAACTCAAGATCTAACCGTTGAAAATTTTCCAACTTGGTATTGGTGGAAAGATTTTTCCAAAGCGGATCCAACGGATCCAGTTTTGGAAAAATCCAACGGTTGGATCTTCCGTTATAGTCATTCAAAGTTTGAAACTCAAAACATGAACTGCACGTGCCTGAAACGTTAAAAATTATAATTTATATTGAAAATATAAATTATATAGACAATTCTAAAAACCAATTTTATTTTCTAAAATTCCATGTTAATAAAGATGTCCTCTTTATTTTCAGAAAGAATAAGAAAACAAAAATTTGTTCTTTTTGTCCAAAAAAAAGACAATTTTGCATAAAAGCCCAAATTTTGACAAAATCGATTAAAATATTATTTTTATCAAAAATCAACATTTTAATTAAAAATTCATTTCCATGCAGTTCAATAAAATAAAATATTTATTTAGTTCAACGATTTTGTATAAAATTCATGTTTTCATGTAAAACATGAAAAAATGAAATTTTGGTACAAAATTGCAAATCTAAATAACACCCATTTTTCTGAAACAACAATAGAAATTATAAATTTAAATTTAAATATAAATTCTCAAGAATATAGAAATAAAGAATGAACTTTATTTACACAAGTTTACCTATCAATATTCATTCCGCAATCAATGACATTCACAACGTATACATGAACAGAACTGCCAATAACTACATAAACATCCATCACCAATATCAATCATTCATCACCAATCCATATTCATGTACATACAAACATCAATAACACAAGAAAGATAATTTAATTTCATAAATTATAAAATAAAGAATCTCACCAAATTTCATCGAATTTTTGATTAGTGAAGGGAACACCGGCAGTCTTCGTCCTTCTCCTTGGATCGTTCGAAATGAACCCAAAACGCACGCTCAAGTCACCCCCATCGCACGCCCCAAGACCACCGAGTCCACCATCCAACCCGCCACTTCGAAGCCTTGCTCTTGATTATTTGTCTTGATTTCATATTTTAATTTGTGGTAGACTAGGAGGAATTAACGAATTGTTTTTGTGCGTTTTCAGCCATTGAAAATGTAAAGGGTGGCGGCTATGTATTATAGAATAGGGTTTTTTGTTTTGACTGTATATACTAGGGGTATATATATTAATAAAACTATTTAATTCTTATATTTCAAAAAGGCCCGTTAATACAATTGTTACAAAGGAATTTAATTGGATGGATAGGAATAAAGAGAATACAAATATACACGTGGTTCTCTTATTCAAATTTCAAAATATAATAAGACAAAGAGAAAGAATGGGAAGGTATTTAATTGGATGGATAGGAATAAAGAGAATACAAACATACACGTGGTTCTCTTTTACAAATTATATTTATAACCTGCCCATTATGATTTATATTAATAACTTAATTCTTTTTATCTAACTAGACATATTTAAAATGTCATTTTAAATGGCAAACCATATATTAACATAAATTTCTATTTATCCTAACTGAACATGCTAAGAAGTCTATTTAGATAACAAAACAAGTGTAACATGTTTCTCTTTTTATTCTGCTGACATAGGGAAAAAAAATGTCTTTTTAGTAAACAAAACATGAAGTGACATGTTATTCTAGTATTTCTAATCTAACATAACTGACATTTCAATTCTAACATAAATTGCATTTTATATAATCATGACAATTCTAATAATTCTATGTTTCATGAGTTACGATAAAAAGACTATTTTTATCGTCTCATAATTCTAACAATTATATGTTTCATAACAAAATACAAATGAGTATTTTTACTTGTACAAAATTTTCTATTTTAACAAATAAATTGAATATTTTTATTTGTACACCATTCCAATTTTTAATGTAACAAATAAATGTGGATATTTATTCGTTCACAAATCTTAATCTTTAACATGACAAATAAATGTTAATATTTATTTGTACACATATCTAATTTTAACATAGCACATAAAAAGAATGTTTTTATTTTGCATCTAATTCTACTTTCAATCATAACAATTTCCTATTAAACAAATGAGAAATTTTGTTTTTCTCTCTTTCTAAATCAACAAAATATGGTAATTTGGTTTCACAACAAAACACACATGAGATATTTATCTCAACTATACAAACATGATGTTTATTTTCAACTATACAAACATGAGGTGTTCATAAACATCTAGGATGCAAAACCAATGTAAATACATTTCCTATAGTAATGGACATTTTTTTTTTAGTTGTTATTATTAAAATAAATAATTTTAAATATTAAAATTCATTGAAATTTCTAAAATAAAAATTTTAAATTGGACACAAAATACCGGTTTGTTACAGGTTTTCTATTCGATTCAATTCAAATTGGTTTTCTATTCTATTCGATTCAAATTGGTTTTCTATTCGATTCAATTCTAATTGGTTTTCTATTCGATTCAATTCAAATTGGTTTTCTATTCGATTCAATTCAATTGGTTTTCTATTCGATTCAATTCAAATTGGTTTTCTATTCGATTCAATTCAAATTGGTTTTCTATTCGATTCAATTCAAATTGGTTTTCTATTCGATTCAATTCGAATTGGTTTTCTATTCGATTCAATTCAAATTGGTTTTCTATTCGATTCAATTCAAATTGGTTTTCTATTCGATTTCAAAATCACTTTTCATATTCATTTTAAAATGAATAAATCGATATAAACATCGTTAGCGTCAAAATGGCGTCAATCTAATCAACCCGGCTTCATATATTTCTATTTTCAAATATTCTATTTCAAATATTTCTATTTCCAAATATTCTATTTCAAATATTTCTATTTCCAAATATTCTATTTCAAATATTTCTATTTTCAGCAAATGAGTATTTATTTTTGTCAACACACGACAAATCTCAACAAATGAGTACTGTCCACGTGTGACTATTTTTGTTAAATTATTTCGTTCAACACATGACTAATCTCAACGGATGAGTACAGTCAACACATGAACTTTTATTTTATAGTGATAAAGATATAAATTTTATTATTAAAATATTCGTTCAACACATGACTAATCTCAACGGATGAGTACAGTCAACACATGAACCTTTATTTTATAATGATAAAGATATCAAATTTATTGTTAAAATATTACGTTCAGCACATGACTAATCTCACGAATGAGTACAGTCAACACATGAACTTTTATTTTATAGTGATAAAGATATAAAATTTATTGTTAAAATATTCGTTCAACACATGACTAATCTCAACGGATGAGTACAGTCAACACATGAACTTTTATTTTATATTAACCTTTATTTTCTAAATGGGAATGAGGCCCAATCAATCACCATATAATGTTAATTATATGGATTTTCATACATTACATGTATATAATAGCATTGAAAAATAATCAACCATCAACCAAAGTGCACTACACTGTATAAGCATCAACTATAGATATCTAACGCTTATAACAGCCTGTCAATCAATCGATCGACATATTTAATCAATCAGGATGAGTGAACTTCAAATTTCATCCTAACACCCGTGTGGGGTTTCAAATAATCAAACATAGATTTTATTTGTGCAGTTGGGCGATGTGTAAAATTTATCGACCCAATCAATGTTCTTCAAATATGTGTACATAAACAAACCGTCCGGTTTGTAAATGAATATTTTATTTTATTCACTTCCACGTCAAAAATTATATTTTATTGATAATATATTTTATTTTTAACACATGAATTTCTATTCAGTTCATTCTTTAAATAAAATGATATTTTTATTTTTCTAACTTATTTTAAAAAAATTCGGCGGCATAACGGCACGATACTAGAAACGGGACGAGGACTAGCCTTATTCCCGGTCTAGTGAAGGCCCACGCCATTCACACATCAATCAAATCAATTTCATTTCACCAAACAATTCAATTCAAACCAAATAATCTAACTAATTTTTGCAATCAAACAAACAAGTCCATGGTCTGTGGATGATTATGTCGGGTGCTACTAAGCACCGTCTGCATCCTAGTATATATATATATATATAACTAGAAAATGAAATTGAAAGGTGAGAAATTCTCACCGATAGCTATCCAATCATCTTGACTCTTCTTTCATAGAAATCTTCATCGTTCTCGCCTTTTTATCACCTTTGTTGCCCGTATTCACTACATATATAAAAATCACACATTTTTATATTTTGATGTCTTTAAAATAAAAATCACATTTTTATTTGTTCACTTTCAATTTTAAAAATCATATTTTTATTATCCCTTCATATATTTAAAAATCGAATTTTCACTTCGCTATTCAATATATAAAAATCCTATTTTTATAACTACGCTATTCAATATATAAAAATTGAATTTTTACTATGCTGTTCAATATATAAAAATCGAATTTTTACTATGCTGTTCAATATATAAAAATCGAATTTTTACTATGCTGTTCAATATATAAAAATCGATTTTTTACTTTGTTGTAATATAGATAAAAATTCCATTTCAAAAATATAGATTTCGCTTTTTCAAAAATAAAGATTTCGCCTTTATAAAAATAAAGATTTCGCCTTTATAAATATATCATTATAAAAATCACATTTTTATTTTTCTACACATATAAAGATGATATCTTTAATATTCCTATCATGTAAAGATTATATTTTTAATTCACTACATAAACAAAAATCGCATTTTTACATCTTCTACATAATAGAGATTATATTTTTGATATTTTAAAAATATAAAAATCATATTTTTAATACTTTAAAAAATATAAAAAATCATATTTTTAACTCTCCGATTGAATAAAAATTCTATTTCTAATTTTCCTGTCTAATAAATTCAGTTTTAGAATCAAATAAAATGGTAATTGAAAATAGAAAAATAAAATAAAGACTTACATAAGAAATAGAAGGGGGAAAAGCAACATTCACTGCCGGAGAGGGGGCGTGGGGTGTTGCTACGCCTTGCTGGTGGTCGGAAGGGGGTTCAGAGGGGCGCTATTATGGGTGGTGGCAGCTATGGGTCCCGGAGGTATCGGATGGGGTCTCGCGAGGTGGCTAGCGGGGTTTTGGGGGTGCGGTCGATTTGCTGAGGGAGAAGAAGAGAGGCGGGGAGCGGAGGTAGAAGAGGAGGAGGGGAAGGAGAACGGAGGACGACGGCTCGGAGGTGGGTGGCGCAGCGCCCTAGGCGGCGACGGGTTCGATTCATTTTCGTTTTTTTTCTGCTGAAACGAAATGAAAAGGGGAGGGGCCAACGTGATTTAAGGAGGAGGGAGAGAGATTTTTTTTTATATTATTTTAGTTTCAAAAAATTGACTTTCACAAACGACCTCTAAACGAGGCCCACCGCCTGTAGTCCATAGCGTTTTACCCTCATTCCGAACACAATGGGATAGGTATCGCAAGCTGATTTGATCGTTTCGATCAGTTTCCGTTGAATTTACATTTAAATCGCTATATTGAATTTTAAACGTACATTTCGAATTACCGGGGTCACATACTAACTTGAAAAATTCTAGAAAAATATTTTCTGGCTTCGTATTGACGATACGGTCCTAACAAAACTAGTTTCGTCGAATTCTGATACCGTTGGAAAAATGGCCATTTTCCAGTCGACTAAAATCAACTAAAACTGGTCAAACGTGTTTTCCCTTACCACGCTCACATATTGATTCGAAAAATTATAAAATTTGGAATCTAGCAATAATTTGACATCACGGACCCAACAAAACTGGTTTCGTCGAAATCCGAGGTCGTTTGCAAAATTCCTATTTTTAAGGGCCTGAATTCCATAGCGACTATTCAGAATTTTCAACTGGACATATCTTTTGATTCCCGTTATGAAATTTCGATTTTTCGGATTCGTTGGAAAGATATCATCAATTAGATCCTAATGTTTTTAGTTTCACTAAAATCTGGATTGTTTTGCACCCGGTACATTCAATTGAAGTTTGAAATCGAATTATCGAACTACCGCGCCATTTTCAATTCTATTTATAATTATATACAATTATTTATATTCTAACGACGACGCGTATAATATATACGTTCGAATTATATTCAGAATAAATTTCTCATCGATATTATTTAAAATAATATATTTTAAATATAGAAAATTCGCCATAATTGCCAAAATAAAAATTTTAAACTAGCTCAGAATTTCCGGGTTATTACAAGAATTATACTGCAAACTCAACCCAACCTCGAGTTGGCCATTTTCAAGTTCATTCTAGTGTCATGTCCATGTCCAAGTTTTCATGTCAAGTTCGTGTCAAGTTTTCAAGGCAAGTTTCATGCCCACATCCAAATTCAAGTTATAACAATGTTCATGTTTTATGTTTTTCCTATTATCAACTTCATAATTCAAGTTCGTAACCATTTCATGTTTTGTCTAAACTACCCAAATCGTATTCCCATTGAATGTAAACGTGAATCGATCTATACTACAAATAAATCCAAATCCCGAAATAAAGGGAATAACATCAAAACTATGATAGGCAAAAGGGACGAGCATAAAGCGATAAAAGGGATTACAAGACTAGCATGATATAACTTGAGATAATTGGTTACAGCATCACTGGCATATAGAAAATAATAGGATTTCAAATCTAGCAAAATAAGGCGATAGTCACGATAAAAGTTGACATAAAAGAATAGGCCTGCAAAAAGCAAGACAAATACAAGGATAATGGATCCAATGGTCTTGGTGTACATAATAGCGAATAAACTAAGCAAGTTACACCATAGGTATGAGATCCAACAAAATTCCAATTAGGTGTACAACATAGTGTTATGGGCATGAACAATCAACCATAATAGTCTTAGGCAAGTAAGCACAATAGTTTCAATGTCATGGTCATAGTCAATTGTCTTATGTTCATAATCATAGGCAATAATTCATAGTCATGAGTCATAGGTGATTAGCCACAATTGTCCTTGTCATAGTCATAGGCAATAGTCTTATGTTCACAGTCATAGGCATAGACATAGTCTTATGTTCACAGTCATAGTCCTTGGCCATTAACAATAGTTTCAACGTCATATGCATGATAATGTTTGATTTACAACGTGAATAGGCCCAAACTGATTTCAAAGCAATATTCGCAAAAAGTCAAGATCCAAGATGAACAAGAATAGATATGAATCAATTGTCATACATAGATCCAATTCCAATTTACAACATGTCCATATTAAGTTTATAGTTTTTGTCTAAAAGTAACTTGAACTTACAGATCGTGGTTTAAGAAATTGAGATGCAGAAGTTGAATCTATAAACTAGTCGTCGAATTGTTGAATCGTTGAATCTTGATTTGATTATAGAAGCAAATCCCCAAATATGCAATTCCTAGCCGTAGTCTTCAAGAAATTGTCTTTGCGATTTATTTTAATTTAATTTAGAGGAAGAAGAAGAAGCCATGTCCATCAAGAATTTATGCAGCATAACGTTAGAGAAGAATGGTGCAAAGATAATGAGGCTAGGAGGCTGTTTATGTAGGATTAGGCGGATGAATCTGGTCATGAAACAAGTCTAAATACATCAGAATGCACCAGGTTCAGAAATTGGGTTCGGGAGGCAGGTCGACCCCCAGGTCGACACTATGGTCGACCTAGTCCCAGGGAGGTCGACACTATGGTCGACCCCAGGTCAACCTGGTCCTAGGCGGGAAATTTCTCACCCAGCCTATTCTGGGTTTTGAATTCGAATTCGAATTTTAGAGTTGTTTTTTATTCTGAAAATTTCTGAAACTTCGGAGGGTCATATCTCCCTCATACGGACTCCGATTCTCGCAAACTCGGACTCGTTTCCAAGCAGAAATTCGAGATGAACGCAATGGCGCAACCCGTATCCCCTGATTCTTATTTTAAAACTTAATTATGCCTTGATTTATGGTTTTATCCCGTTATTAAAATTCGGGTTGTTACATTCTCCCCTCCTTAAAGGATTTCGTCCCCGAAATCTTCAAGTTAAGAAGAATGCATCCTATCATCCAATCAACCCTCTACTCAACCATCATCCACAAGCAACCATTGTACTTAAAAGGTTTCTAATGCTATATGAACATATGAAGAAAGTGCGTGTACATGTTCCTTATCTAATGCAGATGATCAAGCCTGATTGATCTTCTTAATGCAAAATATGTTTAGTGCCATGAATCCAACATCTATGCAAATAGTCCTAGTCGCATAAACACCATATGAGTGCACAAACATCCATCCATAAGCAACATTCACATGATAACACGTTCAATTTCATCCATAAACAAGTATAAACACTCATGCATATGCAATATGAAAATGTGTCTGAGCCGATCTAGTGCCTAATATGTGTTATGCAACCACTTGCAACCATTTGCAAACATCAACCATAACATGTTTCAATCACATGTTTACATCCAAAAGGGTTCTACATAAGGTTCTCAAGATAGGATTGAGAAGAGAAGCAAGATAAAACAAAGCATCAAGGAGAAGAAGTCAAAGATGTACCCCTAGAAGTTCCTGCCTGCGGGCCTTGCCCTTGCTTCTTAGGGCAGTTATTGCTGATATGTCCAGTATCACCACACTGAAAGCATTCTCCCATATTCATCTTCTTCTTTCTACAATCCTGGACTATATGCCCCTCAATACCACAGAAGTGGCATTTTCTTTTCTCACGTGTCTTGTTATCATTATTGTTGTTGTTGTTCTTGCCTCCTTTCTCGAAGTCTACCTTCTTGTTTTTAGAATCATTCGCCTTGACCTCCTTCTTGCCATTCTTGTCTTCTTCATTTAAGAGCGCCATGTTTAATAACTTTTCGTAAGTAGCCCCTATAGGTATGTGGGTCATAGTGGCTCATTCAATCCTTTGACAAAACGGAGTGCCTTCTTATAAGGGGTATTCACTAAGTCCAGTCCAAATCGGGCCAACTGATTGAATTGATTGACGTACTCTTTGACAGTCATACTTCCTTGCTTAAGAGATAAGAACTTTTCCAGCTGTAAACTTCGTTCAGCTTGCGAGAGGAATTTCGTCTCAAACCTTATTCTGAAATCCATCCATGTTTCAATCGGCCTCTCGGCGTTAGTGACTTCCAACCAATAGGAAGCTTCGTCTTTGTGCAACCATACCGCCAACTGTACCTTCTGCCTATCGTCCACCTCGAAGATAACGAACAGATCCTCAGTTTCTTTGAGCTAGTTCCTCTCTTCTACGAATGATTCAGTTCCCTTGAATTCCTTTCCACTCATGGCCCTAAAATCTTTACAAATCTTTGAAAAAACAATTACACGTGGAGGGAGCGGAGGAGGAGGAATATCTACTCGGCCTGCATCGTTGGCCCTATCCTCTAACTACCTCCTGAACCAGCCAAGTATTGGCACGTCCTCTGGAAAGTTAAGATTCACAGACATGCTCAAATGAAAAAGAAGAGATTCAAAATAAGGGAACAAAGGATAGTGCTAATGGCTTTAGGGGAATAGCCTTTCAATAAAACAAGACTTTTCTTGAAAAATGCTTCTTTGTAAGCGGTATTGAAAATAGTTTTAGAAGGTTTTTTAAAACTTTTGCCTAGTCTGGCAACCTTCTGCTCTGATACCAAATGTAACACTCCACCTCCGCTAGGGTCACTCACAAAGGGAATACACTAGTTTTGGAGGAGCGTTATCAAGGTAAACAATCACATAATTATTACAAGACAGAACATAAATAAAACAGTGGAAGAATCAAAAGCTAAATTTCATTACTTTCAAAAATAGTCAAAACCTTTTACATCCAAAGTACCAAATAGCCAAAGTCATAATTTTCCTTTACAACAAATTATATCTTGCATAAACAAAGAAGCATAAACTAGAAACAACAAAAATAGCTTAAGTCCAAAAAGGTAGCAGAAATGCAGCCATAGCATAGCTCAAGATCAAACCATACATGAGCTGAAACGCAAGCAAGCGAAATCCAAGCTAAGTTCTCGAGTTTCCTCCCTAAGAACCTGGGGGAGGGGGGAAACGGAAGAAAAAGAGGAGAAAGAAAACGACTGGTATATCCAAGTGACTTTCAGCGTAAAAACAGGTAAAGGTAACACGACGTGTATAAACTGAAAGTAAACATAAGGATGCTGTCAAGATGGGCAAGATAGACTAAGATAACATGATAATTCAAGTATAGGTCAAGTATAGCATCGCATGTTCAAGGTTTGCTACACCAACTGTACTATTATCCCAAACCCATGTCTTATATTAATCGTGAAATGATCCCTTGGCCCAATATCATGAAATGACCCATTACTAGGTCTAACGGAACGATCCACTAATCGATCGGCTCCCTACAAGTTCTAGCTCATTGTGTATCTTTGTCATACGGCCCTATCACGAATATAGTCACCTATGCTAGGTCAACCATAGGGTGTATCAAGCCTTAGGGTGCCAACCACCGACACGAATCAAGCATGCACAGATAAACCTATTGATGCCAAATGTCTGCTTTTTCAACTCTGGACCACGTGCACGACCATAGCCCGCCTGAACCTACACTGGTACACCAACATAGCCGTCGTTCTGGTCGCTTACAATCAGCCCAGTAATCATTCCCCACCCTGCCTAGTTCAAGGGTACCGTGATACATCTAGTGGGTTACTGCTGAAATGGACCGCGTAACTAGGGTTTCCGTCCAATAGGTTAAGTGTTGTCATCTAAATTCGTGACTTAACCCTTATCAGTCTAGCATATCAAGTTGGCTAAGTGTTGTCATTCAAATTCGTGACTTAACCCGCCTACATGTCATGTCAAATTTGACTAAGTGTTGTCGTTCAAGTTCATCACTTAGCCCTACGAATCATGTAGCAAGTTGGTTAAGTGTTGTCTTTCATGTTCATGACTTAACCCTATCATGTGGCATTAATTCATCAATGCACCCCAACCTCTCACATCAGACCTGTTATTGTGGTCACTGGATATGTCAGGCGGTTTCGGGAAGATTTACACAACAACTAAGTCTGACCTCGGGTTTTCAAGTGCGGTATGACCAACTACCCACATTGGATCCTATTGTTTGTAGTAACTGGATTTTCCGGGCGGTTCCGTGCAGAATTACACTGCAATCGCAACCCAACCCTGAGTTGGCCACTTTCAAGTTCATTCTAGTGTCATGTCCATGTCCAAATTTTCATGTCAAGTTCGTGTCAAGTTTTCAAGGCTAGTTTCATGCCCACATCCAAATTCAAGTTATAACAATGTTCATGTTTCAAGTTTTGCCTATTATTAAGTTCATAATTCATGTTCGTAATCATTTCATGTTTTGCCTAATCTACCCAAATCGTATTTCCATCGCATGTAAACGTGAATCGATCTATACTACAAATAAATCCAAATCCCGAAATAAAGGGAATAACATCAAAACTATGATAGGCAAAAGGGACGAGCATAAAGCGATAAAAGGGATTACAAGACTAGCATGATATAACTTGAGATAATTGGTTACAGCATCACTGGCATATAGAAAATAATTGGATTTCAAATCTAGAAAAATAAGGCGATAGTCATGATAAAAGTTGACATAAAGGAATAGGCCTGCAAAAGCAAGCCAAATACAAGGATAATGGATCCAATGGTTTTGTTGTACATAATAGCGAATAAACTAAGCAAGTTGCACCCTAGGTATGAGATCCAACAAAATGCCAATTCGGTGTATAACATAGTGTTATGGGCATGAATAATCAACCATAATAGTCTTAGGCAATTAACCACAATAGTTTCAAAGTCATGGTCATAGTCAATAGTCTTATGTTCATAATCATAGGCAATAATTCGTAGTCATGAGTCATAGGTGATTAGCCACAATTGTCCTTGTGATAGTCATAGGCAATAGTCTTATGTTCACAGTCAAAGGCATATCTAACATCCCACATCCGATAGTGTCACTCACAAAGGGAATGCACTAAGTTCTGTGAAGCATTATAGGTAAAAAGATGTAGATAAATTACAAGACAGACAAAACTGAAACAGCAGAAATTAATTTTTTTGCTTTATTGATAAAATAGTTTGTACAACAATTGTTTTCCAAAAACAGAGTATCTGTCTTACAAAATAAAGAAGCATAAAATAACTTTTATATTCCCCAATGTAGTATAAGCCAGCCGTAGCAATGGAAAAGTGTATCCAAGGAAAACTTCGGCTAATCTTCAAGCTTGGAAAGAAAACTGAGCTAAGTAGTAACATTCCCTCCCTGTGAACCTGGGGGGTTGGGGGGGAATGGAAGACAAGAAAGCGAAAGAAAACAGTGTCAGACGTAAAGTCTGGTAAGTTCAGTAACTTTCAGCGTGTGAATGGTAAAAACAACATGACATGAACCTAACTGAATACAAGACAATACCATGATGATAGGGCTAACAAGATAACGAAAGATATGCTAAGGCAAGATAAAACTGAATGTACTGATAAACTGGATCTACCGACAAGCTGAATATACTGATAAACTGAATATGCTTCCATACTTTCTCTGCTTCGTGATTACCTTGTTATTCTGGTTTTTATTTCTATGCACCACCTAACTAGTGACCCAGCTACTGATCTTTATAAAATGGTAACGTGCTCCCAATCCCTGTAATTGTGGTTGCCTTCAGGTGTACATTTATTATTTATTACCTAGATCTAATCTAGGGTTTTGCTATCGAGTGCTTCCTAGATTCCACTAGGATTTTCGTGACTTATCTAATGCTTCTCGGATTTTAGGGTTTACGCGACCTAGGTCCAACTATGATTATGCTACCTATCGAACGACGCCCCTACTCTAGGACACAATACCTAGAGCGGTATACATTCCTAGACTTTCCCCACGCATGTGTCGTGGATCGTTATCGCTGTCTAGATGCACATGTCCTCTATATGTGCGACCCAAGTCTCGTGGCAGGGCAAACTTAAGAAACACGGAACTTGGTCGGGAGCTTTCAGATATCTGCCGATGCAAATGCTAAGGTCTATTTTTCCAGTGGCTATGGTCCCACCTGTCTCCTCCCTCAACTAATGAAAGGAACACCTTGAAAAATGTGAACTATGAGCAGGCCCCTCTATGCCCTACTAACCTATGACCATCCGCAACCATAACTAGATAGCGAGTATATGGTCTGTTGGTGTTCTCCGCCTTTCCGCTTCACGTATCTCGATTGCCTCAAGATGGTAGGTCGACGACGAGTTGCTATCACAGGGCTACTGGTCTCGCCGAATCACGCTGGTCCATCCCAGTCTTTAGGTTGCCTTATATTGCAAACAAGGCATACCCTTGGTTCTCCGAACGCGGACCTTAACCTCTGTGAGCCCAGGCAGATCATCTGTAGCCTCAAAGAGGGATACCAAGAGTACCCTCACGTCCCCCTCGAAGCCGCGTGCTTTGCAACCCAGTTTGTTGGAGCCTTCTTTAAGATCAGACGGACGTTCGCTCCTTCTCGTGTTGTACTAAGGTTTACTACTTAGTTCCCTTAACTAAGGTTTACTTCTTAGTTCCTGAATCGTCGTCCTCTTAACTAAGGTTTACAACTTAGTCCTCTTATCTAAGGTTTACTACTTAGTTCTCTTTCTCGTCAAGTTGGATTGATTAAGTGTCATTTGTCAATTCTAGTTAACTTAACCCATTCGTTTTTCATGTAAAACTGGTTAAGTGTCATCAGTAGTTCATGTTGACTTAACCCTATCACAAATCAAGTTATATTGGTTAAGTATTTATTATTACTTAACCCCACCCCTTCATCTTGTATTGGCTAAGTGTTTCCTTAGTTAACTTAACCCTAACATCTGTTTGTTTTACATGCTCTAATGGTTAAGTATTGTCCCTTCATGTTTTAACTTAACCTTGTTCATTTGTCACACTATGATGGCTAAGTGTTCTAAGTTTACTTAACTCCATCTTCTAGTCTAGTTAACATGATATAATGGTTAAATCTTTTCTTAACCTCACCTACTTGTCTAGTCAACATGTTATAACCGTTATTTAACCCCTACAAGTCTTGTCTTGTTAACATGTTAAGTTGGTTAAGTGTTCCTATGGACTTAACCCTCCCATTCTAGCTTAACTGTTTCTTAGCTTTAAATTATTCTTTAAAGCACCAACCACTCACATTAGACAGATATCGTTGCTATTACTGGATGTGCCGGTCAGTTCCGGGAAGATTTACAACGCAACTCAGTCTAACCTCGGGCTGTTGGATTTGCCGTGCGGTTCCGGGCAGTCTTATACCGTAACTCAATCTAACCTCGGGTTAAGCATATTCGTCTTTCCCTAGATTTACATATTTATCCTATTTGTCTATATTTAAATTGCTAAAGACTCTTTTAAAAGAATTTGACCTTTGTTATATTCATTTGTCATGCCTACTAACATACCTATATTCTAGGCCCAAATCATGATTTATCGATCATTTAACCCAACTTGCAGTTTTATGCCAATTTAGATCTAGTATTCTCATTTACTGTTCATCTCAAAACTAGATTTAATATTCTAGTTTACAGTTTATGCCCAAAACTTGGCTTACATGCCAATTCCATATTTTGCGGCCAATTAACAATTTACCATTATATGCCCAAGTCTAATATGCATGTAATATTTATAGCCAATTTAGATTTATATCAACATATTTATTGTGGCAAATTATGCAAATTAAGTTATGCCCAAATTCCCTCGCCGTAGTCGTACGTATAACATGATTTCACAAGTTTCTAGGTACTTATACAACGAAACTTAACAAAAGGAACAATGGATAAGCATGAGAATTTGACATAAAGAATAGGCATGCGAAAGCGAACCAAAAACAAAGATAATAGTTCCAATAGGTTTGATGTACATAGCAGTGAATAGGAATAAACTAGACAATTTACATCATAAATACAAGATCAACAAAATTTAGGGAATATGCATAGGCGATTTGGTCAAACATAATTCCATTTCGGTGTACAACATGATTTGCAACTATAGTGTTATGAGCATAAGCAACTAACCATACTAGTCATAGGCAATTAACCACAATAGTCATAGTCATGGTTTCATAATTATGAATCATGGGCGATTAAACCCAATAATCATGGATAATTAACAAAAATAGTCCTAGGCAATTACCCTAAAGAGTCATAGGCAATTAACTGTAATAATTTCAAAGTCATGGTCATGGAAAATAGTCTTATTTTCATAATCATAGGCAACAATCTCATAGTCATGAGTCATAGGTGATTGGCCCCAATTGTCCTTGTCATAGTTATAGGCAGTAGTCTTATGTCCACCGTCGTAGGCATAGGCATAGTCTTATGTTCACAGTCATAGGCATAGTCTTATGTTCCCAGTCATAGTCTTAGGCCATTAACAATAGTTTCAACGTCATAAGCATAGGTACAGTCTCATCGGTAATTAATCTCAATAGTTCTTAATTAGATCCAAAGGCATATACAAGCACAGATTCAAATGAGAGGATCAGGCATATTCTTATATCCATTTAATTACGTGCCAACAAAAGATCTAGACGTTCAAATCTAAAAAGTAACTGACTTACATTGATCGGTTTTTGAAAAGGATAATAAGATAACATTGAGGTGATTTGCTATGATTCGCGCGACGTTGCTCGAAGCCGTTGAATTAGCCATTCCTTTCCTTCTTGAAGCTCTAACTTGATCTGAATCTCCAATTTGCAGTTCCTAGTCATAGTCTTCAAGAAGTAGTCTTCGTATTTTATTTTAATTTATTTATTTCAATTATTCCAGAGGCAGCATAAGGAGAGAATGAAATGGTGTAAAGAGAATGAGGCTAGGAGGCTGTTTATATAGGATTAGGCGGACGAATCTAGACAGAAAACGATACCGGATACATCTGAATGAACCTAGGCTCAAAACTGGGCTACAGTACCAGGTCGAGCCCCAGGTCGACACTATGGTCGACCTG
The DNA here is from genome assembly GCA_030737875.1 of Allium sativum. NCBI lineage: Eukaryota > Viridiplantae > Streptophyta > Magnoliopsida > Asparagales > Amaryllidaceae > Allium > Allium sativum. Next base: position 35,878,870 of record CM060918.1, on the reverse strand, counting down.
GTCCCTGGGAGGTCGACACTATGGTCGACCCCCAGGTCGACCTGGTCCCTGGGAGGGAAATTTCCTATCTAGCTTGTTTTGGTTTTGAATTTGAATTTGAATTCGAATTTCAAGCTGTTTTTCTGTTTTGAAAATCCTTGAAACTTCGGAGGGTCATATCTCCCTCATACGGACTCCATTTCTCGAAAACTCGGAATCGTTTCCAAGAAGAATTTCGAGATGAATGCAATGGCGTAACCCGTTTCCCTTGATTCTTATTTTAAAATTTAATTCTTCCTTGATTTATGGTTTTAACATGTTATAAAAATACGGGGTGTTACAGCATAGCCATAGTTTTTTGTTCACAGTCATAGTTTTTTGTCATTAACAATAGTTTCAACGTCATAGGCATGATAATGTTTGATTTACAACGTGAATAGGCCAAAACTGATTTCAAAGCAATATTCCCAAAAAGTCAAGATCCAAGATGAACAAGAATGGATATGAATCAATTATCATACATAGATCCAAGTCCAATTTACAACATGTCCATATTAAGTTTATAGTTTTTATCTAAAAGTAACTTGAAAATGTGAGTGCGTATGTGCTAAGTATAATACACACAGGGATTGTGTAATATGACAAACAATATTCAAGTATAAAGTAATAGCTAGTCACAGATTAGAAAATATAGTAAATGTAGTAAAAAAAAATCACACCAGGGATTTTTATACTGGTTCGGAGCACGGTCCTACGTCCAGTCCCAGATCTCCTATCTGGATTTTCACTAACCAAAAACCTCTCTTCACCCGGAGGAGCAGGTTCACAACACCCAAGCAGCCGAACGGGATTTCACGCCTCTATCAACACGAGGACTTCACAACTTGCCTCTTACAACACCGAGGACTTCAGACAAGATAATTAAACTTGAAATTTGACAATGTGTGTTCTCAATAACACGAATTTGTCAATTCTTGTACACCCTGCCTATAAACTTATCCTCAAATATGATCTTGGGATTATGAAGATTTGGAAGATGATATCGTTGTTTGAATCTAAAGAATAATATATAGACTCAAGGATTCAAATAACGATATGTGAGAATTATGAGCTTTTGAATGCTTTTAGAAAGCAAGAATGAAATCAGCAATTAGATAGCAATAATAGAAAGAATTGTTGTATTTAAAATGGTGATCTCATGTTGCTTTTATAGAGGATGGAGAGTTGTAATCATTAGTGAAGAGAAGCAACGAATAGAGATGATTTATGTCGAAGAGAAAAGGAAACAACCCTTGATAAATAAGAGTGTCTATTTGAAAAGTTGTTTCAGTTCGTAGACCAGTCGACTAGTTAAAAATGACCTGTAGACTGGTATTTGAATATATGTACGTTATATATATGTGTGCATGTTCATTGTGCATTTCTGCCCAGAAACGGTCGACCGCCCAGAATGAAACCGGTCGACCGGTTTCTAATAGTATGCACAATGAATGTGCATACATATATATACATATATATTCAAACCATTGAGGTATATGATTGTTTGAGGATAGATTTTAACATTTACAACCTAACTAAAACTCTAAATAATCTTTCACCACTAAATGTCGGAGACCTCCTCGATGCTGCTACTCGAAGCGCCCCCTTGCCTGGAGTTCAACCGTGCCACTAGTCTAGCCTTCGCCCTCCCCATTGTGAATCAAGCCTTTGCCCTAGCACATCCTTTAGAAAATGGAGCTCCAGTAAACATGATCGGACCCAATAAAATGGGCATGGGATTAAAGAGCACAACTTCCTGAGTTTGAATATATATCCCTTTGGATTTATAGATCCGTGTTTGATTTTCTTTTGATTTTTGAAGTTAGGGTTCTTCACGTTTTTAACATCCTGGTGGCGGCTCATAGAATTTTACCGTGAAGAAAAGTGATTAGGGTTAGGAAATATTTTAGGGTATTTATAGGAATATTTAAATATTTATTTATTCGAATATTATACCAATTTTTAAGCAAACGCTATTTTTATTTGTCCTCTAAAATTCCTGTAATCACACATGACACCCAAAAATCGCAAAACTGCACATGCACCTTAAGTTCGACATTACGGTCCCAACGAAACTGGTTTCGTCGAATTCCGACTCCGTTTGCTCACATAGCGTATTTTTAAAGGTCAAAATATCGATTGTTTTTCACATCAAAATCCCGTACGGCCACATACTGACTTCAAAAATCACGAAAATTTAAATATAGAAATAATTTAATATTGCGGATCCAAAAAAATTAGTTTCGTCGAATTCCGAGGTCGTGTGCAAAACTGGCTATTTTTAAAGCTCTAAATGACCCTTTTAAATATATAAATATATTTAAAAAAAATTAAATTTAATATTTAAAAGTAAATATTATCATATATATTCACAGTGGAATACACTACAGCTCCACAATATTCCTATATTAATTTCTAACTTAATATTTCAATCCCGATTAAATCGATATTCGATTTATAATGAAATTCCTTTTATATATATAAATAAATCATTATAAATTATAATGGAATTCCATAGCGACTTTTCTAAAATTTGATTTGGTCATAAATCAAAATCTACACAACGAAATCTCAATTTTTCTCTTCCACTATAAAAATATACTTCACCAGCTCCTAACATTTCTTGTTTCATAGAAATCTGATTTAAAATGGCTTCGGTATATTCGTTTTAAGTTCGAATAGCCAAATCGCGAACTACCACGCCATTTCGAGCTCGATTTTAATTATAATATAATTATACATTTAAACTTCATTTATATAATATATTCGTGAATATAATTCAACTCTAAACTGAATTACATATTTTAAATAATCCAAATTACACCATACTGTGAATTTCACTATTTTTGATTATTTCTGAATTAAATATATTATTCTATTATTTATATTAATTAAATAATCCATATAATTAAATTATCCGACCTTTAATTCTTTAAATCACTTAATAAATAATTAAATAAATTAATTATTTTGCGGTAAAATATAGGTCGTTAAAAGGCCCCTTAGACACGTTCCAATCCAAGCCGCCAAACTCAAGCAAGTCAAAGCTCTTAGCAATGTTGGAATCCTAAGCTCACACCCACATATTTCAATAAGGCGTCCCAACCATTCCAAAGCATTGCCCTATCGACATACCGATCGCTAAGCACCACATGGAGATGTTTGCGCCCATATCAGACCCATCTCACTTCAAAGCATGTCCTGTTAACAAAAAACATTCTTTGAGGGGGTAAATGTTAACCGTCCTTTTGGTCTGGTTACCAAAAGTACACAATACGTGTTTGTCTCAACATATCGCGTGATATTACAGTCCGGAGGCGTCGGGGATCCAGTACCAGAAGACTCGAGTTTGGCCAATAGCAGGATGTCGCGTCCCTCGAACGCAACCTCCATCAAGTATTTGTCCGCATCCGACCTGAAGGCGAGCCGTGCTCCGAGCCGAAGGCGAGCCATCTAGCGGGTCCGGGCGCACCGCCGGTGGGTGTCCGTGGCCCCACAGTCCCGATGGCGATCAATTGTCTTGCCCAGAATTACCAGATCAGCTCAAAGTCAAGATTTAGCAAAAAACTTCAGCGAGCCTCGCCGCTCCTCCAGCACATTCACGAACCATGGCCTCGACATCCCCGGACGCACCGACCAGGATTTCGAGCCCCAAAGCCACTCGGACAGACCTCACGCAGCTCAAACGGAATTTTCGTACCACCGAGAGGTGCGAAATTCCGCACCCTTGAGGTGCGAAATTCCGCACCCTCGAGGTGTGAAATTTCGTACCTACAAGCTTCGAAATTTCATACCCTCGAGAAGCGAAATTTCGTACCCTCGAGGTGCGAAATTTCGTACCCGTGAGGTGCGAAGTTTCATACCCTCGACTTGCGAAATTAGGCACCCACAGGGTGCGAAATTCACACCCTTTGAAGGAGGTGTGAAAAAAGGGGTTCGAGGGCCTGAGGTGCGAATTTTCTCTAGCTGGTCCCTATATCTATCTACTCCTACATAACCCCTACCTAACCATTTCCTATAAATACCCCATGGCCTCACACTATAAAGTGGTGGGATTCGTGAGCTTTGAGACCTCCATAGAGCTCCATTAATGGCATCTCGTATTTAAGGAAGAAGAAGGACAAAATTGTCCATTCTCCTAATTCTTGCAAATATAACTGTTGTAACTTCATGTATGGTAGCTAATGAACATAATTAGAGCATCTTAACCTTGTTATCTTTCAAGTAATCAATAAAATTTCAACGATTCTTCAAAGTGGACGTAGGCCCTCGCTGAGGCTGAACTACTACAAATCTCTTGTATTATTTACTACTTTATGCTCTGTTTTATGTTCTTGTCTATGCGACCATATTCATAATTCCCAGCAATTGGAATCTTTTGAGTTTACGACATTTTTTGCCATCAACACAGGGGTAGTTCAAGCATAGTAGGGGTAGATCGACAAATATGAAAGATGATGAATCGTTTGGATTGGGTGCTGCAAAAACCAAACCTTTATAGTAGTTAAAAAATAGCAGTAATTGTTGGAAGTAAGGGCTATTTACAGAATTAGGGGTAGGTTTAAAAAGAATAGCTTTTTTGAAGTATTAAGAGAAGTAGGGGCAGTTTAAGCATAGTAGAGGTAGATCGACAAATATGACTAATGATGAATCATTTTGATTGGGTTCTGCAAAAACCAATCCTTCACAGTAGTAAAAAGATAGGCGTAATTGTTTGAAGTAAGGGATATTTAGAAAATTAGGGGTTGGATAAAAAAGTATGGATGTTTTGAAGTATTAAGAGAAGTAGCTGTAGTTTAAGCATAGTAGGGGTAGATAGACAAATATGAAAGACGATGAATCGTTTGGATTCGGTGCTACAAAAATACAGTAGTTAAAAAATAGAGGTAATTGCCTGAAGTAAGGCTTACTTTGAGAACTAGGGGTAGGATTAAAAAGAATAGCTGTTTTGAAGTATTAAGAGAAGCAGGGGTAGTTTAAGTATAGTACGGGTAGATCGACAAAAATGAAGGAGGTGAATCGTATTGTTTGGGTGCTGCAAGAAGCAACCCTTCACAGTAGTCAAAAAATAGGGGTAATTATTGGAAGTAAGGGTTGTTTATAGAATTAGGGGTAGGATTAAAAAGAATAGCTGTTTTGAAATATTAACAGAAGTAGGGGTAGATCGACAAATTTGAAAGATGATAAATCGTTTGGATTAGGTGCTGCAAAAACCAACCCTTCACAGTAGTTAAAAAATAGGGGTAATTGTTGGAAGTAAGGGCTATTTAGAGAATTTGGGGTAGGATTAAAAAGAATGGTTGTTTTGAAGTATTAAGAGAAGTAGGGGTAGTTTAAGCATTTTAGGGTTAGATCTACAAATATGAAAGATGATGAATCGTTTGGATTGGGTGCTGCAAAAACATAGTAGTTAAAAAATAGCGGTAATTGTTGGAAGTAAGGGCTATTTAGAGAATTAGGGGTAGTGAGACACCCCACGACTGTTAATGTCACTCACTAAGGGAAAGCATTAAGTTTCGTGAAGCGCTTATAGGTAAACAGTCACAGAATAATTACAGGACAGATATAAATAAGACAGAAGCGGAAATTTTTAATTTTTATTTCAAACATAAATCATAATACCATGGTCCATAATTTTATATGTCACAAAAACCATTAAAATAAAATAACTTCTGTTTGGCATCATCAGAGTACATAAGAAACTAGAAAGCATAATTCCCCAATTAAAAGGGTTAAGCCACAGTAGATACAAGAACTTGAGCCATACATCAGAAGTAGCTCCTAGCAAGATGATATCTGAGTCCTGACTAAGCCTAAGTGTTTCCTCCCTGAGAACCTAGGGAGGGGAGGGAACGGAAGAAAGAAGGAGAAACAAAAGGGTCAGACATAAAGTCTGGCGAGTCTAGTTACTTTTAGCCAATAAATAAATAAAAGCAACATGATAGGCATATAAAGTGGATAGGAAAGATCACTTCATAAATTACAGGTGTGACAAGGCAAGCTAGATAAGGTGTGAATGCTTCACTAATGATTACTCTGCACTAGTACAACTAAAATGAGATGATCCCTTCCACTATAAGTTGATAGACTTAGGACATTTATCCGAGTGTACCCTAACCACTACCATAATCGAACGGCTCCCTATCTTGTAGATATCATGTGCTGGCCCCACAGTAGGAGGTATCACTTCCTAAAGCGGCAACCAAAGGTGTGCACAACCATATCTACTAGTGTCACGGTTGTCTTATCCCCCTCTGCCTAGCCCATGCACGCACATGTCCCATGTCCGTTTGCGACGCCCACACCGTTCGTCTCGTACAATCAATCAATAAGCGTGTCTCTTTCTCCACCGAGTACGGAGTTGTTTATTTGATACCTACTCCGGGTTACTAATTGAAATGGGTCCCATACAATATGATACAAGCTCTTCCTTTTGTCTTGTATCCCCACTAGGTTTTTCACTGACTATGTATACCCTTAGGTGTCTTTAATTACATAGCCCTGTGCCAGTTATGCCTGCCCTAAAGGGTGTTTTTAATTACATAACCTTATTGGGTTAAGTCCATGGGCCTATATGTGAATATTACCCACCCCCGCTAGTTTACTTAACCGACCCACTACCAATCCAGTTTTACTTAACCCTAACTTAATTTCATAGTCATACAATCTTTATGGACTAAATTAGGTTAAGTAGTCCATTTCATTACCATGTCCAATTATGGTTTTATAATGGGCTAGACCTCCCATATTAGGCCTACAACATGTGGATGATGGATATGCCGGTCGGGTCCGGCAGACTTATTCCAGAGTTGGGCCTAACCTCGTGTCATAACCCAATTCGTATTTATGTACTTAGACCTCCCACATTAGGTTCAACATTAGTGGCTGCATGATATGCCGGTCGGGTCAGGGCAGACTTCCACCACTATTGTAAACTAACCTCGTGTCATAAGTCCAATTACAATTCCTAATTGTAATTACTAACATTCCATTTTTATTCAAATCTACCTATGTCATTATAGGTAATTATTTCTATCTTTCCCCATTTGAATTATATGTCCAATTCATATAAATATTACATAAATTATGCCAAATATAAATCCCCTTTTTTCCTCGTCCCTAACTAACGTATTCGCATGTATTTTGGCGGAATCTAGGCTATACAGTAGCTTAGGCATAAAGCAAAGAGAATGTGACAAAGGCGATAGTTTCAACATATCTTGGCATAAACATAACTATCATGATAACAAGGTGAATGGACATGTGATAACATCATAACAAGTTGGACATAAAACTGATGACTTGTGGCAATTACTACGATGTCAAAGCAATATAATGAGATCAAAATTAACCTTTTTATGCGTCCAACTATTTATATCTAACATAATTAACATAACAACATGTTTAGATCCACAAATGGCATCATATGTCAAGTTTGCAAAATATTTAGACTGATCACAATATGACAAGTGAAAGGTGATTTACACAAGGAGCTAGATCTACCCAATGTTACAACTGTCCAATTTAATAAGTGTAACACACCACCTCCGTTAAGGTCACTCACAAAGGGAATGCCTTAAATTTGGTGGAGCGTTTTTAGGTACAAGATGCAAATAAGTTACAAGACAGACAAATAAAGCAGCAGAGAATAAATACTTTATTGATAAAACATCTGTACATAGAATTTTTTCCAACATCAAATCATCAATACTCAGTACAACAAAATATTGTCTTGTTTAACAAAATAAAGAAGCATAAAATGAGTATGATATTTTCCAAATAAGAATGAGCCAGCCATAGCAGTGGAAAAGAGAGTCCAAGGAAACACTCCAACTAATCTTCAGGCTAGGAAAGAGTAGCGGTACAAATTAAGCTGAGCTATTCCCTCCCAGACTACCTGGGGGGTAAGGAAGAAAAGAGGCGGAAACGAACTAGGTCAGACATAAGTCTGGTAAGCTCAGTTATTTAATAGCATGTAAACAAGAAAAAGACTATGACATGAATAAACTGAACTTAGAATAATATCACAAGGATAAGGTAATCCAAAGACGAGACAAAGCATGATTTAACGGAATAGACTATCGCACCCACTTATATTTCTCTGCACTCACTAAGAACCGTTTAACTGGCATTGTGCATTCATGATAAAGTGATCCCCTTCTTGTATTGATCGGCTCCTACTCGCATTCATGTGTTTCCGGTGTCATGCGACCCCATGTAATTTTTAGGTACTTGTGCTTCGGTCCTTTTTCTGATTCCTATTGTTTCGGACAGCCAACCTAGGTCTTACTAGGTTCTATTATCAAGCGTTACCTATATCCGACTAGGGTTTAATCTTCAGACGCTTTCTCGATTCGACCAAGGTTTATGCAACCCAGGGCCACTAGGTTTTACGCTACCTATCGAACAATACCCGCTATTCTACGACACACTTCCCAGAGCGGTATATGTTCCTAGAATTTCCCCATGTATGTGTCGTGAATCGTTCTCGCTGTATAATTGCACATGTCCTCTATATGTGCGTCCCGAGTCCTGTGGCAGGGCTAATCAAGAAACACGGAACTCAGTCGGGAACTTTAAGTTATCTGCCAAGGCAGATGCCAAGTTCTTCTTTTATATGTGTATGGCTATTGTCCCACTTGACCCCTCCCTCAACTAATGAAAGTCACCCAAGAAAATCAAGAATGAGAACTGTACGTAGGCCCCACTATGCTCCACAAACCTATGGGTCAACCTCACCCATAACTAGATAGAAAGTATATGGTGTTTTGGAGTTCTCCGCCTTTCCGCTTCACGTGCTCGATTGACTAAAGATGGTAGGTAGACGACGACGTGCTATCACAGGCCTAATCTAGATATCGCCACCTCACACTGGTCCATCCTAGTCTTTAGGTTGCCTTATATTGCAACCATGGCATACTCTTGGTTCTTATAACGTAGACCTTAACCTCTGTGAGCCCAGGAGGATCATCTGCAACCCCACAGAGGGGTACCAAGAGTACCCTCACGTCCCCTCGAAGCCGCGTGCTTCGTAACCCGGACGGTTGGAGCCTTCGAACGTTCGCTCCTTCTCGTGTTCTACTTGACTTTCTTGAATAAGGTTTACTAATTAGTTCCCTTAACTAAGCTTTACCACTTAGTTTCCTGTATCGTTTGTTTTCTTAACTAAGGTTTACAACTTAGCCCTCTTAACTAAGGTTTACTACTTAGTTCTCTTTCTCGTCATGTTGGATTGGTTAAGTGTCATCAGTCAATTCAAGTTAACTCAACCCATTCACTTGTTATGTTAAATTGGTTAAGTGTTATCCAATAATTCACGTTGACTTAACCCACCGCTATATCAAGTCAAGTTGGTTAAGTGGTATCTAGCGGTTCATGTTGACTTAACCCACCCCTATATCAAGTCAATTTGGTTAAGTATTCCTTAACCCTACTCGTTCATTCGGTTATATTGGTCAAGTGTTTCTCATTAACTTAACCCTGTACATTCATCATGCTATAATGACTAAGTGTTTTAAGTTTACTTAATCCCACCTTCTAGTGTATTTAACATGTTAAATTGGTTAAGTGTTGTAAATTTACTTAACCCCACCTTCTAGTCTAGTTAACATGTTAAATTGGTTAATTGTTCTAAATTTACTTAACCCCACCTTCTAGTCTAGTTAACATGTTATAACGGTTAAACATTTACTTAACCTTATGCACCTGTCTAGTTAACATGTTATAATGGTTAACTGTTTCCTTAGTTACTTAACCCGCACAAATCTTGTCTTGTTAACATGTTAAGTTTGTTAAGTGTCCAAATTAACTTAACCCCCACCATCAGTTTAGTGCATTGGTTAAGTGTTGCCTTAATTAACTTAACCCTGCCATTCATGTCTTAGCTTTAATTTATTCATTAAAGCACCAACCACTCACATTAAAAAGGTATTGTTGTGGTCAATGGATGTGCCGGTCGGTGCCGGGCAGTTTTACACCACAACTCAGTCTAACCTCGGGTTCTTTTGGGCTTGATGCACCAACCTCTCACATTAGTCATGTATTGTTGTGGTCACTGGATATGCCGGTCAGTTCCGGGCAGTTTTACACCACAACTCAGTCTAATCTCGGGTTAGGCATATTCGTCTTTTGCTAAATTTACATGTTTTTCATTTCTGTCAAGTGTACATGTAAATTTCCTTCGAATGTTTTTATGGCACATTATTTAATTATGTTCATAACTAATGGTATATAGATTATACCATTTCATGTCCTTAACCATTTGCATGGTTATGGTCCCACCTACATCATTAACATGTTATAATTTAATGTCCATCCCAACGTTACCCCTGTTTATATGTTCGCATCAATCACATAAAGTAATTAGGCCCGCAAATTAGCCTAATTTATAAACAAGAGGTAAAAGAAGGGAACGTGCCAAGTATAAATCCAACCAAATATATGTCTTGTAATGTAGACATAGAACATTATTCGTCTCAACTAACATGTCCCATGAACTTGTATATGAATTGGACTAAATAATCACAAGCCTAAACATGTTAATATGTAGATCAAGGCATATGTAAACAAAACTTGGTTTATAAACTAGCATATGACATAATCATGACATGTACATTACCAAAGCATGTATAAGTTTAACTTTAACATGTAGATGTGAACTAGATCTAACAATAATGATCATATGAACTTGCATGAACCCACTTTATAAACATGCATATAAATATAGATCTAGTTTTGGATCTATCAAGTAACTTGCATATGAACATATGTATATAAATCTTGATTTGGATATAACATGAAACATATAACTTGCATTAAGCATATGAACATATGTGTGTGTGTGTGTGTGTGTGTATATATATATATATATATATATATATATATCTTGACTTAGATCTAATTAGCATGGATCTGAGCACATAATGTTTTTTAGATCTAAACATGTAGTCATACAGATCTAAATATTTAGGCATATATAAATATTAACTAGCCTAAAAACTAGCATGTAACATATCATGAAAGGATAAACTTGCATATGGTATGATAGTTTCATTCCCAAATCATAATAGATCCAACACCAATTTCAACATAATATGATAAATCCGATAAACCACAATCATTCCAAGACATTAATGACAAAATCATCACAAGAAATAGCATCGTAATTATTATACAACATGGTACAATTCTATATTTCATTTTATTTCAAATCACGTCTTAAATTTGTTCACATCTAAAAGATAACTAAACTTACAATCAAAAGACGATCTTGATTTCTGGAATCTGTATTCTGAAGTTGAAATGCTCGCCTTTGATGTAGACAATCGTTGTTTTAGTTTAATTTTGATTTGATTTGGTTTGTCTGTTTTAATTTGCTTCAAGTTGTGCTGTGGCTACTCTAGTTTGTCCAATGGCAGCTTGACGGCTCTTGGTTTGATTTTTAATATTATTTAGGGTTGAGGTATTAGGTTGCTTTTATAGAGATTTAGATTAATATAGGCCAATGGATCACACAGGAGCAATCAGAACAGTCTAGACTAGATATAGTTATACCAGTGACTCAGCAAAAGGCCGGGAATGACTCAGCAAATGTATTAATAACCTTCTACTATAACGTTAATGTACCAAATGTTCATCTTTTATTTTTTATTGTCAATTACCATAAGTGACAAATTATCATATTCCTTAAATTATCATATTCTCTTTAATGTTAATTGACATAAGTGACAAATGAGTATTCATACAAATTAAGATTAATTACATTATACTCAAATAAACTTAAATGATAATCAATCGAACATAAATGCCTACTTAATATTTTTTTTCCTTTTTTAATTAATATCAATTAACATGAATGACAAATTAGCACAAACACATATACAAACCAAGGTCAATCACATATTTTCCAGATCAATGCCATATTAACACACATCTACAAATTAGTTTTACATATTCTCCCTTTACTGTATACATTAATTATCTGTATATATAAATATCTATTTATACATGCATAAATCTTTCTTACTTTTAATTTTTCACAAATCCTATCAGAGAAGGCCACAAAAAAAAACAATCCTTGACAACCAAAAATGCGCCACGTACGCCACATGATGCGTACACATCATATATATATATATATATATATATATATGTATGTATGTATGTATGTATGTATGTATATTCTATATAAATATACATTTATTTATTTTTATCTATCTTCCCAATTAACCATTTTCACAATAAACCACTTTTTGAACTGCCTTCACACTAAGCCATTTTTTTAGCCATTCCCCTAAAACAAAAATATGGCGCTGGCGGGGATCGAACTCTGTACCCCATGTATGCAAGTCACATGTTCCTACCAAATAAACTACTAAGTCTTTTGCTTGCAATCCTTAGAACAATGCTAAATATTATTCTTTTCTCATGTTTTGCTGCAATATTTTTATGCTCACAGAAAATACGGGGTGTTACAATATGCAAATATTCACCATAACATGGTTACAAGTCAAGATCCATGTAGGAAACATAATAGAATAATCGCAATTGTATTAGATCTAGGAAAATAGATCTATCACGACATAGTATAGGATTTAACACTTGCACAAAATCATACTTTACAACATATCCAAGTCATAGTGTTTCACAATTTACTTTTATTTATCTAAACCTAAAAACAAATAGAAACTCCCAGCATTGGGTTAGAGAATTGAGAAAGAATGGATCTTGAATTTCTGAATTCTGAATTTGATTTGCAAAGCACGTTGTTGTAGAAAGCGGTTCCGTCTCAGTTTGAATCTCGGCAGCGTATGGCCTCCATAATTTCCAATGAAAAAAATAGGGGAATAGGACACATATATATAGCTGCCCGACCCTCTGAAACGACTGCCACATCATCCCCAGGGGCGTCGACACCCCTGTGTGTGGGTCGACCCCTAGGTCGACACCCCTTAAGGAGGGTCAACCCCCGTGTCGACACCCCTCTAGGGGGGTCGACGCCCTAGAGAGGGAATTTTGCCGCTCAGAGGAATTTTTCGAATTCGAATCTTTTGGATAAAATTCTGACTCGTCTCTGACTTACCTCTGACTCATGTGTATATATATATAATTTTTCTATGCATATACAAACTTAGCACTCGTAACTTCTTCATACGTTGTCTGTTTTAAGCAAACCAAATGTCTATTTTAACCAGAATTTCGAGACGGACGTAATGGTTCTGTCCGCTTCCTCTAATTCTGAATATTAAATTAATTATTATTTAATTTATTCTCTTTAGTGTCGTCAAAAATTCGGGGTGTTACATTCTCCCCTACTCAAAGGATTTCGTCTCGAAATGTTTAAGTTGAGAAGAATGCATATCCTACCATCCATCATTCATCTACTCATCAGCTAACCACTAGCATCCATTGTCCTCAAAAATTTCTAATGCTTATATGAATATATGCGAAAGTGTGTGTATATGTCCCAACACTAATGCGAAGATCAGGCGGTCTACTGATTCAGTTGAGATCCTTAATGCAATGTTTGTTTGTGCCATGAATCCAATATATATGCAAATAAACCTATTGTATCATATAAGTTGTATTTCTGTGCACAACCATTTGTCCAAATGCAACACCCATATGCCAATTCATCCATTTCCATCCATGAACGAAAATAAAAAAGCACACACATCCATATGCAATATGAAAGTGATTGAGCCGATCTTAGTGCCTAATGTGCGTGTATATGCGTCCACAGGAAACCACTAGCAAACAGTTACATTCACTAGCATCCATCAAACATAATATGTTTCAAACCCATGTTTACACCCATAGGATTCCTATCTAAAGGTCAAAAATACTGTGAATAAGATATACTCTATTGATGGAAACAAGCACTGATAAAACGTAGGAAAAGGAGTATACCCTCGAAAAGAAAAGGGTATGAAGCATGATTCTTGTCTTCGGTCTCCAAAGTTGCATCTTCTAGGTTATCTCCCCATTGAACCTTTAGCAAGTTGATCTCCTCACTGCGTAGCTTCTTAGTTTCTGACCCAAGAATACGGCTAGGGACTCGTCTGAGTGTCGCCTCCCGTTCCACTCCGACTTCTTCCAACATGCTTGGCTCAACAACTTTTGCGGTGTCATGGAGGCACTTCCGCAGATGAGAGACATGCAAAACGTCATGAACACCAGATAGATTTTCTGGGAGCTTTACTCTATAGGCTATTTGGTCAATCCTCTTGGTTAGGGAAATCGTCCCCACAAACCTAGCTACCAACTTCCATACTGCTTCGAAGCGAACCACGTTCCTCAGAGGTGATACTTTGATAAAAACTAAGTCTCCCACTTTGAATTCGATGTTAGTCCTTCTCTTATCTGCATAGGACTTCCGCCTATCTTCAGCTGTCTTCATCCGCCGTCGAATAAGGTCAATCTTTTCGGATGTTTCCCTAACCATATCTGGTCCAAGAAATAAGTTTTCTGTAGATTCCCACCAACAAGTTGGCGATCTACAGGGTCGCTCGTACAATGCTTCGAAGGCTGTCATGCCGATGCTAGCTTGATAACTGTTATTATAGGCAAACTCTATTAAAGGAAGATGCTCTTCCCAAGTCCCTCCGAAGTCAAGGATACACAACCTTAAAAAGTATTCAAGAATACTGTTCACCCTCTTTGTCTGCCCATCGGTCTGAGGATGATAGGTCGTGCTCAAACACAACTGTGTACCTAATGCTTCTTGCAAGCTCCTCTAAAATTCGCTGGTAAAGATGGGGACACGATCTCTTGCTATGTTGGAAGGTACTCCATGTATGCAAACTATCTCATGAGCATAAATCGATGCCAACCACGATGCCGTCCTGTTACTCTTAACAGGAATAAAGTGGACGCTCTTAGTGAGTTTATCTACTACCACCAAAATACTGGTATTGCCTTTCTTTGATCTAGGCAACCCATCTATGAAATCCGTAGAGACACTCTCCCATTTCCACTAAGGAACCTCCAAAGGATGAAGCAAACCACTGGGCTTCTTTTGCTTAGCTTTGACTTGCTCGCAAACTAAACATTGAGAAACAAATTCAACTACATCCTTCTTCATCCCAGCCCAAAAGAAAACACTTTTCATGTCCGTTTACGTCTTATCACCGCCTGGACGAATGGTCATATTAGAATGGTGGTGCTCTTCTAGGACTGCCTTAATTTAGATTTCAATTTGAGGAACACAAAGCCTTCCATCTCGTCGCAACCACTCCTTTTCTTCTATGGTATATCTGCTGAGGTGACTCTAAGTCTCCGCTCTTCTAAGCTCTCCATGATGTCTAGAATCTGTGGGTCACCTTGTTGCGAGGCTCATATCTAATCCACATGAGTTGGTCAAATCTCCAAGTATGCAAATAAATCGGGCAAAACCTCGATGGCGGGTCTAAAATCAAAAGCATATATGAACTCCAAGTACTTCCTTTCCACAAACAGAGGACTCAGCGCCACCCTATGCCTACTTAGTGCATCTACCACCACATTAGCCTTGCCAGTGGTATAAGCAATCTCAAAATCATATGAAGCTAAGAACTTCGTCCACCGTTGTTTAATTAAGTGGAGATCCTTCTGTGATAATAAATACTTGAGAGATTTATGATCGGTGTATAACTCTAACCTTTCTCCACGTAAATAATGATGCCACATCTTTAACGCGAATACTATGGCAGCCAACTCTACGTCATCGGTGGGGTAGTTCTTCTCATGAACTCTCAACTATCTACCCACATAACATATTACTTTCCTTTCTTAAATCAGCACCTCACCAAGTCCTGTACCACACACATCAGTGTAAACAATAAACACGTTGCTTCCATCGGACAAGGTCAAGACTGGGGCTGTTGTCAAAGCCCTTTTCATTCGTTGGAAAGGAACGTCACAGTCTATGTCCCATGAGATTGCCAAATTATTCTTTGTTAGCTTGGTGAGAGCGGCTGATATATTCGCGAAGTCCGTAATGAACTTCCTATAATAAACTGCCAACCCAAGAAAGCTTCTCACCTCGGTTGCATTTTTAGGAATCTGCCAATCTTGCACTGCAACCACCATTGCGTGATCTACAGCTGTCCCTTCTTTGGAGATTACATGCCACAAGAATCTGACCTCCTTTCTCTAGAAATGGCATTTGGAGAACCTAGCTTTTAGCTGATGGTCATGGAAAGTTTTCAAAACTTCTCCCAAATGTTGGGCATGCTCTTCTTCACACTTGGAGAAGATCAAAATATCATCAACGAAGACTACCCCTACTCCTCTTAATACTTCAAAACAGTCCCCATTTTTAATCCTACCCCTAATTCTCTAAGTAGCCATTCCTTCCAACAATTACCCCTATTTTTTAACTACTGTGAAGGGTTGGTTTTTGTAGCACCCAATCCAAATAATTCAACATCTTTCATATTTGTCGATCTTCCCCTACTAAGCTTAAAAATACCCTACTTCTCTTAATACTTCAAAACAACCCTTCTTTTTAATCCAACCCCTAATTTTCTGAATAGCCCTTCCAAAAATTAACCCTATTTTTTAACTTCTGTGAAGGGTTGGTTTTTGCAGCAACAAATCCATATGATTCATCATCTTTTATATTTGTCCATCTACCCCTATTATGCTTAAACTACCCCTACTTCTCTTAATACTTCTAAACAGTCCTTCTTTTTAGTCCTACCCCCAATTCTCTAAATAACCATTCCTTCCAAAAATTACCATTATTCTTTAACTACTATGAAGGATTGGTTTTTGCCGCACCCAATATAAATGATTCATCATCTTTCATATTTGTCCATCCACCGCTACTGTGCTTAAACTACCCGTACTTCTCTTAATACCTCAAAATAACCCTTCTTTTTAATCCAACCCCTAATTCTCTAAATAGCCCTTCCAACAATTACCCCTATTTTTTAAATACTCTGAAGGGTTTGTTTTTGTAGCTCCCAATCCAAATGATTCATCATCTTTCATATTTGTCGATCTACCCATACTATGATTAAACTACCCCTTACTTTTATAATTGTTTCCCTTTATTCATTTCTTTTTTTATATTTTTTGAATTATTCATTTCTTTCATTGTAAACCAATTATCATTCTACTTCTGTGAATGGTTTGTTTTTGGAGCACCCATTCCAAACGATTCATCATCTTTCATATTTGTCGAAGTACCCCTACTATGCTTTAACTACCCACTACTGTTATTATTTTTTCCCTTTATTCATTTCTTTATTCAATTTTTTTGCATTATTTATTTCTTTCTTTGTAAACCAATCATCATTCTACTTCTACGAAGGGTTGGTTTTTGCAGCACCCAATCCAAACGATTCATCATCTTTCATATTTGTCGATATATCCCTATTATGCTCAAACCTCCCCTACTCTCTTAATACTTCAAAACATCCCTTATTTTTAATCATATCCCTAATTCTCTAAATAGCCCTTACTTCCAACAATTACACCTGTTTTTTAACTACTATGAAGGGTTGGTTTAAAGAAACGAATAAAGGAAAATAATAATAAAAGTCGGGGTGTTTAAAAAATAGGGGTAATTGTTGGAAGTAAGGGCTACTTAGACAATTTGGGTTAGGATTAAAAAGAATCTCTATTTTGAAGTATTAAGAGAAGTAGGGGTAGATCGACAAATATGAAAGATGATGAAAAGTTTGGATTGGGTGCTACGAAAACCAACCCTTACAGTAGTTAAAAATAGGGGTAGTTTTTGGAAGGAAGGGCTATTTAGAGAATTAGGGGTAGGATTAAAAAGAAGGCTATTTTGAAGTATTAAGAGAATTAGGGGTAGTTTAAGCGTAGTAGGGGTAGATCGACAAATATGAAAGATGATGAATAATTTGAATTGGGCGCTGCAAAAACCAACCTTTCAAAGTAGTTAAAAAATAGGGGTAATTGTTGGAAGTAAAAGCTATTTGGAGAATTAAGGTTAGGATTAAAAAGAAGGGTTGTTTTGAAGTATTAAGAGAAGTAGGGGTAGTTTAAACATAGTAGGGGTAGATCCACAAATATGAAAGATGATGAATCATTTGGATTGGGTGTTGCAAAACCAATCCTTCACAATAGTTAAAAAATAGGGGTAATTGTTGGAAGTAAGGGCTATCTAGAGAATTAGGGGTAGTATTAAAAAGAAGGGTTGTTTTTTATGAAGTATTAAGCGAAGTAGGGGTAGTTTAAGCATACTAGGGTTAGATCTACAAATATGAAAGATGATGAATCGTTTGGATTGGGTGCTGCAAAAACACAGTAGTTAAAAAATAGGGGTAATTGCTGGAAGTAAGGGTTATTTAGAGAATTAGGGGTAGGATTAAAAAGAAGGGTTGTTTTGAAGTATTAAGAGAAGTAGAGGTAGTTTAAGCATAGTAAGGGTAGATCGACCAATATTAAAGATTATGAATCGTTTGGATTGGGTGCTGCAAAAACCAACCATTCGCAGAAGTTAAAAGATAGGCGTAATTATTGGAAGTAAGGTCTATTTGGAGAATTAAGGATAGGATTAAAAAGAAGGTTTGTTTTGAAGTATTAAGAGAAGTAGGGGTATTTTAAGCGTAGTAGGGGTATGTCGACAAATACGAAAGATGATGAATCATTTGGATTGGGTGCTGCAGAAACCAACCCCTCACAGTAGTTGAAAAATAGGGGAAATTGTTGGAAGTAAGGGCTACTTAGAGAATTAGGGGTAGGATTAAAAAGTAGGACTTCTTTGAAGTATTAAGAGAAGTAGGGGTAGTTTAAGCACAGTAGGGGTAGATCGACAAATATGAAAGATTATGAATAGTTTGGATTGGGTACTGCAAAAACCAACCCACCAATCCAAAAAATTCATAATCTTTCATATTTGTCGATCTACCCCTGCTATGCTTAAACTACACTTAATTCTCCAAATACTTCAAAACAATCCTTTGTTTTAATCCTATCCCTAATTCTCTAAGTACCCCTTACTTCCAACAATTACCCCTATTTTTTAACTACTGTGAAGGGTTGGTTTTTGCAGCAACCAATCCAAACGATTCATCATCTTTCATATTTGTCGACCTACCCCTACTATGCTTACACTACCCCTACTTTTCTTTATACCTCAAAACAACCCTTTTTTTTAGTCCTAACCCTAATTCACTAAATAGCCCTTACTTCCAATAATTACACCAATTTTTTAAATATTGTGAAGGGTTGATTTTTGCAGCATACAATCCAATCGATTCACCATCTTTCATATTTGTCGATCTACCCCTACTATGCCTAAACTACCCCTACTTCTCTTAATACTTCAATATAGTCCTTCTTTTTAATTGTTATCCTACTTTGTGAATTAGGCTACTCAAAGACAAAAGGCCAATTCCTGAAGAATGCTGGTTAGAAGAGCACACGCTCAAAACCTGGATCGGATCGGGGTTCTCTGACCAAAATATAGTGTGGCGGAGCAAGAAATTAGAGAAGCAGAGACAGATTCGGATCGGGTCGATGTAGTCTGATCCGCCCCTCCTTCCCTTTGTATATCGGGTCGAACCGAGAGCAAGTGGATAGTGGTTATAGCCCACGACTCCAAAAGATGTGGGTGGTTAGACAGCCACTTCCCCACGTTCACCCACGATATAGTTTTGTTGTCATCATCTTGTTCTATCCGAAACCGACTCTCACGGGATGTCTCCCACGTGTATCCAAACCGAAGCCACTTCAGAGAAACATTCCACCTATAAATACACTTCAAAGGGCAATTTAAAGGGAACTTTTGGCAAATTCCTGACTCAAACACCTACAACTTCCGAATTTCATTACTTGTCATTTAATCAAAACGCCGTGAATTCCTTGATTCAACATTCTCCCCCTTTTTGATTGATGACAACATAGCTCTGAATTTTTTTTTAATTCTCCCTAAATATATGCTCCCCCTGAAATACATACAAAAAAAAAAATCTGCAAAACATAATGTTAGTAATATTTTTCTCCCCCTTTATCATCGACAAAAAGGAGTAGTTAACACACAAATAACTTAAGAAGAACTTTAAGATTGTAGCATATAATATACACCAACATACCACAAGCAAGTCATCTACCTAATAGCTTAAGACGTACAAACCCAAAATAAATACAACACTATTTACATACAAGTGCCGGTTTTAAGTTTTGCATAAAAATATAAAACATAGTATCATAAAACGTGGATGAAAAAACAAACTAATGCGGTGACGATTTGGATTCAGTGGTGTCCCACTCAATTTGTTCGTTCCTTCCTTCTTCCTTGTCTCCTTCTTCTGGAATATCTTCCTCGTCGTTGTTTCCTTCGTCTTCCTCCTCGGTCTCCTTGGTTCAGATCATAATCAACTTTTAGAGCATATTGTGGAGAAGATTGAGTAAAATTATTCATTGTATGAGTGAAATTGAGTGAAAAAAATCATTGTACTTGCATTCTTATCATCAATTAGAGAATTTCAAAGTGGACGTAGGCTCTTGTATGTCGAACCACTATAAATTGTGTGTTCTCTTCGCTTTTATTTTCATTTCATTTTATATTATCGTTAGTCTGGGTGTTAGAGCCATTTTTGGATCTAATATTTTGGTGCTTTCACTGAGAATTTCTCAAATTCTCTACATTTTTTGGGCTACCATTCTATTATTTGAGTTTGCATATCCGAAGCAGATAGTCCATACTGTCAGTATCATTAAAACTTTCTCCGAACAAGCTTTGAAAAAGTTGGACGTTATGACCAAAGGAAAAGGAAAAGAAGTGCAAAACGCGCGGAAAAGTGAGATGAGAGAGGATCAACAAACTATGGTCGTCACAAGGTCGAGGGGACAGAGTTCAGGAGCTACCCAATAAGGCAGGACATCCCCTACCTGATCCGAGAAGCCAGGATCGAATCGATTCTAGGAAATTCCCACGATCCGACCCGGCTGCTTGAACACTCCAGCTCCCTCCCTCTCGATCCGAAATGCAAAAGCAAGGGAAGGACGATCCGAGCTGAATTTGGCTGAAGTTGGTACCTCTACTCGAGCTCCTACAAATGCGCTAATACCAGTAGTGAAAAATGATGATCATCCTACAACTTCTGAACTCCTTACACATGGAGATTTTTCGCGTTTGCTTGATATGCTTAAGTGTACTAAAGACACTTTAGAAGACCATAAGCGTGAAAGTTTTTTTAATGCGGAATAACATGATATCCATGAGAAAAGAAATAATCGAGCTGCGTAGACAAAGAGTGTCGTCTCCAGTTCATCGCCCTGTTGCCGATCACTTATCCTCTTCAGACGAAGAGCGCCCGCGCCAGAGAATGCCATGCAAGAGGTCGGGAAATTTAGATCAATTAACATATGGGATGCTGGGGAGATATGAAGATGTTGCCTGGACTCTTGGAGCTAATAACCCAGGCTTGAGGGAATCACCTGTTCCAACCAGGGATCCTAGTACTGGTAATCCTGCTCAAGGCCAACTTCTCCACCCAAATCGTCCCGTGAATGACCGGCATCGCAGAAGGCAAGGAAGTTCAACCGAAATTCGACATCAACGAACATCGCCTGACGTAGGCCGCAGATGCACTAGAAGAGATAGGAGTGATGATCCTAGACACGCGCTGACTAACTTTGAAGTAGAAGCAATGATACGTCAAATCATGGTTGATAGTCGTCGATATACCAACGAAGATTGGGGTAATGAGCGCAGTCACACTCCATTCATCGACGACATCTTGGAGTTCCAATTCCGTCTACGGTTCAAACTACCGTAGATGGATCGATATGCTAGGAGGACAGATCCAGGGCAACATCTGATGAGGTATGCATGGTATATGAACGCTGCTGCCACACCTGATGCTGTCAAATGTAAAGCCTTTCCGATACATTTAGAGGATGTGGCATTGATGTGGTTTACTCGACTTCCCCTACGATCGGTATTGAACTTTCAAGAACTAAGCAAGCAATTTATGAAGCAGTTCCGACTCCATGCCCGAAAGGTTAAAAGTGTTATTGAATTGTCCAGTTACCAAGTAAGTTACCCTAACAAACGTACTATCTTGATGGCTTTGATAGATGGAATCGATCCAAACACTGAATTCGGAGGATATCTAGTTGGAAAACCACCATTGAATAGAGAGGCATTTTACAGAAAAGCGAATATTCGACTACGGCGAGAAGAGATATATGCTGGCCAAAAAAAAAAAATACTGATGGAGCTTCAAAAGAAGATGTCCAAAGTAACGTAGCGGTGAAGCAATCCGATGACAGCTCGGGCAAAGTCGAGGTAAATGTTGGCAATAAAAATGAAGGAAGTGACAATAGGAATGGAAGCAACAATAGAAGGGATAGGAACCGAGGAAACAACCCCGTTAAAAGACCTCGATTCCAAACCTTCGAGAACTATTCACCATTGAGCGACACATTGGAAAATATATAATTAGACACGTACAACGTTCTTCCATACAAAAAACAGCCACCCAGGTACTCCACTGAGAAAGAGATTGCAACAGGGAAGTTATATTTGTTCCATGGGACTCATGGTCATTCCATAAATGAATGTCGTCATTCAAGGGGAATTATCGAGAAGCTACTTCGAGAAGGGAAGTTGGATGAGTATAAAGTTGAACCGAGAGACAGGGGCAAGGAAATCAAGCCCCAAACCAAAATCAACCTACTCCTAAACCCACAGCCAAACAGAAGGGTAAAGGAATTGTTATCAATACCATAGTAGGTGGGCCTCATCCTACAGCCCATTGCTTTAGGGCAATGGACCAATATGTCAATGAAACCAAACATATTGGAGCAGGAGAGTGCAGTAACCTCGAAGATAGCGCTCCAGTAAAGCAACAGAAGACGATGTCAGATGATATCATGTTTCGTGACAGAGACGATACTAGAGTTCAATAGCCCACTGAAGATCCTTTGGTGATTACTACCACTATTGGTCCAGCTATAGTTCACAAAATATTGGTGGATAATGGAACTTCAGTTAATATCCTATTCAAGAAAGCATTCGATCAGATGAGACTTGAAGCGAAAGATTTGAAGCCTTGCGAAAGATGGATACGAGGCTTCAATGGAGCATTGACGGCTCCAATGGGATATGTAGAATTATCAGTGACATTGGGACATGGAGATCGCCAGAGAGTGAGAATCATCCCATTTGTGGTTTTGGACATCGATTCACCTTACAATCCCCTTTTAGGCTGACCAACCGTCACAGAATTCAGGGCCTGCATAGCACCATGGTGTCTGTTGTTAAAATTTCCAACCGAAGTAGGAGTACGAATGATGAGAGATGATAAGATCACCAGACGATCCTGCTACATGGCAGAGTTGAAAATATTGTTAAAAGGTTTGAGCATAGATACTAAGGATGCCCTCTCCTGTACGAAGGAGGCTCGGCAATGCAATTAAAGAAATCAACTCTGAGGGAATCGCTTAAAGAACTGTTCGACGATATACATCCCAGAGAGGATGAAGAACCCAGTGACAGGAAGGCGACTCCCAATGAAACGACTGTAGACATTTCCATCGACAATGTTGATTCAGCCAAAGTTTTGTTGATCGGGTCTCGGCTAGGTCAGTCCCGAGCAAAGGAACTAATTGACTTTTTAAATGTAAATTTGGATGTGTTTGCATGGACCCATGTCGACATGTGTGGGATATCCCCCTCCGTCATAAGCCGCTCATTGAGTATCAACCCGAAACATCCACCTGTTAAGCAGAAGATGCATATTGTTAGACCCAAAAGTGGTTCTAACACCCAAATTGATTTGAAACAAGATAAAGTGAGATAATAATAACAATGAACACGCAAGATTTATAGTGGTTCGGCGAACAAATGCCTACGTCCACTTATTTTTTCACTATATTCAATAATTCAGTTGCAAATACAATGAAAGATTCACTCACAACTCACTTTTGTTCACTCAATTGACTAAAACAAGAAATAAAAGATGATTTGGATTTTCCGGGAGTAATGGAGTTCGGATGATGGAGGTGATTGAATTCTTTAAGTGCTGAAAAAAGATCCTTCTCTTTGTCTCCAGATGGGGTATTTATAGGTATGAATTTGCTTGAGACTTGATCCGGGTCGGGCCACGTGTCATCCATCGCACTCTCTTCGGGTTCGGATGAACTATCAGGTTGACAACGCATCAAAGGGAAGGATGTTAGGGGTAAGAATTAGTCATAGCCGGTCCGGTTCTCCAGGCGATTTTATAGGAGATTAACATGGATCATGGGTGCGGGTCGGAGACGTGCAGGTAAGGGGTTCGGATCGGGATATCCGATCCGAACCGGATTGGTTTGGGCGTCTCTCCTTCTCTAACCTATTCCGCTCCGCTCCAGTGTTGTGGCAAGCAGATGGCTTTCCGATCCATTCGAGATTCAGTTGCCTTCCGATCCGATTGGATATACCTTACCAATCTATCCAGTAAGAGATCACCGATCCGAACAGAGAACTCTATCCGATCCGAACAAATATGCTGCTCTAACCCGATCCGAACAGAGGACTCTATCCGATCCGAACAACTGCAGCTATCCATCTGAATTGTAGTGTTTTCCTCCAATCCGAACCGAAGTCTTATAATTAAAATACCCTTCAACGTTTGGTTTCTTGACTTTGTGTTGCCTAGTTCACAAAGTAGGCTAACATTTTGCCCCCTCAAAGGATGCTTCTGTTGTACGAAACGTGCTTTGATGTCGTTTTAAATGCTAGTCCTTGAATCAGAACAGTCAGGAGGAATGCACAGATTTCTATTCGGTTCGGCTGTTAGAAGAATGCACATTTTCTTCATTTCTGAGCGAATTTGGGAATTTTTCTCGACATATAATGCTTCTTGCAGGTATACCCTTCCTTTATTCTTCTTCTTTTGAACTCAATTCGAGTCAGATGCTAAATTAATGTGTGAAATTTATTCGGTTCGGATTCCGATCCGATGCGCTTTCGTGGATTTGGTTCTTGGACATTGGGCCTTCAGGCAAAGTAGTGCTACTGGGCCTTCACTCCGGTCCGAGCGGGTGAGAAAGAATAGGAATACGAGGAGTCAACACTACCCCTTATATAAATCCACCACCGTCTTCTTTCTTTTCTTCTTCTTTTCTGCCGCCGCTTCCAAACCTTAGTATTGAAAACTTCAGAAACTCCAATATCCTGAAATCATTCGTTGTAGATTTCTCAAATCGAACATATAGGTAGCTTTTTAATCTCGAATAACTTCGTTGTAACTGTACTTGATTTCAATTCGTGGTTGATTGGGATGGTTTAGCCACGGGGCTTTGCTTGAACTCCACGTCGTTACTGGTGGATCCGCCATCACTTCGAGGCGTTGAGAGGTTGGAGAGGACAAATATTTGTCCTCAACTGGAGCTTTGGTGATATAACGGATTTGTTTGTGAGTGGGGGGAAAGAGGAAGAAGATGAAGAATGTGATGACAAATTGGAGTTGGTTCGGGTAGAAGACGAAGGAACAAAAAGGAAGGAGAAGGAAAGGGGATCGGTTCGGGTTGCATACTTTAGAAAGACGGGAAGGAAAGAAAATGTCGGTTCGGGTCGGAGAAGTGAATGGGATAAGAGGTTGAAATAAATGGACCGGTTAAGTGATGCTGGTTCGGTTCGGATCAGGTCACCCGATCCGATCAGATCAGTCCTGCTTCCGAACCCGTTGTTTCCCTTGTCTTGAACTGACCTTGCTTTAATGAAGCATCCGAACCGACCCTATATCTGTATTTGTATTGAGCCAATTATCATATGCATATCCGAACCGAACCGAACGTATCAAACTTGGCACACAAAGACTACCCAACTAATTCAACTAACATTCACTCTAGACAATAATTTCGTGGACAGTTAGGATAGTGCCTTGCGAACATAAACGAGAACTGAGAACAACTCCGACTATCACTTTCTCTTCAAAGCTTCGTCTTACATTGCTGTACTTTTATTTTGCATTTCCCATATTTGCTGCACACACTTTAGTTCACACACATACACAAAGGGGGGCACGGGATAATTCACTCTAATCCGTGCTATTGCTTCTTCAATAGTTCCATGACAATGAGGCCCAGACGCTCTTCCCGTCTAGCTGAGAGGAAAGAAGCCCCGGAATCTTCCAACAAAACCACTCTTGAGGATATATCTTCTTCATCTGATCCAGAATGGGACAGTGAGGGTCCGGATTATGGAGTTGGTCATCGGGAAAGCGACGAAATGTCTTCAGAGAATGAAGTTTCCCTGGGCTTTGAGGAGGAAGGAGGGATTGGTGACAATCGAGCACCCGATGAATTTGACTCAGCCATTATATTGGAGTCACCTCCAGATTCCGTAGAATCGACAATCGACAACGACCGACTTGTTCGAATTTGCTTAAAGTATGGAATAATGAAAAGGGACACCCTAGTGCCCTGACGCTCTGACCGTCCCCACAACCCTCCAGAAGGATACATGACGGTCACTCGATTGATGTGCATGGTCGGCGCCATTCCTCCATTCTCGCCTTTCATCGTTGATTTCTTAAGACAAATGCGGATTGCCCCCATGCAGTTGCATCCCAATTCATATGCCTATTTGCATACCTTGTTCATAGCATATCGTGAAATTCTAGGCGTAGAGCTCACGTTCGATGATATTCATTTCTTCTATAACTTCAAACATCGGACTAGAGAAACTCCATCTTTCTGTTACTTTGAATCAGTCCCAAAAAGGAAGATAATCTCTACGCCATTTAGCAGTAAAGCTGGAGATTCCAGACTAGAGTGGTTCTATATAAAGCAACAGTCTGGATGCGCCAGGAGATGGACAAAATCAAGTAAAGCATTGATTTTCTGAACCCGGACTCTATACACTTGAATCATCACCCTGACCTGTTTTCCTTTTTGTTTGCAGTCGACAATCCCAAACAGATATCAGATCAGGTGTTCTTTGATCGGATGCACCGTCTTCTTAATGGCGATCAAAAATTCCTGACTATCGACGAGGTCCTTAAAGATGAATACCTTCATTTTCACGGGATGCTATCCGTTTTCCGTAGCATCGGTCATGGGACGGTCCCTTATGCATACATTCCTCCAGTGGAAACAGTTCCAGAGATAGGTGAAGGCTCGGGAATTCCTACAGCTCCTCTTCAAACTTCACCTTCTCCCTCTTCCACACAAGATGACGAACTGGCTAATCTGGCCGAAAAACATCGTGAAGGGTATATTGCCCCCGAGGAAACTACTTCTCCAGACAAGTCAAAATCTTCCCAAGAGTCGCCACTTCACGCTTCCGAAGGGGATGTTCCTAGCACTGACGAACACATATTTCAGGGTTTGGGGGATCTCCCCTTACCTGAGACTATATATACTTCAGAGGATTTCAGGAAGGACCCTTTAGTCTTCACCTCTTCTGAAGAAACTACTCCCGCCAAGGCCAAAGAGCCTGCCCGCACCAGTCTAGCTTCAGACTCGGGTTGGTTGGGGGGACACACACCACTTAGGATGCACTTTACACCACAGCATTAGCATTCATTGCACTTCTTTCTCCATGAATCCATCGATTCTAAACTTCGTTTATTTTATCGTGCAGGTACAATGTCTCGATCCTATTATGATATAAGAAAACTTCGTCGCAGCATGTCCAATCCTCCTCAGGATGCCGAGTATGATCGCCGGGATGACCGTGGTAGGGAGGAGAGAAGACCTTATGATTCCTATCGATCTCGGCCCTGACGCTCCCGCTCACCAGTTCGACCGGAACAAGAGAGATACAAGAGCTATCAAGGTCGTAGGGAGGAGGATAGACCACCATCTAAGGATTCCACTTCCACCCATGAAAAGCGGAGTAGAGAGAAAACTCCTCCAAAGGAAACCGGGTCTGGAAGTAAGCAAAAAGTCCCTGCTACTAAACGACCTAGGACAGACAAGGGTTCTACAGAATCTTCTTCGGGAAGGGACACCGAATTAACAATCCTCGCTCCTCCTCCACCAGATGCGGGAACCGCAGTAAAGCTGGCATATTTAAAGGAACAATTTCCCGAGCACTACTTCGAGACTCTGACCTTTCTACCTACCCTTGAACCTATTTCTTCTAATTGGGCAGATGAGGCCAAGGCAAAAATTGATTTGGTAGAAAAACAATATTCCGAGATGTTCAAGTATTCACGCAATCTTTCTAGAATCATCCGCACTCTAATGACAAATGCTAACTCAATGCAAAAGACCGCGGAGGAGGATGCTAAGGCCTTAAAAACCTTAGGAAAAGACTTAGAAGACACTCAAGCTCAACTAGCTGTCGCTCAAAAGAACGCTTCTAACTTCAAACAACAGTTTGATGACATGCAAAAGCGCTATCATGACCTGCTTGAATCCCACACTCGGGAGCGTTCTGAGTTGAAGAAGCAAGCCGACGAGGCCAAATCAGAGGCTGCTAAGACACGCCTTGCTTATGCTGAGCTTGAGCAGAAAAACGCCGAGTTAGCGAAGAGGAGTGCTGAATTAGAAAAGAAGAACGCTGACTTGGCTTCAAAATTGTTGGAGGCAGAGAACAGGGCTGCTCTGGCTGAGGGCAATGTGGAATGCGCTATTAAATCTGCGGAGGAAACCCGCAAACAACTATCAGAGGCGGAGGCTGATATTCAGGGCTTCGGCGAGCTAATGATTGAATTCTTCGCTCACATTATTCGTCGTCGAAACATTTCTTGGATCGAGGACTATCCATCCACTCTGGTTCAAGTGTGGAATCAAATCGTTGAGTGGGAAAAAGAAGAACTTAAGGTCGATTCCCTTGATGAAGATAAGCTGATGGAGAAATACTTGAGAGACGACGAACCGGAGCGCCTAGCTGAAGGGCGCCGTCTAATTGCTGAGGCCATGGAAGAAGAGAGGCGGAAGTCTAAACAGAAAACCATTCCCGAAGCTGGCTCCTCTTCTTCTGCTCCTGCAACTCCCGAAGTAGAAGGGTATGATCCCGAAAACCCGGGAATTCCCCGGACAACTTTGCTATCTCCCATTCCTGAAATAACTCCAGAGGTAGTAGTCACCCCCGCTGAAAAGTCTTCAGAAGGTATTCCTGTCTTTTCTCCTCAATTTGCCAAGGCTACTACTACCTTTGGCTACATGATTGAACGTTCGATGAGAAATCCTTTGCTTTCGCCTGAGTTGATAACCGATGTTTCTCATTCTGTAGGCGTTGAATCATCCGCAAAGACAGATGTAGCTCAAGGAGCTGTTGCTGGGACGAAGCCCGCTGATAGGGTCAAAGAAGGGGAAGACAAGGCTGCTTCCACAGACCTGAGGGAAAGAAGTGAGCCAACTAAGGTCACTACTCCCCATGATGAAGAAATGATTGCAGCTTTAAAAGACGACGGAGGAGACGAGGGGCATGATGAGGAACCGGAGGTTGCAATAACTGGGGAATCGAAAAGCGCTGATGACGTTACCTTGGCTGCCATGAAGGCTGATCAAGACAAGCGCTTGCAATTAAAGGCCGAAGAACTAGACCCTGAGGTCCTCAAGCCCCTCGCAGTTGTGGATGCAGGTTCAAGGTTAGTTGTTAAGCTCTCAACTAGATCTATTACCAAAGAACTTGCTAAAAAATCTTCTCTTGATTCCAGTGCCCCGCCCTCCGGTAAGAAGTCTGCTGGCTCCAGCACCACATCTTCAGGGAAAAAGAAATCAAAACGAATCTTGACTGAAGCCGAGAAGGAGGCAAAGGATACAGAGAAAGCTGCCAAGAAATCGAAGGCTCATCCCAAACCCAAATAGTGGGTTCCCCTGTATCTTTTTAGCATCTTTGTGAACCAACAAGTGCTGCTACAAAAGCAGCTTCCGCACTTTCTTTTTTTGGCTATTTCCCTGTACAAATTCATTCATTTGTAAATAAAAATAATTCACTTTTTGCAATGTTTATTTGTTAGCAGTTCTGCACTTATGTAAAAATGCATGTCTATAGTTATGAAACAAAGTTGTGGAGGGGAGAAGTATGTGTATGTATATGTGTCCCCAGTCAATTTCCATAAGTTATTCAATGCTTAACTATGCAATCTGAATGCTCCCAATTCTCTAACGGGATAGCATTTCCTGTGTCATCAATACCTGTTGTTTTTCCTGGCATTTATTTTATACTCTCTCTCATTCTCTTGAGAGTTAGAGTTCGAGCTTAGTCATCTATTCATTCCCCGGTCTCTCAACGGGAAAAGATTTCTTTCTCGGCGCTCGGTCGGAGACGCCTTTATACTCTCTTTCTCTCTGGAAAGTTAGAGTTCGGAGTAGAATCTCTTTTTCAGCGCTCAGTCGGAGACGCTTTTATACTCTCTCTCTTTCTCTGGAGAGTTAGAGTTAAGAATAGAATTTCTTCTTCAGCGCTCAGTCTGAGACGCTTTTATACTCTCTCTCTTTCTCTGGAGAGTTAGAGTTAGGAGTAGAATCTCTTTTTCAGCGCTCAGTCGGAGACGCTTTTATACTCTCTCTCTTTCTCTGGAGAGTTAGAGTTAGGATGTCGTTTTCTCGTTCTTTTAAGTCTTATTGCACAAATAATCATTGTGCTTCTTTTTATGTCCAAACCGTTTTCAACCTTTTTTAGGCTCAGAGTTATCCTGTATTTTATAATCACAACAGAACAACTAATGAATGTAAATGCATAAAAGTAAATAACACACAATATTTTTATAGTGGTTCAGCTAAGTCGTAGCCTACATCCACTTTATAGTCCTTTATTCATATCATCAGATTTTCCCAAGGCAAGGCATGTCTTGTTACAGAATTCACAGAAAAAATAACAAAAAGTATAGCATTTCTAATCCAAATATCGCATTAAGTGTTGGGCATTCCATGCTCGAGGAACTTCTTCGCCATCTACGGTCGTTAACTTGAAGGTTCCTTTTTCAAGTTTCCGTTGGATGACAAAGGGTCCTTCCCATTTTGGGCCGAGGTGAGGAAGGGATGGAAAAACTCTCTTTAGCACCAAATCTCCTGGTTCAAAAGTTCTGAGATGAACTTTTTTGTCATAATAACGTGCCATCTGGCGCCGATGTCTTGCTGCACGCAAGTCTGCTTCGTCCCTTTTCTCTTCGATTTCATCAAGAGACTCAAGTAAAAGTGCCCGATTCGTCATCGGGTCATAATAGTCACCCTGTGGGAAGGAACTTCCAGTTCAACTGGAATTACTGCTTCTGAACCAAAGGAGAGAGAGAAAGGGGTATGACCGGTAGCCGTTTTGAACGTTGTTCGATATGCCCACAAAGCTAGGGGCAATTCATCAACCCATTTTGCCTTTGCACGCTCTAATCGCTTCTTGAGGATGGATTTTATTACCTTGTTTATTGCCTCTACTTGCCCATTCGATTGTGGATAGGCAACTGCAGTATATCGTTTGTCTATCTTATATTTCTGGCAAAAATTTCTGAATTCAGTGCTATCAAATTGGGTCCCGTTGTCAGTAATAATCGTCCTTGGGATCCCGAATCGGCATATAATATTTCTGACCACAAAACTTATCACCTTTCTTGTTGTGATCTTAGTCAAGGGCTCAGCTTCCACCCACTTCGTGAAATAATCCACGGCTACTATTGCGTACTTAGCTCCTCCTTTTGCAATTGGTAAAACTCCAATGATATCAATTCCCTATGTGGCAAATGGCCAAGGACTCACCATCGATTTAAGCTGAGTTGACGGTACCCTGGGGATTTTGGCGAATCTCTGGCACTTATCGCAGCGTCGTGAATAATCAGCTGCATCTTTGTTGATCGTAGGCCAGAAGTATCCGTACTGCAATATTTTCTTTGCTAAAGTTTGACCTCCTGTATGATCTCCACACTCACCTTCGTGTACTTCTCTTAGTACACGCTTGATGTCGTCGTGTGCGATACATCAGAACAGGGGCATAGAAAATCCTTGTCTATAGAGAATATCGTCTTGTATAACATATCTGGTAGCTTTGCGCACTACAGCTCTTTTTTCACTCTTCTTTGATGGGAGTGTCCCATTCTTAAGAAAATTCTTAATTGGAGTCATCCATGACTCCTTCTCTGGTTCCGCTTCAAAAGCGAATTCAATTTCCATTGACTCAAAGCTTGGCGACTCCAACGTTTCAATTGGAATTACCTCAGTCTCTTCTGGATTGTCGGAACTAGCCAATTTTGCCAGTCTATCCGCTTTCTGGTTTTCAACTCTGGGAATATGTGTTATGTTGTACCGCTCTAAGCTATTTAATAGCTCTTTCACTTTCTTGAGGTAGGCGACAAGTCGAGGTCCTCGAGCCGCGAATTCCTCTCGCACTTGACAAACAACAATTTTAGAGTCACAAAATATGTCTATAATTTTTACTCCAAGATCCTTAGCAAGTTTCAGCCCGGCAATCAGGGCTTCATATTCGGAGTCATTATTAGTTGCCGAAAATTCTAATCGCAGGGCGTAATATAACGACCGTCCCTCGGGAGTAACTAAGACAATTCCAGCTCCGGACCTTCGGTCATTCTTAGCTCCATCTGTATATAATTTCCACGGATTCATCTCTAGTTCTTCCTCAGATTTAACCACTCGGTCATTGATTGTTTCCTCCTCTGGAATGGTGAATTCCGCAATGAAATCTGCTAACGCTTGCCCCCTAATTGACTTTCGTGGTTGAAAATTCAAATCAAACTGACTTAGCTCTATGTTCCATTTGATCAACCTTCCCGACGCTTCGGGTCTCTGCAATACCTGCCTTAAGGGTTGGTCGGTGTATATGGTTATCGG
Source organism: Allium sativum (assembly GCA_030737875.1). Lineage (NCBI taxonomy): Eukaryota > Viridiplantae > Streptophyta > Magnoliopsida > Asparagales > Amaryllidaceae > Allium > Allium sativum. The sequence goes on along the minus strand of CM060918.1, from coordinate 35,846,170 downwards.
ATGGGCTTGGAAATAGTGACGAAGTTTTCGGGATGCAATCAGGAGGCTGTAAGCGAGCTTCTCAATTTTTGGATAGTTGCGCTCTGCCGCTGCTAATTTCTTACTCACATAGTACACCGGCCTTTGTACTTTGTCTTCTTCTCGAACCAGGGCTGTACTGACAGCGTGGGCCGAGACTGCCAAATAAACAAATAATTCTTCGTGATCTACGGGCTTTGACAAAATTGGAGGTTTCTCTAGCAGCTCTAACAGATTTTGGAAGGCCTTAACACAATCGGGAGTCCACTGGAAGTTCTTCTTTCCCCTTTTTATCAAATCAAAAAATGGAACACATTTATCTGTGGCTTTGGAGATGAATCTACTCAGCGCCTCTACCTTCCCTGCCAGACTTTGGACGTCTTTAATTCTCCTCGGTTCTTCGATGTTTCTGATTGCTGTTATCTGGCTAGGGTTGATTTCAATTCCTCGGGAACTCACAATAAAGCCAAGGAACTTTCCCGATGCCACTCCAAATGAGCATTTCAGAGGATTCAATTTCATCCGATACTTTCGCAAGATACCAAACATTTCCGCTAAGTCTCGCGTATTACTGGAAGACTGCTTTGATTTGACAAGCATATCATCCACATAAACTTCCATAGTTTTTCCTATTTGATCATAAAACATTCTATTTACCAAGCGCTGATAAGTAGCTCCAGCGTTTTTTAGCCCGAACGGCATTACAACATAACAATATAGCCCCAAATTCGTAATGAAACTCGTATGCTCTTGGTCTGGTATGTGCATAGGAATTTGGTTGTATCCAGAGTATGCGTCCATGAAAGAAAGAAGTTCATGACCTGCTGTCGAGTCTACAAGCTGGTCAATCCTGGGAAGTGGGAAACTATCTTTCGGGCAAGCTTTATTTAAATCTGAATAGTCAATACAAGTTCGCCACTTTCCGTTTGACTTCTTTACCAAGACGGGATTCGATATCCAATCGGGATAAGTCGAATCTCGAATAAATCCGTTTTGCTTCAATTTCTCTACTTCCTCTTTGAGAGCAGCCGACCTCTCTGGGCCCAGCATGCGTCTCTTTTGCTTCACAGGTGGATGCTTCGGATTTACATTCAATTTGTGACTTATAATAGAAGGTGATATCCCACACATGTCAGCATGGGTCCAGGCGAACACATCTAGGTTTGCCTTTAAGAAGTCCGTCGGTTCTTCAGCACGACGTGGATCCAATTGAGAACCAACCTTCAAAACTTTCGCTGGATCAGCTTTATCAACGGGAATTTCCACTGTCGCTTCGTTAGGAGTTGCATTCCTAGCCTTTGGTTCCTCGTCTTTTCTGGGATCCAGGTCTTCCGGCGTCCCTTTGGGCAACTCCCTCGGGTTCAATCTCTCTAATTGCTATGCCGAGTCCCCCTTTGAGGGAGACGAGGCATTCTTACTCTCAGCATTAACTCCTTTCATCAACATCTTCAGTTCGGCCACATAGCAGGCCCGTCCAGAAACCTGATCCCCTCTCATTACTCCAGTCCCGGCTTCGGTTGGGAACTTTAGTAACAAGCACCAAGGTGCGATACAAACTCTAAATTCAGCGAGGGCAGGTCTCCCTAAAAATGCGTTATATGGCGAATCTACGTCCAATACTACGAACTGAAGCATTCGCACTCTTCTACGTTCTCCTTGCCCTAAGGTCACAGGCAACTCTATATATCCCATGGGAGCTGTCGTCGCTCCGTTGAAGCCTCTAATCCATCCTTCACAAGGTTTCAGATCTTCGGGCTCAAGCTTCATCTGATCAAATGACTTCTTGAACAAAATATTAACGGAACTTCCGTTGTCTACTAATACCTTATGGACCAAGGCCGGCCCAATGGTGGTAGTAATAACCAACGGATCATTGGTGGGAGATTGTATCCCAGTGTTGTCTCGGCTGCGAAATACCACGTCGTCGAACATGGTTTTCTGTTGTTTTATGGGGGCGACATCTTCCAAATCGTCACCTTCATTCACATCTAGATGCTTAGCAGCATTCACATATTGGTCCATTGACCTAAAACTTCGGATTGCCAGGTGAGGTCTGCACATTCTACTTTGAAGCCGTCTCAGACTTTCTTTTTCGGTTGGCCCTGGCCTCCTCTCGTCGTAAATAAATATCGGATTTTTCGTAGAATATCTCCCTTGTGGGGGGTGTCTTCCCAGAAAGGTAGTCTCCAAATTCAGATTCAGGATCGACTCCTTCCTTCAATGCCATCAGAATAGTGGGCTCATGCGGGTCACTGACCTCAGTTACAGCCTGGTTAAAACGATCAAGATATGCCCTTAGAGATTCTCCTGGTGCCTGTTTGATTCTCGATAATTCAATAACACTCTTGGACTTTCGGGCATGTAGTCGGAACTTGTTCATGAAACGCTCGCTTAGTTCCTTGTAATTAGAAATCGAACGAGGAGGAAGTCGGGTAAACCAGAACAAAGCCACATCTTCTAGGTAGATTGGGAATGCTTTGCACTTCACTTCATCAGGGGCAGCAGCGGCATTCATAAGCCACGAATACCGCATCAAATGCTGTCCCGGATCAGTCCTTCCGTTATACTTGTCCATCTGTGGCAAGTTAAAGCGTCGGGGAAACTGGAAGTCGAGGATATCGTCGGTGAACGGAGTATGGCTTCGTTCAATGCCATAGTCTTCATTTGTATAATTCCGGCTCTCGGACATAATTCGGCGAACCATTGCCTGTACATCAGCACTAGTTAGGGGCTGCTCTGGTTCTCTGGCCCTAGTATCCGAGTTCCTTCTGGGCTCTTGCTCAGGAGATGCCCTTCTTCTTCGAGCTGCCTCTGCTCGATTCCTTTCCCTGCGCTCCCGGTCGATCTCGGGAAGAGGGGACTGGAGTCTTTGCCCCCGAGTGGGGTCATCGTTTCCTAACGCTCGTGCGATATCCTCGCGAGATCCCAAAGATCCAAATGTCAGCTGCTCCACGTTCTGAGGTCGTTCGAGTGGCCTCCGCTCGCGGGGCCTCTCTTCCTCGGAAGATGAAGATTGATCTACTGGTGTGTGACGAACCGGTGATGGAGTTCTTTGTCGACGGAGCTCACTGATCTCCCGACTCATGAGCCTCATATTTTCCTGCATCATGAGATTAGTGCGCTCGTGAACCTTCATGGCTTCCCTCGTGCTCTCAAGCATATCAAGCAAACGCGAGAAATCTCCTTGGGTGATGGGCGCAGATGGATTGACCTGATCACCAACCCTGGTAGCTGGAATTGGAGCATTTGTAGGGACTCGAGTAGAGGTTCCAGCTTCACCCTGCATCGGGTCGGGTCGGAGGTAGGAGGTCGGATCGGATCGGAGCTGGGGTGCCTGGTCGGATCGGTATGCAGCGAGCAGCTCAGGTCAGTTTAGATTGGGGGAATGCACAGCTTCAGAGTCTCCTACCCGGATCGGATCGGAGCTCTCCCCTTGCTGTCGGCTCGGATTTCCTGCATTGATTCTTCCTGCTGCTGAACTCTGCCCCCGAGACCTTGTTACAACAGCATGTTGCTGATCTTCGCCAGCTCCATTTCCTTGAACAGACTGAACTTCCTTGCCTTTTCCTTTGGCCATGAGTCTTTGACAATTACTTCAACGAATGTAAGAAAGCGAAGAAACTTAAGGATTCACTTCTTTGAACTCAATGGTCCAAAAAGTAGAAAGAGATCCCAGAAAAGAATTTAGATGAGGATTCTCAGTGAAAGCACCAAAATGTTAGACCCAAAAGTGGTTCTAACACCCAAATTGATTTGAAACAAGATAAAGTGAGATAATAATAACAATGAACACGCAAGATTTATAGTGGTTCGGCGAACAAATGCCTACGTCCACTTATTTTTTCACTATATTCAATAATTCAGTTGCAAATACAATGAAAGATTCACTCACAACTCACTTTTGTTCACTCAATTGACTAAAACAAGAAATAAAAGATGATTTGGATTTTCCGGGAGTAATGGAGTTCGGATGATGGAGGTGATTGAATTCTTTAAGTGCTGAAAAAAGATCCTTCTCTTTGTCTCCAGATGGGGTATTTATAGGTATGAATTTGCTTGAGACTTGATCCGGGTCGGGCCACGTGTCATCCATCGCACTCTCTTCGGGTTCGGATGAACTATCAGGTTGACAACGCATCAAAGGGAAGGATGTTAGGGGTAGGAATTAGTCATAGCCGGTCCGGTTCTCCAGGCGATTTTACAGGAGATTAACATGGATCATGGGTGCGGGTCGGAGACGTGCAGGTAAGGGGTTCGGATCGGGATATCCGATCCGAACCAGATTGGTTTGGGCGTCTCTCCTTCTCTAACCTATTCCGCTCCGCTCCAGTGTTGTGGCAAGCAGATGGCTTTCCGATCCATTCGAGATTTAGTTGCCTTCCGATCCGATTGGATATACCTTACCAATCTATCCAGTAAGAGATCACCGATCCGAACAGAGAACTCTATCCGATCCGAACAAATATGCTGCTCTAACCCGATCCGAACAGAGGACTCTATCCGATCCGAACAACTGCAGCTATCCATCTGAATTGTAGTGTTTTCCTCCAATCCGAACCGAAGTCTTATAATTAAAATACCCTTCAACGTTTGGTTTCTTGACTTTGTGTTGCCTAGTTCACAAAGTAGGCTAACACATATGTTGGGCCCAGAGAGGTCAGTAGCCTTAAAAGAAGAGGTAGAAAAGTAGAAAGATAATGGGTTCTGTAACACCCCGTATTTTCTATTAATATTATAATAACGAATTAATCAATACTTAATTTCAAATGTGAGAATTAAGGGAAACGGGTTACGCAATTTCGTTTGTCTCGGAATTCCGCTTGAGATAGAATCCGAGTTTGCGTGAATTGGACTTGGTATGAAGAAGTTATGCCCTCCAGAAGTTTCAGAAATTCGAATAAATTCAAACAACTCAAAACCAGATTTCAAAATTCAAACAGAAGTTAGAAGTGGGCTGGGCGGTAAAATTCCCACCCAGTACCCAGGTCGACTAGGGTGTAACACCCTGGATTTTTTTGAATAATCGAATTAACTAAATTAAATAACAATTAATCTCAAACGCAAAAATTAAGGGAATGGGGTTGCGCCATTGTGTTCGTCTCGGAATTCTGGTTGAGATAGAGTCCGAGTTTGCGGGAAACGGATACCGGATGAAGGAGTTATGGATGAACGAAGTGTGGTGGCAAAAGAAGAAAAAAAGGGATTGCACTGGCGCACTTGGGAAGTGCACCAGTACAAATTTGCACTAACGCACCTGCCAAGTGCCCCCAGGCCGAGGCAGAAGCCTGCACAGCTTTCTGGTTCAGACTGACCCATGTTGTTGAGTCCTTTCTGACTCCTTACTGAGTCATTAGGGCTGACTCATCACCCTATCATGATTGAATGGTTTTGATTAACCCTAAGATCATCCGGCGGCTTAAATTAATTCAAAACTCTATAAAAAGACCCATAGACTCAAACCCTAAATCAGAATTAAAACTGAAACTATGGCCGTCATGCTGTTGTCTTGAACCCTAGAGCAGCCGCCACCAAAATTAAGAAAAAGAACAACAACCAAATCAGAACTATTCAGCCCTAACAGCAAATCTTCTTCAAGGGAGAGCTAATTTAACTCCAGAAATCAGAATTCAGAACTCAAGACTGCTTTTGAGTTGTGAGTTCGATTGTTTTAACAAGATAATTAGTAATTTAATTGGATTAAGATATAATGCGGATTGTATGGATGTGATATGAAGAATTGATTTCATGTTGTAATTATGTTGTAGAATTGTGATTGAAATCTCTATGACGTTATGTTGTGATGCTATCATTTATGATGTAAAGTTATGCTGCTATCATCCATGTTGTAATTTTAGATACAATCAAATCATCTTGTTTCTTATGCTAGTTTGTTATATTGATTCATATGATAAATCAAATGTAGGCAAGTTTAGATTTTGATTCAAACATGAATCATATACAAGTTGGGTAGAATTATATGTGAACTTACATAGTTATGACACCTAGTTTACGTGAAAATTTAATTGAAAGTTAGGCTGTGACATGTGTGAGTTTATGCTAAATTTTACATGATACTTTACATGTTTTTGTTTTTGCAGCACCCAATCCAATGATTCGTAGTTTTTCATATTTGTCGATCTACCCCTACTATGCTTAAACTACCCCTGCTCTCTTAATACCTCAAAACAACACTTCTTTTTAATCCTACCCTAAATTCTCTAAATAGCCATTACTTCCAACAATTACCCATATTTTTTAACTACTGTGAAGGGTTGGTTTTTGCAGCATGCAATCAAACGATTCATCATCTTTCATATTTGTCGACCTACCCCTACTATGCTTAAACTACCTCTACTTCTATTAACACTTCAAAACAAAATATACTTTTTAATCCTACCCTTAGTTCTGTAAATAGCCCTTACTTCCAGCAATTACCCCTATTTTTTAACTTCTGTGAAAGGTTGGTTTTTGTAGCACCCAATCCAAATGATTCATCACTTTTCATATTTGTCGATCTACCTTTACTATGCTTAAACTATCATTACTTCTCTTAGTACTTCAAAACATCCCTTCTTTTTAATCGAACCCCTAATTCTCTAAATAGCAACTTCCAACAATTATCCCCATTTTTAACTACTGTGAAGGGTTGGTTTTTGCTGCACCCAATCCAAACGATTCATCATCTTTCATATTTGTCGATCTACACATATTATGCTTAAACTACCTCTACTTCTCATAACACTTCAAAACAACCTTCTTTTTAATCCTAAACCTAATTCTCTAAATAGCCTTTACATCGAACAATTACTCCTATTTTTTAACTACAGTGAAGGGTTGGTTTTTGCAGTACCCAATCCAAACGATTCATCATCCTTAATATTTGTCGATCCACCCCTACTATGCTTAAACTACCCTTAGTTCTCTTAATACGTCAAATTAGCTATTCTTTTTAATGCTACTGCTAATTCTCTAAATAGCCCATACTTCCAACAATTACCCTTATTTTTTAACTACCATTAAGGGTTGGTTTTTGCAGCACCCAATTTAATGATAATCATCTTTCAAATTAGTCGATCTACTCCTACTATGCTTAAACTACCCCTACTTCTCTTGATACTTCAAAACAACCCTTCTTTTTAATCCAACCCCTAATTCTCTAAATAGCCCGTCCAATAATTATCCCTATTTTTAAACTACTTTGAAAGCTTGGTTTCTGCAGCACCCAATCCATATGATTCATCATCTTTATATTTGTCGATCTACCCCAACTATGCTTAAACTACCACTACTCTCTTAATACATCAAAACTGTCCTTCTTTTTAATCCTACCCCTAATTCTCAAAATAGCCCTTACTTCCAACAATTAAGCCAGTCTTTTTTCTACTGTGAAGGGTTGGTTTTTGCAGCACCCAATCCAAACGATTCATAATCTTTCATATTTGTTGATCTACCCTTAGTATGCTCGAACTACCCCTACTTCTCTTAATACTTCAAAACTACCCTTTTTTTAATCCTACCCCAAATTCTCTAAACAGCCCTTACTTGCAACGATTATCCCTATTTTTTAACTACTATGAAGGACTGGTTTTTGCAAAACGCGATCCAAACGATTCATCATCTTTCATATTTGTCGATCTACCCGTACTATGCTTAAAATATCCCTACTTCTCTTAATACTTCAAAATCGCTATTCTTTTTAATCCTACCCCTAATTCTCTAAATAGCCCTTACTTCCAATAGTTACCCCTATTTTTTACCTACTGTGAAGGGTTGATTTTTGCAACACCTAATACAAATGATTCATCGTCTTTCATATTTGTCGATCTGCCCCTACTATGCTTAAAGTACCCCTGCTTCCCTTAATGCTTCAAGACAACTAATATTTTTAATCCTAACCCTAATTCTCTAAATGGACCTTAATTCCAACGATTACGCCTATATTTTACTATTGTGACACCCAATCCAAACGATTCATAATCATTCATATTTGCTGATCTACCCCTACTATGCTAAAACTACCCTTACTTCTCTTAATACTTCAAAACGAGCCTTCCTTTTAATCCTACCCACAATTCTCTAAATATCCCTTACTTCCAACAATTACCCAATTTTTTGACTACCGTGAAGTGTTGGTTTTTGGAGCACCCAATCTAAATGATTCATCATCTTTCACATTTGTCGATCTACCCCTACTATGCTTAAACTACCCCTACTTCTATTAATACTTCATAACAGCCTTCTTTTTAATCCCACCCTTAATTCTCTAAATAGCACTTACATCCAACAATTACTCCTATTTTTTAACTACTGTGAAGTATTGGTTTTTGCAGCACCCAATACAAACGATTCATCATCTTTCGTATTTGTCGATCTACCTGGGCTATGCTTAAACTATCCCTACTTCTCTTAATACTTTAAAAAAACTATTCTTTTTAATCCTTGCCCTAAATATCTAAATCTACCTTACTTCCAAAAATTACTCTTATTTTTTAACTACCGTGAAGGGTTGGTTTTTGCAGCATCCAATCCAAACAATTCATCATCTTTCATATTTGTCGATCTAACCGTACTATGCTTAAACTACCCCTACTTGTCTTAATACTTCAAAAAAGTTATTCTTTTTAATCCTACCTATAGTTCTCTAAATATACCTTACTTCCAACAATTACCCTTATTTTTTAACTTCAATGAAAGGTTGATTTTTGTAGCACCAGATCAAAATGATTCATCATCTTTCATATTTAACGTTCTACCCCTACTATGCTTAAACTATCCCAACTTCTCTTACTACTTATAAACAACCCTTCTTTTTAATCCAACCCCTAATTCTCTCAATAGCCCTTACTTCCAAAAATTATCCCTATTTTGTAATTACTATGAAGGGTTGGTTTTTGTTGCCCCCGATCCAAATGATTCATCATCTTTCGTATTTGTCGATCTACCGCTATTATGCTTAAACTATCCCTACTTCTCTTAATACTTCAAAACATCCTTCTTTTTAATCCTACTCCTAATTCTCTAAGTAGCCCTTACATCCAACAATTACCCCTATTTTTTAACTACTGTGAAGGTTTGGTTTTTGCAGTACCCAATCCAAACGATTCATCATCTTTCATATTTGTCGATCAACCCCTACTATGCTTATACAACCCCTACTTCTCTTAACACTTCAGAACAACTATTCTTTTTAATCCTACCTCTAATTCCCTAAATATCCCATACTTCCAACAATTACCCCTATTTTTTAACTACTGTGAAAGGTTAGTTTTTGCAGCACCCAATCCAAATGATTCATCATCTTTCATATTTGTCGATCTACCCTTATTATGCTTAAACTATCCCCACATCTCTTAGTACTTCAAAACAACCCTTCTTTTAAATCCTACCCTTGCTTCTCCAAATAGCCCTTACTTCCAACAATTAGCCCTATTTTTTTAACTACTGTGAAGGGATGGTTTTTGCAGCATCCAAACCAAAAGATTCATCATCTTTTATATCTGTCGATCTACCCCTACTATGCTTAAACTACCCCTACTTCTCTTAATACTTCAAAACAGCTATTCTTTTTAATCCTACGCCTAGTTCTCTAACTATTCTTACATCCAACAACTACCTCTATTTTTTAACTACTGTGAACGGTTGGTTTGTGCAGCACCCAATCCAAATGATTCATCATCTTTAATATTTGTCGATCTACCCCTATTACGCTTAAACTACCCCTACTTCTCATAATAACTCAAAACAACTATTCTTTTTAATCCTACCCCTAATTCTCTAAATAGCCCATATGTAATGACCCGAGTTTCTAACGATCTTGGTTATTGACATAAACATGATGACAACTAAACAAACATCAAAAAATCCCGGTAATTAATGAAAGAAATTAGAGGGTGAGGAAAGATAAGATAGAAACTTAGAGTAGAAGAAGAAAAAAAACACAACATCAGAGTAACACGAACCTCACAGCAGAACGAATAACATATAATATATATAACATACTTGAAATATACTTCTGTACTTGAATATACATCATTATCAAAGTACAATACTTACAACACAGCGGAAATAACTATAGCTATATAATCCTGAAGCCTCCTGCTCCAAGCTCTTCCAGTATATATGTAAATCCTAACTACTTGACTTCCCATACAAAATTGGACACCCAAGAGTTTAGGGAAATCAAAACAAAATAAACTCCGGGTCAGTCATGGGACTGGTATGAGCAAAACAGTTTTAAACGGTTTGAACAAGTAAACGATATCTCATAAGACCACGCCGTATAACGGAACGAGTATTCCCTTATGAGAATCCAAAATATATTTATATAAAAAACCTTTGATATTATAATAATGTCAATCAACCACAATATAATAATCATCTAGCAGAAACACTTCCATCTCACATTCTACATATATAGTATACAATCAAAACCGCAAGCATGTATTGGGTAATGGATTTCCAACTATGACAAGGTATGGAACCACCTACCGCTACTGTACATCTAGAAAGGAATAAACTGAGTTCAACAAGACCATCTTGCAACCTGGCCACACATGACCAACCACTCATTTCGCTTGAGTGTATCGAATGTATATCACCAACGGTTGGGATCAGCAACCGTTTCCCGAATGGGACAGCATCAGCAATAGATTTTTTTGAAGTAAAAGAAACCCTTGATCAGGTGATTATATACCCTAATAGGTGCGACCTACATAGCCATGCTGCCTGCACGATTTCTGTCATTTACCGGTTGATGTGGCTTGATGTTATGCTTTATCATCATATCAGATTCACTTCGAATGCCACATTGTCAGATCCATCGAAAATCACTTAATTTACGTCTATAACAGTACATTATGTGTTAGCTAAAGAAGTTTTCTTCTCTGCTTCCACTCTTGGTACGGTCGAAGAAATCAATGTATGTGACCTTTCTGGAAATACTCTGTCCGACATTCATCCATACAAGTCATCCAGGAACAGGATGAACCGAAGGCACTATTCAGTACATCCATCTTAGGCACTGTTATCTAAGACTTATACAATAGCCCTAGCACTTTACTCCGTCTTCAATTATCCTTGGCATATATGATTCGCAACGCTTATGCCAATACAGAGTGATTCTTTGGATAATAATCCAACCGGTCTCTCCATATTAACAATGTTAAAATGGTCAAAAACTTCGATAGTCGATGAGTTAACTATCAAAGAAAAATACGTGTGCAAACAACGATATTATTTCTAGATGGAAATTCTATCAATCAATCATCAATCATATATCTATATATATATTCATTTTTCCTTATTTTCTATGTTTAGAAAATATACATTATTAACACTGGAAAACATTTCCATTGTTATTTACATATCACTATCATTTCACAACTATCAGTCCCTGACTGTAAACTAGTAGGAGAACAATTCTCCAAGTATAAACCCCGAAGGCTCAAACCAACATCAGATCGACACTTAGAAAACTATTCGACTTAACTAATCTCTAGTCAGTTTCTAATCTTGTTTAACTCTATTTCTTTTAACTATGTTCGATTAACTTCTTTTGAATAACTATGTTTAATTTGCTCCTTTTGAATAACTATATTCAATTTGACTCTTATTTGACGACTCTATTTGATAACTCTAATCGAGTAACTCTTTTCTATCTCGTTAATTTCCTTTTATAATCCTATTTATTTTCCCAATAAATATTCCTATATTCTATTTATTTATCCAATAAATATTCCTTTATTCTATTTATTTATTTTCTGCGTAAATGTCTTTCTTTATACTTCTATTTACTTCTTAAATAAATATCGTTTTACACTTCTATTTACTTGCTAAGTAAATAATCGTTTTATAAAATTCTTTGATTTTATAATTATTCCCTTTCTAAATATCTCCTATTTATAAATTTTTCAATTTATAAATATTTCTTTTTTATAAATATCCCAGTTTATAAATATCTTAAATATCACTTTGAAAATTACCTTATCAACATTACGGTATGTTATGGTATTCAACATATAAAATCACGATGATCAATATCGTCCAAACACATGTAATTGATAACAGATTCCTCCAACCTGTTTCCCTGCATCACAGATGTTAAACAATATAATAACATTGATTTCACTTCGATATGAAATATACTGATGAACAGAATCGATATTTGATTAACGTTTTATTTATATATATATATCGTTATCTATAATTTCAACGAATACACAAACAATTCAACCAAACAGTTAACACACATCAATCAACAGATGATTAACAGTTCTAAATATACATTATAAAAATATAACTGTTCAGAGTTGGTGAGTTTTACTCACATTGGACGATCATCGTTGATAATGATAACCATCGCTCGATTTGGTTCAGACGGACAATTTATTTTGCTACAAATTGTAACGAGCTCCGATGGACTTCCGGTCAGTTCCATCGTGTAGTGTCCGTCCATACGATCCCAACGGATCTTGGTTTATTGAGTTTCGATATCATACGAGAGAGTTATGCATTTTTAAAGTTAACGTACAATTTTAAACAGATTAAAACATAGATTTGAATTCAATGGGCTTTACCCAATCAATTCGGCCCATACCCATCCACTGTTGAAAACTAACCCGCCTCCCCCTTTTTACTTTCTTCCTCTTCAAACACCGAATCCGGCTTCAGCAATATTGGCCGTGATCTTCCATTCAATCACCTCTTTCTCCACAACCACTTCACCGAATCAACCGAGACAACCACCATCGAACTCTCCCTTCCGAACTCGTCATCTTCCTCAGCTCCTCGTATTACTCACCGTCCTCCAACTGGTTGCGACACCGTTCATCACCAACAGGTAGCGACACAACCCAACGTCGAATCTCACCAAAAACTGGACCAAGGTGCTAAATTCCCTCATGATCTCAAATCAACAAATCGTTTCCTCCATCGACACCTTAAATTCAAGAAAGGCCATGCCCTTGGCTTCATTGTGTAAAAACCTGGAGCTCCCAGCTGACGTCGAACGACATAAAAATGATATAGGATTGACGAAAATCCATCAAGGAATTCACATACATTGGTTTCATTATTTATAGGATTTTCTTTGATTTTGCGAGGATTTTATGAGGCCACGTGAATTGTTTTAGAAATTAATCGAGGTTGTTGTTTTGAGGGGAGGAACAAGCGGTTGAGAAGAGGAAGGTGTGGCCTGTTTGTGAATAGAAAAATGTTAGGATATTTTTTTCTTTGATTATTTAATTTATTTGTAAGCAACTGCTATTTGTAACGGTCCTTAAAAATTCGTATATTCACACATGATACCCAAAAATCACCAAACTGGACATGCAGCTAGAGTTCGACATTACGGTCCCAACGAAACTGGTTTCATCGAATTCAGACTTCGTATGCTCACACAGCGTATTTTTAACCGTCCAAATACTGACTGTTCTTCACATTAAAAATTTGTACGGCTACATACTGACTTTAAAAATCAAGGAAATTGTATTCTTGCAATAATTTAATATTGCGGATCCAACAAAATTAGTTTCGTCGAATTCCGACTTCGTTTGCAAAAGTGGCTATTTTTAAAGCTCTGAATGACCCATTTAAATATATTTAAATATACTTAAATTAAATATAAATAAATTTACATTATCATATATATTCATAGTGGAATACCATACAGCTCTAGAATATTCCTCTATGAATTTCTAACTTGATATTTCAAACCTGGGTAAACCCGATATTCAATTTATATTGAAATTCCTTTTAAAAATATAAATAATTCCTTTATAAATTATGAAGGAATTCCACAGCTACTTTTCTAAAATTTTATTTGGACGTAAATCAAAATCTACAAGACGAAATCCCGATTTTTCTCTTCAATTAGAAAGATATACTACACCAGCTCCACATGTTTCTTGTTTCACAAAAATCCGGCTTAAAACGAGTCCTGTACATTCAGTTGAAGTTCGAATCGTCAATTAACGAACTACAGCGCCATTTCGAGCTCGATTTTAATTATATTATAACACTACGTTCAAACTGTCGTTTATATAATATATTCATTATTCAAATTCAATTCTAAACCGAATTAAATATCATAGATGATCCAGTTCACACCATATCGTCATTTCAGCCAATTCTGATTATTTTAAATTAAATATATTATTTAATTTACTATTTTAATTAAATATTCATCATTATTTATTCCATGAACATTAAATTCACTATATCACTATTTATATAATTAAATTAATTAATTGTAATACCTCTGCAAATGCGGGTCATTACATTCTTCCCCACTTAAAATAATTTCGTCCTCGAAATTGCTAAGGTTGAGAACGACCCTACTAACTGGTTAGAACTCATTTGTTCACTTCTTAACTTCAATTTCAACTGAACCAATTTAATTTTAATTAAATTATTAATTAATTCTTATCAACGAAATTTTTTAAAAATCCTAAAAATTTTCTAACACCTTAACTTTTTGAAAAATTTCGCCAACATCTCCTTTGTACTGGTTAATAGCTCAAACTTCAACTTGCCTCTCTGGGCCATCTCCAACCCAAAAGAAAATCAAACAGCCAAGCGGCTTGCCAATTCGGCTCATAAATCTCATATCTAATAGAAATATAAACTTGTACCTTTTGTCGGCATATCAACTCTATCACTTCCATATGCTATCAACTCAGCGTATACCAATGTTATCCCAATCAAATTCCAATCTGCTTTTATCCACAACACCACCATTCGCTTATATCCGTGCCAAATATCATTTTAACTCGAGTTTCTTCTCGATTCCCAACTCTTAACTTGATTATCCCATTAAACTTCAAATTTGAATCTCACAATTCAATTTGTATTGATATCATTCTAATTCAGCCTCAGTTACCACTTTACTAGCTTTACTTTAATTCAATTTTGCTTTCACAAATTTCTATTAAATTTGTTTTTGATTCAAACATTCTTTCCCTGGGAGTTTTTAAAGAGTTTACTCTTTTCAAAAAAATCAAAATTTCCTTTTTGAAATTCTACACAACTTTCCTTTCCCAAAACAAATTCAAAATAGTATCTCTGGTATTAATTTGTCACTTTCAACTCAAAAATGAATACTGATGATGCAGTTGTCATCATCAGAATCTTTTTCCAGCGATCGAAATGAGTTCAATACTATAAAACCATTTCTAAACATTTCCACTTTGAAATCCATTTCAAAATATAATTCACACTGCTTGTAAAACAATATAATATCTCCCCGGATCTTAAATTTTCCTTATTTTTAATCCAAATCCATTTACAAACACTTATCCAATTTTCCAGAATTTTAATTCAATTTCTGGTTTAAATTCCAGATTTAACTCATCTGATTTCACGTATTTCACTTATATGAATTCTGATTGGTTGTTTACATAACCATTTAATTTATAATCTTACTCGATTATAATAACAACCAATATATCCAATATATTATAATTTTGATATATATATATATATATATATATATATATATATATATCTTCTGTATATCAAGATATACCTTGGGTAAACTTATTTTAATTTTACCTCTTTTCAAAACATATCGTGTCGACCCATCGTATTCGAGTGTTTAGTAACTCCTACCGATACAGTGGATCAAACTGATCGACCAGAACTCATAAACAACTCAACCAATATATCACCACAATATAAAATAATTTTTATATCAATAACAAATACGCTCACTCGTATATATACACTCAATTCAATCTAGGGTATTACTAACCCCATCTCTACTGAGTCACGCCACAGAGCCAAGGTAATTCACATAACTTAAGCTCTGATACCAACTGTAATGACCCGGGTTTTTGACGATCTTGGTTATCGAAATAAACATGATGACGACTAACCAAACATCAAAAAATCCCGGTAATTAATGAAAGAAATTAGAGGGTCAGGAAAGATAAGATAGAAACTTAGAGTAGAAGAAGAAGAAGAACACAACGTCAGAGTAACACGAACCTCACAACGGAACGAATAACATATAATATATATAACATAACTTGAAATATACATCTGTACTTGAATATACATCATTATCAAAGTACAACACTTACAACACAGCGGAAATAACTATAGCTATATAATCCTGAAGCCTCCTGCTCCAAGCTCTTCCAGTATATCTGTAAATCCTGACTACTTGACTGCCCGTACAAAATTGGGCACCCAAGAGTTTAGGGTAAACAAAACAAAATAAACTCCGGGTCAGTCATGGGACTTGTATGAGTAAAATAGTTTTAAACGGTTTGAACAAGTAAACGATATCTCATAAGACCGCGCCGTATAACAGAACGGGTTTTTCCCTTATGAGAATCCAAAATATCTTTATATAAAAAACCTTTGATATTATAATAATGTCTATCAACCACAATATAATAATCATCTAGCAGAATCGCTTCCATCTCAAGTTCTACATATATAGTACACAATCAAAACCGCACGCACGTATTGGGTAATGGATTTCCAACTATGACAAGGTATGGAACCACCTTCCGCTAGTGTACCTCTAGAAAGGAATACACTGGGTTCAACAAGAACATCTTGCAACCCGGCCACACATGACCGACCACTCATTCAGCTTGAGTGTATCGAATGTATATCACCAACGGTTGGGATCAGCAACCGTTTCCCAAATGGGACAGCATCAACAATAGATTTTTTTGAAGTAAATGAAACTCTAGATCAGGTGATTATACACCCTAATAGGTGCGACCTACATAGCCATGCTGCCTGCCCGATTTCTGTCATTTACCGGTTGATGTGGCTTGAGGTTACGCTTTATCATCACATCAGATTCACTTCGAATGCCACATTGTCAGATCCATCGAAAATCACTTAATTTATGTCTACAATAGTACATTATGTGTAAGCTAAAGAAGTTTCCTTCTCCGCTTCCACTCTTGGTACGGTCGAAGAAATCAATGTACGTGACCTTTCTGGAAATACTCTGTCCGACATTCATCCATACAAGTCATCCAGGAACAGGATGAACTGAAGGCACTATTCAGTACATCCATCTTAGGCACTGTTATCTAAGACTAATACAATAGCCCTTGCACTTTACTCCGTTTTCAATTATCCTTGGCATATATGATTCGCAACGCTTATTCCAATACAAAGTGGTTCTTTGGATAATAATCCAACCGGTCTCTCCATATTAACAACGTTAAAATGGTCCAAAACTTCGATAGTCGGTGAGTTAACTATCAAAGAAAAATACATGTGCAAACAACGATATTATTTCCAGATGGAAATTCTATCAATCAATCATATATATATCCATATATATATATATATATATATATATATTCATATCTCCTTATTTTCTATGTTTAGAAAATATATGTTATTAACACTGGAAAACATTTCCATTGTTATTTACATATCACTATCATTTCACAACTACCAGTCTCTGACTGTAAACTAGTAGGAGAACAATTGTCTAAGTATAAATCCCGAAGGCCGAAACCAACATCAGATCGACACTTAGAAAACTATTCGACTTAACTAATCTCTAGTCAGTTTCTAATCTTGTTTAACTTTATTTCTTTTAACTATGTTCGATTAACTTCTTTTGAATAACTATGTTCAATTTTCTCATTTCGAATAACTATATTCAATTTGACTCCTATTTGATGACTCTATTTGATAACTCTAATCGAGCAACTCTTTTCTATCTCGTTAATTTCCTTTTATAATCCTATTTATTTTCCCAATAAATATTCCTTTATTCTATTTATTTATCCAATAAATATTCCTTTATTCTATTTATTTACTTTCTGTGTAAATTTCTTTCTTTATACTTCTATTTACTTCTTAAATAAATATCGTTTTACACTTCTATTTACTTGCTAAGTAAATAATCGTTTTATAAAATTTTTTGATTTTATAATTATTCCCTTTCTAAATATCTCATATTTATAAATATTCCAATTTATAAATATTTCTTATTTATAAATATCCCAGTTTATAAATATCTTAAATATCGCTTTGAAAATTCCCTTATCAACCTTCCGGTATGTTATGGTATCCAACATATCAAATCACGGTGATCAATATCGTCCAAACACATATAATTGACAACAAAATATATATCATATCATATATCAAAATATGTGAAAAACAGTAAAATAAATGTTGAGGAATCCAGTTGGATTCCTCCAACCTGTTTCCCTTCATCACAGATGCTAAACAATATAATAACATCGATTTCACTTCGATATGAAATATTCTGATAAACAGAATCGATATTTGATTAACGATTTATATATATATCGTTATCTATAATTTCAACCAATACACAAGCAATTCAACCAAACAGTTAACACACATCAATCAACATATAATTAGCAGTTCTAAATATACGTTAGAAAAATATAACTGTTCAGAGTTGGTGAGTTTTACTCACATTGAACGATCATCGTTGACAACGATAACCATCGCTCGATTTGGCTCAGACGGACAATTTATTTTTCTATACATTGTAACGAGCTCCGATGGACTTCCGGTCAGTTCCATCGTGTAGTGTCCTTCCATACGATCCCAACGGATCTTGGTTTACTGAGTTTCGATATCATACGAGAGAGTTATGCATTTTTAAAGTTAACGTACAGTTTTAAACAGATTAAAACATAGATTAGAATTCAATGGGCTTTACCCAATCAATTCGGCCCATACCCATCCACTGTTGAAAACTAATCCGTCTCCCACTTTTTACTTTCTTCCTCTTCAAATACCGAATCCTGCTTCAGCAAAATTGGCCGTGATCTTCCATTCAATCCCCTCTTTCTCCACAACCACTTCACCGAATCAACCAAGACAACCACCATCGAACTCTCCCTTCCGAACTCGTCATCTTCCTCAGCTCCTCGTATGACTCGCTGTCCTCCAACCGGTTGCGACACCGTTCATCACCAACAGGTAGCGACACAACCCAACGTCGAATCTCACCAAAAACTGCACCAAGGTGCTAAATTCCCTTACGATCTCCAATCAACAAATCGTTTCCTCCATCGACATCACAAATTCAAGAAAGACCATGCCCTAGGCTTCATTGCGCAAAAACCTGGAGCTCCCAGCTGACGTCGAACGATATAAAAATGATATAGGATTGACGAAAATCCATCAAGGAATTCACATACATAGGTTTCATTATTTATAGGATTTTCTTTGATTTTGTGAGGATTTTATGAGGCCACGTGAATTCTTTTAGAAATGAATCGTGGCTGTTGTTTTGAGGGGAGAAACAAGCGGTTGAGAAGAGGAAGGTGTGGCCTGTTTGTGAACAGAAAAATGTTAGGATATTTTTTTTTTGATAATTTAATTTATTTGTAAGCAATTGCTATTTGTAACAGTCCTTAAAAATTCCTGTGACCGCACACGATACCCAAAAATCACCAAACTGGACATGCAGCTAGAGTTCGACATTACGGTCCCAACGAAACTGGTTTCGTCGAATTCCGACTTCGTATGCTCACACAGCGTATTTTTAACCGTCAAAATACCGATTGTTCTTCACATTAAAAATCCGTACGGCCACATACTGACTTCAAAAATCACGGAAATTATATTCTAGCAATAATTTAATATTGTGGATCCAACAAAATTAGTTTCGTCGAATTCCGACTTCATTTGCAAAACTGGCTATTTTTAAAGCTCTAAATGATCCAATATATTTAAATATAATTAAATTAAATATAAATAAATTTATATTATTGTATATATTCACAGTGGAATACCATACATCTCTAGAATATTCCTCTATGAATTTCTAACTTGATATTTCAAATCTGGATCAACCCGATATTCGATTTATATTGAAATTCCTTTTAAAAATATAAATAATTCCTTTATAAATTATAAAGGAATTCCACACAACGAAATCCCGATTTTCCTCTTCCACTAGAAAGATATACTCCACCAGCTCCACACGTTTCTTGTTTCACAGAAATCCGGCTTAAAACGAATCCTGTACATTCAGTTGAAGTTCGAATCGCCAATTCACGAATTGCAGTGCCATTTCGAGCTCGATTTTAATTATATTACAACTCTACGTTCGAACTGTCGTTTATATAATATATTCGTTATTCAAATTCAATTCTAAACTGAATTAAATATCATAGATGATCCAGTTCACACCATATCGTCATTTTAGCCAATTCTGATTATATCAGAATTAAATATATTAATTAATTTATTATTTTAACTAAATATTCGCCATTATTTAATTCCACGACCATTAAATTCACTATATCAGTATTTATATAATTAAATAAATTAATTATAATACCTCTGCAAATGCGGGTCATTACACCATACTTCCAACAATTACCCCTATTTTTTAAGTTTTGTGAAAGGTTGGTTTTTGCAGCAGCCAATCCAAATGATTCATCATCTTTCATATTTGTAGATCTACTCCTACTATGCTTAAACTATCCCAACTTCTCTTTGTACTTCAAAACAACCCTTCTTTTTAATCCTACCCCTAATTCTCTAAATAAACCCCGCTTCCAACAATTATCCCTATTTTTTAACTATTGTGAAGGGCTGGATTTTCCTGCACCCAACCCAAATGATTCATCATCTTTCATGTTTGTCGATCTACCCCTGTTACGCTTAAACTACCCCCACTTCTCTTAATACTTCAAAACAGTCTTCTTTTTAATCCTACCCCTAATTCTCTAAATAGACCTTCCAATAATTACCCCTATTTTTAAACTTCTTTGAAGGGTTGGTTTTTGCAGCACCAAATCCATATGATTCATCATCTTTATATTTTCTGATCTACCCCTACTATGCTTAAACTGCCCCTACTTCTCTTAATACTTCAAAATAGTCCTTCTTTTTAATCCTACCGCTAATTCTCTAAATTGCCCTTACTTCCAACAATTAAGCCAATATTTTTACTACTGTGATGGGTTGGTTTTTGCGGCACCCAATCAAAACGAATCATAATCTTTCATATTTGTCGATCTACCCCTACTATGCTTAAACTACCCCTACTTCGCTTAGTACTTCAAAACAGTCTTCTTTTTAATCCTACCCCTAATTCTCTAAACAATCCTTACATCCAACAATTACCCCTATTTTTTAACTACCGTGAAGTGTTCGTTTTTGCTGCACCTAATCCAAACGATTCATCGTCTTTCAAATTTGTCGATATACCCGTATTATGCTTAAACTACTCCTACTTCTCTTAATACTTCAAAACAGCCTTCTTTTTAATCGTACCCCTAATTCTCTAAACAGCCCTTACATCCAACAGTTACCCCTATTTTTTAACTACCGTGAAGGGGTAGTTTTTGCAGCACCTAATCCAAACGATTCATCATCTTTAATATTTGTTGATCTACCCCTACAAAGCTTAAACTACCTTTACTTCTCTTAATACTTCAAAACAGCTATTCTTTTTAATCCAACCCCTAATTTTCAAAAATCCCTTACTTTCAACAATTACCCCTATTTTTTAACTACTATGAAGTGTTGGTTTTTGTAGCACCCTGTCTAAATGATTCATCATCTTTCAAATTTGTCGATTTACCCCTACTATGCTTAAACTACCCCTACTTCTCTTAATACTTCAAAACAACCCTTCTATTTATTCCTACCCCTAATTCTCTAAATATCCCTTCCAACAATTACCCCTATTTCTAAACTACTTTGATGGGTTTGTTTTTGCAGCACCCAATCCAAACGATTCTTCATCTTTATATTTGTCGATCTACCATACTGTGCTTAAAGCACCCCAACTTCTGTTAATACTTCAAAACAGTCCTCCTTTTTAATCCTACTGCTAATTCTCTAAATTACCCTTACTTCCAACAATTAAGCCAATCTTTTTACTACTGTGAAGGGTTCGTTTTTGCAGCACCCAATCCAAACGATTCATAATCTTTCATATTAGTCGATCTACCCCTACCATGCTTAAACTACCCCTACTTCTCTTAATACTTCAAAATGACCCTTTTTTTTAAATTCTGCCCCAAATTCTCTAAATATCCCTTCTTCCAACAATTACCCCTATTTTTTAACTTCTGTGAAAGGTTGGATTTTGCATCACCCAATCGAAACGATTCATCATCTTTCGTATTTGTTGATCTACCCGTACTATGCTTAAACTATCCCTACTTCTCTTAGTACTTCAAAACAGCTATTCTTTTTAATCCTACCCCTAATTCTCTAAATAGCCCTTACTTCCAATAGTTACCCCTATTTTTTAGCTGTTGTGAAGGGTTGGTTTTTGCAGCACCCAATACAAATGATTCATCATCATTCATATTTGTCGATCTAACCCCCCTATGCTTAAAATACCTCTACTACTCTTAATACTTCAAGACAACTAATATTTTTAATCCTACCCCTAATTCTCTAAATATCCCTTACTTCCAACAATTACGCCAATCTTTTACCACTGTGACACCCAATCTAAACGATTCACAATCTTTCATATTTGTCGATCTAGCGCTACTATGCTTAAACTACCCCTACTTCTCTTAATACTTCAAAACGACCCTTCTTTTTAATCCAACCCACAATTCTCTAAATAGCCCTTACTTCCAACAATTACCCTATTTTTTAACTACCGTGAAGGGTTGGTTTTTTCAGCACCCAATCTAAATGATAAATCATCTTTCACATTAGTCGATCTACCCGTACTATGCTTAAACTACCCATACTTCTCTTAATACTTCAAAACATCCTTCTTTTTAATCCTACCCCTAATTCTCCAAATAGCCCTTACATCCAACAATTATTCATATTTTTTAACTACTGTCAAGTGTTGGTTTTTGCAGCACACAATCCAAACGAATCATCATATTTCGTATTTGTCGATCTACCCGGGCTATGCTTAAACTATTTTTACTTCTTTTAATACTTCAAAACAACTATTCTTTTTAATCCTACCACTAAATCTCTAAATCGCCTGTACTTCCAAAAATTACCCTTATTTTTTAACTACTGTGGAGGGTTGGTTTTTGCAGCATCCAATCCAAACGATTCATCATCTTTCATATTTGTCGATCTACCCCTACTATGCTTAAACTAGCCCTACTTCTCTTAATACTTTAGAACAACTATTCTTTTTAATCCTACCCCTAATTCTCTAAATAGTCCGTACTTCCAACAATTACCCCTATTTTTTAACTTCGGCGAAAGGTTGGTTTTTGCAGCACCCAATCCAAATGATTCATCATCTTTCATATTTGTCGATCTACCCCTACTATGCTTAATCTATCCTTACTTCCCTTAGTACTTCAAAACAACCATTATTTTTAATCCTGCCCCTAATTCTCTAAATAGCCCTTACTTCCAACAATTATCTTTAACTACTATGAAGGGTTGGTTTTTGCTGCATCCAATCCAAATGACTCATCATCTTTCATATTTGGCGATCTACCCTATTACGCTTAAACTACCCCTGCTTCTGTTAATACTTCAAAACAGCCTTCTTTTTAATCCTACCCCTAATTCTCTTACATCCAACAATTACCCCAACTTTTTAACTACTGTGAAGGGTTGGTTTTTGCAACACCTGATTCAAACGAATCATCATCTTTCATATTTGTCGATCTACCCCTACTATGCTTAAACTACCCCTACTTCCTTAATACTTCAAAAGAACTACTATTTTTAATCCTACCCTTAATTCTCTAAATAGTCCTTAATTCCAACAATTACCCATATTTTTTAACTACTATGAAGGGTTGGTTTTTGCAGCACCCAATCTAAATGAGTCATTATCTTTCAAATTTGTCAATCTACTCCTACTATGCTTAAACTACCCCTACTTCTCTTAATACATCAAAACAACCCTTCTTTTTAATCCAACCCTTAATTCCCTAAATAGCCCTTCCAACAATTACACTCATTTTTAAACTTCTTTTAAGGGTTGGTTTTTGCAGCACCCAATCCATATGATTCATCATCTTTATATTTGTCGATCTACCCCTACTATGCTTAAACTACACCTACTTCTCTTAATACTTCAAAACAGTCCTTATTTTTAATCCTACCCGTAGTTCTCTAAATAGCCCTTACTTCCAACAATTAAGCCAAAATTTTTACTACAGTGAAGGGTTGGTTTTTGCAGCACCCAATCAAAACAAATCATAATCTTTCGTATTTGTCGATCTACCTCTACTATGCTTAAACTAACCCTACTTCTCTTAATACTTCAAAACAACTATTCTTTTTAATCCTACCCCTAATTATCTAAATCGCCCTTACTTCCAAAAATTACACCTATCTTTTAGTACTGTGAAGGGTTGGTTTTTGCAGTAATCAATCCAAACGATTCATAGTCTTTCATATTTGTCGATGTACCCCTACTATGCTTAAACTACCCTTACTCTTTTAATACTTCAAAACAACCCTTCTTTTTTATCCTACCCCAAATTCTCCAAATAGCCCTTACTTCCAGCGATTATCCATATTTTTTAACTACTGTGAAGGGTTGGTTTTTGCAGCATGCAATCCAAGCGATTCATCGTCTTTAATATTTGCCGATCTACCCCTACTATGATTAAACTACCTCTACTTCTCTTAATACTTCAAAACAGCTATACTTTTTAATCCTACCCCTAATTCTCTAAATATCCCTAACTTCCAACAATTACCCCTATTTTTTAACTTCTGTGAAAGGTTGGTTTTTGCAGTACTCAATCCAAATGATTCGTTATCTTTCTTTATTGTCGGTCTACTCGTACTATGCTTAAACTATCCCTACTTCTCTTAGTACATCAAAACGGCCCTTCTTTTTAATCCTACCCCTAATTATCTCAATAGCCCTTACTTCCAACAATTATGCCTATTTTTTACCTACTGTGAAGGGTTGGTTTTTGCTGCACCCAATCCAGACGATTCATCATCTTTCATATTTGTCCATCTACACCTATTATGCTTAAACTACCCCTACTTCTCTTTATACTTCAAAACAGCCTTCTTCTTAATCCTCCTCCTAATTATCTAAATAGCTCTTACATCCAAAAATTACCCCTATTTTTTAACTAGTATGAAGGGTTTATTTTTGCAGCATCCAATCCAAACGATTCATCATCTTTCAAATTTCTCGATCTAACCCTACTATGCTTAAATTAATCTAATTCTCTTAATACTTCAAAACAACTATTTTTTTTAATCCGACTCCTAATTCTATAAATAGCCGTTACTTCCAACAATTACCCCTATTTTTTAACTTCTGTGAGAGGTTGGTTTTTGCAACACCCAATCCAAATGATTCATCAACTTTCATATTTGTTGATCTACCCATACTATGCTTAAACTATCCTTACTTCTCTTAGTACTTCAAAACAACCCTTCTTTTTAATTCTACCCCAAATTCTCTAAATAGCCCTTACTTCCAACAATTATCCCTATTTTTTAACTACTGTGAAGGGTTGTTTTTTGCTCCGCCCAATCCAAACGATTCATCATTTTTCATATTTGTCGATCTACCCATATTATGCTTAAACTACCCCTACTTCTCTTAATATTTCAAAACAGCTTTCTTTTTAATCCTACCACTAATTCTCTAAATAGTCCTTACATCCAACAACTACCCTATTTTTTAACTACTGTGAAGGGTTGGTTTTTGCAGCACCCGATCCAAACGATTCATCTTCTTTCATATTTTTCGATCTACCCCTACTGTGCTTAAATACCCCTACTTCTCATAATACTTCAAAACAAATATTCTTTTTAATCCTCCCCCAAATTCTCTAAATAGCCCATACTTCCAACAATTACCGCAATTTTTTAAATACTATTAAGGGTTGATTTTTGCAGCATCCAATCCAAACGATTCATCATCTTTCATATTTATCGATCTACCCCTACCGTGCTTAAACTAGCCCTACTTCTCTTAATACTTCAAAATAGCTATTATTTTTAATCCTACCAATAATTCTCTAAATAGCCCTTACTTCCAACAATTACCCCTATTTTTTAGCTTCTGTGAAAGGTTGGTTTTTGCAGCAGCCAATCCAAATGATTCATCATCTTTCATATTTGTCGATCTACCTCTACCATGCTTAAACTATCCCTACTTCTCTTAGTACTTTAAAATAGCCCTTCTTTTTAATCCTACCCCTGATTCTCTAAATAGCTCTTACTTCTAATAATTATCCCATATTTTAAACTATTGTGAAGGGCTGGTTTTTGCTGCACCCAATGTAACACCCCGTGAATTTTATAACATTACGCTTCACAAATTATAGTGTAATTAATTTTAGATGAAATAATTAAGGGAAACGGATTACGCCATTGCATTCGTCTTGGAATTCTGCTTGAGATAGAGTCCGAGTTTGCGTGAATCGGACTCTGTATGAAGGAGTTACGACCTTCGGATGGTTCAGAGTAAAATTTAAAATTCAAACAGCTCGTTTTAAAATTCAAAATTTGAAAAAAGGTTCAAAATGGGCTGGGCGGGAAAATTCCCGCCTAGGGACCAGGTCGACCATAGAGCCGACCATGGTGTCGATCTGGTTACCCCAAGTCGACCATAGTGTCGACCTGGGTGTCGACCTGCCAGTTGACATACCGGGTCGACCTGGCTGGCTGGGTCTGGCTCTGGCTCGAATTTCTGTGGCTCGTTGTGTCACTAGGGCTGACATGTCACCTCTTGATTGGCTCTTTGAACTTTGTATGGTCTAGATTCCTCCTGTCTTCATCTGACGGCTCAAAACAATTTAAAAATCTATAAATACACCCTATGTCTCAACTAAAATTCACACAAAAAAATAAGATGGGAGTCGTCATGCTGTCAGGAAGGAATTGAGCGTAGCCGTCAACAAAAAGGAACTTTGAGACGAATCAAATTAAGAAGAAGAATAAAGCTTAATCAAATTAATCAACGCAACGTTAATCTACCGAAAGGAGCGCATCTCAATTTCAGAATTCAGAATCCAGAATTCAAGATTCTGCATTCGTTGTAAGTATAGTGACCTTTCAGAATATGAATGAAACTGTGACGCGGTTCGATGTTAATGAAAATAGAATGGAGTTATTGTATAAATTATGTGTACTGTAATGATTTTGTTATGACTTGTGTATTGATATTTGTGGCCTAAATTGATTGACGCAAGTCTATTGAACAATTGAATGAAAATAATGGCACTTGCAAGTTTGTGGCAAAAACTAGAATTTGATATCTTTATGTTTCTGTCGATGACATGAACTATATACATTCTCTAAGTCTAAATTAAAGATTATGTAAACATGTTCTAGATTTGAGACCTTTTATGGCTACATGACCCAAAATCTATGAACTCATTCTTATGTTTAATTGCAAGTATAATTGGATCTATGTTAAGTGTCGTTTGGGTTACATAAACTATACAAATTTCATGTTGAAATAGGCTATATGATTAGTTGTTTAAAATTAGACATTTTGGTGATTATTCAACATGTTACTTTTGTGTTTGACATTATGCTACGTTAAACATGTTTAACCCAAGTTTGTATAAGCCTAAACTATGCCAATTAATATGTCACCCACTTAGTTATACTTTTATTTGAATGCAAGTTCACATGACCCATAATTTATGTTACTTGAATCGTTAAATTGCAAGTTCATGCGCCATACACCTTTTATTGTAAAATGTTACATGTTCTTGATTTCCCCTTTTCTCACGTTTATAAAGTTGGGCTGAATTGTGTGGAGCCCAACATTTGTTATAATGTTGCGAACGTATAAACCAGGGTAATAACGTTGGGTGTAAAACATGAAAATATATGTTGGCATGTTTGGAACGTGCCAACGACAATGACATTTAAGCAGTATAAATTGTTATACCCAAGAATAAAAGACATGATATTTACATATAATTGAGAAGTGGTAAAATATGTAAATTTAGAAAACACGGTATGCTTAACCCGAAGTTGGATTGAGTTGTGACGTAAACCTGCCCGGACCCGCCCGGCTGTCCAGTAGTCACAACAATACCTATCCAATATGGGTGGTTAAGCATTGAGCCCAATAAGGACCCGAGGTTAGACTGAGCTATGGTGTAAACCTGCCCGGAACCGACCGACACATCCAGTAACCGTAGCAATATCTATCTAATGTGAGTTGTCAGGTGCTCTAAGAGGCTAAGGACAGATGGTAGGGTTAAGTCAACTAAAAACACTTAACCAAATTCAACATGTTAACAAGAATTGATGGGTGAGGTTAGGTAAATACAGACACTTAACCACTTAACATGTTTGACTAGAAAACCCTAGTAACGAGGGACTCGTTTCAGCAGTAACCCAAGTTAGGTATCATGGTACCTTGAAACTAGGCCGGGTGGGGCACGATTACTGGGCTGATTGTAAGCGGTCAAAACGACGGCGGTGGGTGCACAGTGTAGGTTATAATGGGGTGCGTGCGCGCACACACTCCGGAGTAGACAAACAGGGCACTGGGGCACCAGTAGTATAACCTATGTATTCTAAGGTTTGCGTCGGGGCCGCCACCATGGGTCTTGCTTCAACCCATTGTGGGACCAACATAGGTATCTACAGTTCTTGGGGGCCGTAACACACATTTGTTTATGCGAGTAGGAGCCGATCTTTAGAAACAGAATCACTTCACCCTCAATATAGGGTGCATCTTTAGAAACGAGATCACATCACCCTCAGCATGGGGTGCCAGTTAGAATAAGCTCTAGTAGGTGCAGAGATATAGTATGGGTGCGATAGCACATTCGATTCTAAACTACACTTCCTTAGCTTGTGATACTTTACTGTTTTCAGTTTATATCTATCATGCCCTTTTCCTATTCGTATACTGAAGAGTTACTAGATTTACTCAGGCTTTATGTATGACCCTATTATCTTTTCGTCTTCTTTTCTTTCGTTTCCTCCCCCCCCTCCCCAGGTCCACAGGGAGGAAACAACCCAGCTTAGTCAGACTCTTTGCCAGATTCAAGACCGTAGATGTATGGTTTGGATCTCTTTTGCTCGGACTATGGCTTTGGATATCACTATGGGGATTTTTCTTACTTTATTTATGTTTTATGCTTCTTTAATAAGAAAGACAGAAATGAGATTGTAATGTTGAATGTATTTAAAGACAATTATGGAAATCTTTTGTTTGAACACGTATTGATGAAATAAAAGTTTGTTTGGTTTCTGCTGTTTAAAATATGGGTATTTATATCTGTCTTGTGTTTACCTGTGACTTTTACTTATAAACCTCCACCAAAGTTAAGGCATTCACTTTGTGAGTGACCCTATTCCGCTGTTTAAAGAAGCATTTTTCAAGAGAAAACAAAGTGTTATATTTTAAAAGGCATAATCCCCCAAATCCATATGCACTCTCTCTCTCTCTATCCTTCGTTTTTAATCTTTCCTTTCTGTTTCAGCATGTCTGGGGACCTTACTCCCCAGCTACAGATGCTTTTACTCCTCCTCCTTCTCTACGTGAACCAGCAAACAAAAGAATCGCCGAACAAGAAGACGGATAAAAGTCAAGGAGGAAAGGACCACAACAATAATAACAAGACACGTGAGAAAAGGAAATGTTATTTCTGTGGGATTGTTGGACATGTGGTTAACGACTGCAGAAAGAAGAAGAGAAAGATGAGTGCTACTCGCTTCCATTGCGGTGAGGCTGGACACATGGCTAAGGACTGCCCTAAGAAGCAAGGGTAAGGCCCACAAGCAGGACCTTCTGGGGGTACCTCTTTAACTTCTTCACCTAGATGCCTTGTTTTATCCTGCTTATCTTCTCAATCCTATCTTGAGAATCTTAGGTAGAAATATTTCTATAAAAAGCTTAGTTTATCCTTACGATCATCCAGTTCGCACTCTCTTTGATTCTGGTGCATCACACTCCTTTATTTCATCTGCTCTAGTAGAATCTCTACACCTAGACACTAGTATGGTAGAAGATCCCTTGGTTGTTTCGAATCCAATTGGGGGCTCGGCTTATTTGTCGATGGTTTGCTTGGATTTGAAATTCTCTATTCAAAGTGTTGAATTTAGATGTAGTGCCTTTGTTTTGGACTTCTCAGGGTATGGACTGATATTAGGCATTGACTAGTTATCCAGTAATGGTGTCATTCTTGATTGTGAGAAAAGAGTGGTTAGGCTCTTTACTCCGGTCGGTAACACTCTAGAAATTTCTTGTAATCCCTTAAATGCTGTTATGCTTAGTTAACTAGAGTCACTTGCTGCTTCTGATGAGAATTTGCAGTCTGTTAGAGTAATCCGGGATTATCCGGATGTCTTTGAGGAGGTGACGGGCTTACCTCCGATGAGGGAAATAGACTTCCGCATATATCTTGTGGATAATGCAATGCCTGTAGCTTTACCTGTCAGACACATGGCTCCAAAGGAGAGAAAGGAGCTCAGTAAGCAGGTTAAAGAACTTCTCGAAATGGGGTTCATTAGACGGAGCATTTCAGAATGGGGTGCTCCAGTGGTGTTTGCAACCAAAGCAGACGGTTCGCTTCACCTTTGCGTCTACTATAGGAAATTAAACAAATTGACCAAGAAAAATAGGCACCCTCTTCCCAGAATCGACGATTTGTTTGATCAGCTTGTAGGTGCGTCCGTCTTCTCCCAACTTGATCTGGCAACTGGGTTCCATCAGCTAAGAGTAGCTGAAGACAACATTGATAAAACGACGTTCAGAACCCCAGACAGTTTCTTCGAGTGGCTTGTCATGCCTTTCGGCTTGACAAACGCACCTGCTTATTTCGTAGACCTAATGAGTAGGGTATTCAGAGAATTCCTCAATAAATTCGTGGTGGTCTTCGTAGATGATATCTTGATCTTCTCAAAGAATGAGGAAGAACATGCTCAGCATCTGAAAGAAATCATGGAAACTCTCCGAGTTCATCAGCTAAAAGCAAAATTCTCCAAGTGCCACTTTTGGAGAGAAGAAGTAAGATTTCTTGGGCATATAGTGTCCAAAGAAGGGTTGGCGGTGGACCCCGCGAAAGTGGTGGCAGTGCAAGATTGGAAGACACCAAGAAATGCAACCGAAGTCCGAAGCTTTCTTGGGCTAGAAGGTTTTTACCGAAAGTTCATTAGGGATTTCGCGAAAATCTCAGCTCCACTCATAAGGCTAACAAAGAAGAATTTAGCATTTGCTTGGGATTTGGACGGTGACATTACCTTCCAACGCCTAAAAAGAGCTCTTACAACAACTCCAGTTCTAACTCTGCCTGACGGAAGCAAAATGTTCACAGTATATACAGATGCATGTGGAACGGGACTAGGGGCTATTCTAATGCAAGAAGGAAGGGCAATAGCTTATGGTGGAAGACAATTGAAAGTCCATGAAAAGAACTACCCAAGCCACGATCTTGAGTTGGCCGCCGTTGTCTTTGCACTTAAGTCTTGGCGCCATTATCTCGTAGGTGAGAAGTTCGAATTATACACTAACCATAAATCATTGAAATATCTCTTCTCGCAGAAGGATCTTAACTTGAGGCAGCAAAGGTAAACGAAATTTCTTGCCTCGTATGATTTTGAAATTTTCTATACTCCCGGCAAAGGCAACGTAGTAGAAGACGCGTTGATCTGATAGAAACTGACCTTAAGCCCTCTCTTTGTGGAAAGGCAAAGCTTGGAGTATATAGCCAGTTTTAACTTTAGGCCCTCCTCGGATTTTGTACCGGGTTTGTTAGCATCTCTCGAAGTACGCCCTAATCTCTTGGACTCAATAGGAGCTTTACAGCATGAAGACCCTCAGCTTGTTGATGTGATTGATAAACTTATTAGTGGTGAGACTTCTAGTCACCTCAACAGATATACCAGCGATGATAAGGGTTGGCTGAGGCGAGATGGGAGATTATGCGTCCCTCAAGCAAGGGAGTTGACAAAGAAGGTTCTCGAGGAAGCACATCATTCCAAGATGACTATACACCCTGGCAGTGATAAGATGTAAAAGGATATAAAAAGAACTTTCTTTTGGAGCGACATGAAGCAGGACGTGGCAGATTTCGTTTCTAAGTGCATGACCCGGCAACAGGTCAAGGCGGAACAGAAAAAGCCTGGAGGACTACTTCATCCTTTGGAGGTCCCATAGTGGAAGTGGGATAGCATTTCAATGGACTTCATTGATGGACTGCCTAGGTCAAGAAGAGGCAATACTAGCATTTGGGTAATAGTGGATAGGCTTACTAAAAGCGCCCACTTTATACCCGTTAAAAGTAGAAGAACTGCCTCATCTCTAGCGTCTCTTTATCTCAAGGAAATAGTTCGACTCCATGGGATATCCTCCAACATTGTTAGTGACCGAGACCCTATCTTCACAAGCGAGTTTTGGCGGAGTCTGCAAGAAGCCGTAGGCACACAGTTATGTTTGAGCACGGCCTATCACCCCCAAATAGGTGGCCAGACGGAAAGGGTGAATAGAGTTTTAGAGGATCTTTTGAGACTTTGCGTTCTTGACTTTGGAGGAACATGGGAGGATCAACTTCCTTTAGTGGAATTTGCCTACAACAACTGCTACCAATCTACCATCGGTATGGCGCCCTTCGAAGCCTTATAAGGAAGACCGTGCAAATAACCAAATTGTTGGTGGGAGTCTACAGATAAACTTATACTTAGGCCGGACATGATTCGAGAGACTTCAGAGAAAGTGGACTTGATATGGAGAAGGATGAAGACAGCCCCAGACAGACAAAAATCCTATGCCGACAAAAGAAGAACCGACCTTGAGTTTGAGGTTGGGGACAGGGTTTTCCTTAAGGTATCTCCTTTAAGGAACGTCGTTCGCTTTGGATCCACAAGAAAGTTAGCACCAAGGTTTGTAGTGCCGTTTCCTATCATCGAGAAGGTTGGGAAGACGGCCTATAGATTAGAGCTACCCGAGAGACTGGCTAGAGTTCACGACGTCTTTCATGTTACTCACCTTCGGAAGTGTTTGCATGAGTCTGTGGAAGTGGTGGAACCTAGCATTCTAGAAGAAGCCGAAGTGGAACGTGAAGCAACTGTGAGGAGAATTCCAACCAACATCTTAGGAACTGAAGTGAAAAAGCTATGCAACCACGAAGTCAAACTCGTCAAAGTTCAGTGGAGCGACGCCGAGGAAGATATGACTTGGGAAACTGAGGATAGAATACGCGCTGCCTACCCTTTTCTTTTTGAGGGTACATCTTTGATCTCTCTTTTTCCTTAAGTTATGCTTTATCTATCTTTTTAGGTATATCTCCTCGGTCCTTTTCCTAACTCCTTAGGTAGAAAAAAAATGGATGCAAACATGTATTTGAAAACATGTTATGGATGATGGCTGCAAATGGTTGCTAGTGATTGCTAGTGGTTGCTCGTGGATGCATATACACACACACCCTAGGTTTTAGATCGGCTCAGTCACTTCATATTGCATTTGCATACGTGTATTCTCATTTATATATGTTTGAAACTTAATATGTTGTCATATGGTTGTTGCATTTGTATGAATGGTTGTTCACTCATGTAGAATTATGAGTTGGAAAATTTTGCATATATAATGGATTCATGACACTTACATGATTCGCATTAAGGAGGTCAACTGAATCAGTAGACCGTCTAATTTCTGCATTAGATAAGGACATGTACACACACTATGCATATAATCATGAAGCATTAGAAGTCTTTTAAGGACAGTGGACGCCTGTGGTTGTTGGTTGAGTAGATGGACGATTGGATGGTAGGATATACATTCTTCCTAACTTGAAGATTTCGGGGACGAAATCCTTTTAGGGGGGAGAATGTAACACCCCGTGAATTCTATAACATTACGCTTCACAAATTAAAGAGTAATTAATTCTAAATGAAAGAATTAAGGGAAATGGGTTATGCCATTGCGTTCGTCTCGGAATTCTGCTTGAGATAGATTCCGAGTTTGCGTGAATCGGACTCTGTATGAAGGAGTTATGACCTTCAGAAGTTTCAAAGTAAAATTTAAAATTCAAATAGCTCGATTTAAAATTCAAAATTCAAAAAAAAGGTTCAAACTGGGCAGGGCGGGAAAATTCCCGCCTAGGCACCAGGTCGACCATAGGGTCGACCATGGTGTCGACCTGGTCACCCCAGGTCGACCATAGTGTCGACCTGCCAGTCGACCTATCTGGTCGACCCGGCTGGCTGGGTCTGGCTCGAATTTCTGTGGCTCGGTGTGTCACTAGAGCTGAGAAGTCACCACTTGATTGGCTCTTTGAACTTTGTATGGTCTAGATTCCTCCTGTCTTCATCTGACGGCTCAAAACAATTTAAAAATCTATAAATACACCCTAAGTCTCAACTAAAATTCACACAAAAAAATAAGATGGGAGTTGTCATGCTGTCAGGAAGGAATTGAGCGTAGCCGTCAAGAAAAAGGAGCTTTGAGACGAATCAAATTAAGAAGAAGAATAAAGCTTAATCAAATTAATCAACGCAACGTTAATCTACCCAAAGGAGCGCATCTCAATTTCAGAATTTAGAATCCAGAATTCAAGATTCTGCATTCGTTGTAAGTATAGTGACCTTTCAGAATATGAATGAAACTGTGACGTGGTTCGATGTAAATGAAAATAGAATGGTGTTATTGTATAAATTATGTGTACTGTAATGATTCTGTTATGACTGGTGTATTGACATTTGTCGCCCAAATTGATCGATGCAAGTCTATTGAACAATTGTATATGAAAATAATGGCACTTGCAAGTCTGTGGCAAAAACTAGAATTTGATCCCTTTATGTTTCTGTCGATGACATGGACTATATACATTCTCTAGGTCTAAATTAAAGCTTATGTAAACATGTTCTAGATTTGAGAACTTTTATGCCTACATGACCTAAAACCTATGAACTCATTCTTATATTTAATTGCAAGTATAATTGGATCTATGTTAAATGTCGTTTGGGTTACATAAACTATGCAAATTTCATGTTGAAATAGGCTATATGATTAGTTGTTTAATATTAGACATTTTGGTGACTATTCAACATGTTAGTTTTGTGTTTGACATTATGCCACGTTAAACATGTTTAACCCAAGTTTGTATAAGCCTAAACTATGCCATTTCATGTGTCACCTACTTGGTTATACTTTGATTTGAATGCAAGTTCACATGACCCATAATTTATGTTACTTGAATCGTTAAATTGCAAGTTCATGCGCCATACACCATTTATTGTAAAATGTTACATGTTCTTGATTTCCCCTTTTCTCACGTTTATAAAGTTGGGTTGAATTGTGTCGAGCCCAACATTTGTTATAATGTTGCGAACGTACAAACGGGGGTAATAACGTTGGGTGTAAAACATGAAAATATATGTTGGCATATTTGGCACATGCCAACGACAATGACATTTAAGCGGTATAAATTGTTATACCCGAGAATAAAAGACATGACATTTACATATAATTGAGAAGTGGTAAAATATGTAAATTTAGAAAACACGGTATGCTTAACCCGAGGTTGGATTGAGTTGTGACGTAAACCTGCCCGGACCCGCCTAGCTGTCCAGTAGTCACAACAATACCTATCCACTGTGGGTGGTTGATCATTGAGCCCAATAAGGACCCGAGGTTAGACTGAGCTACTGTGTAAACCTGCCCAGAACCGACCGACACATCCAGTAACCGTAGCAATATCTATCTAATGTGAGTGGTCAGGTGCTCTAAGAGGCTAAGGACAGATGGTATGGTTAAGTCAACTAAAATCACTTAACCAAATTCAACATGTTAACAAGAATTGAGTGGTGAGGTTAGGTATATACAGACACTTAACCACATAACATGTTTGACTAGAAAACCCTAGTAACGAGGGACCTGTTTCAGCATTAACCCAAGTTAGGTATCATGGTACACTGAAACTAGGCAGGGTTGGGCACGATTACTGGGCTGATTGTAAGCGGTCAAAACGACTGCGGTCGGTGCACAGTGTAGGTTCTAACGGGGTGCGGGCGTGCACACACTCCGGAGCAGACAAACAGGGCACTGGAGCACCAGTAGTATAACCTATGTATTCTAAGGTTTGTGTCGGGGCTGCCACCATGGGTCTTGATACACCCTATGGTGGGACAAACATAGGTATCTACAGTTCTTGGGGGCCGTAAGACACATATGTTTATGCGAGTAGGAGCCGATCTATTGAAATGGAATCACTTCACCCTCAAATAAGGTGCATCTTTAGAAACGGGATCACTTCACCCCCAGCATGGGGTGCCAGCTTGAATAAGCTCTAGTAGGTGCAGAGATATAGTATGGGTGCGATAGTACATCTGATTCTAAACTACACTTCCTTAGCTTGTGATACTTTACTGTTTTCAATTTATATCTATCATGCCCTTTTTGCTATTCGTATACTGAAGAGATACTAGATTTACTCAGGCTTTATGTCTGACCCTATTTTCTTTTCGTCTTCTTTTCTTTCGTTCCCCCCCCCCAAGGTCCACAAGGTGGAAACAACCCAGCTTAGTCAGACTCCTTGCAAGCTTCCAGACCGTAGATGTACGGTTTGGATCTCTTTTGCTCGGACTATGGCTTTGGATATCACTATGGGGATTTTTCTTACTTTATTTATGTTTTATGCTTCTTCAATAAGCAAGACAGTAATGAGGTTGTAACGTTGAAAGTATTTTGAGACAATTATGGAAATCTTTTGTTTGAACACGTATTGATGAAATAAAAGTTTGTTTGGTTTCCGCTGTTTAAAATATGTGTATTTATCTATGTCTTGTGTTTACCTATGGCTTTTACTTATAAACCTCCACCAAAGTTAAGGCATTACCTTTGTGAGTGACCTTAACGGAGGTGGGGTGTTTCACCCAATCCAAACGATTCATCATCTTTCATGTTTGTCGATCTACCCCTATTACGCTTAAACTACCCCTACTTCTCTTAATACTTCAAAACAGCCTTCTTTTTAATACTAACCCTAATTCTCTAAATATCCCTTACATCCAAAAATTACCCCTATTTTTTAATTACTGTTAAGGGTTGGTTTTTGCAGCACCCAATCCAAACGATTCATCATCTTTCATATTTGTCGATCTACCCCTACTATGCTTAAACTACGCCTACTTCCCTTAATAATTCAAAATAGCTATTCTTTTTAATCCTACACTTAATTCTCTAAATAGCCCTTACTTCCAACAATTACCCCTATTTTTTAACTACTATGAAGGGGTGGTTTTTGCAGCACCCAATCTAAATGATTCATTATCTTTCAAATTTGTCGATCTACTCCTACTACGCTTAAACTACCCTTACTGCTCTTAATACTTCAAAACAACCCTTTTTTTTAATCCAACCCCTAATTCTCTAAATAAACCTTCCGACAATTACCTCTATTTTTAAAAATCTTTGAAGGGTTGGTTTTTGTAGCACCCAATCCATATGATTCATCATCTTTATATTAGTCGATCAACCCCTACTATGCTTAAACTACCCCTGCTTCTCTCAATACTACAAAACAATCCTTCTTTTTTATCCTACACCTAGTTCTCTAAATAGCCCTTACTTCCAACAATTAATCCAATCTTTTTACTACTGTGTAGGGTTGGTTTATGCAGCACTGAATCAAAATGAATCATAATCTTTCATATTTGTTGATCTACCCCTACTATGCTTAAACTACCCCTACTTCACTTAATACTTCAAAATGACCCTTCTTTTTAATCCTAGCCCAAATCCTATAAATAGCCCTTACTTCAAATAGTTGCCCCTATTTTTTTACTGCTATGAAGGGTCGGTTTTTGCAGCACCCAATTCAAACGATTCATCATCTTTCGTATTTGACGATCTACCCAGGCTATGCTTAAACTTTCTCTACTTCTCTTAATACTTCAAAACAACTATTCTTTTTAATCCTACCCCTAATTCTCTACATCGCACTTACTTCAAAAAATTACACCTATCTTTTAGTACTGTGAAGGGTTGGTTTTTGCAGCACCCAATCCAACGATTCATAGTCATTCATATTTGTCGATCTACCCCTGCTATGCTTAAACAACCCCTTCTCTCTTAATACTTCAAAACAACCCTTCTATTTAATCCTACCCCAAATTCTCTAAATAGCCGTTACTTCCAACAATTACTTCTATTTTCTAAATACTGTGAAGGATTGGTTTTTGCAGCATGCAGTCCAAACGATTCATCATCTTTCATATTTGTCGATCTACCCCTACTATGCTTAAACTACCTCTACTTCTATTAGCACTTTAAAACAGCCATTCTTTTTAATCCAACCCCTAATTCTCTAAATAGCCCTTACTTCCAACAATTATCCCTACTTTTAACTACTGTGAAGGATTGGTTTTTGCTGCACCCAATCCAAACGATTCATCATCTTTCGTATTTGTCGATCTACCCATATTGTGCTTAAACTACCTCTATTTCTCATAATACTTCGAAACAACCTTCTTTTTAATCCTACCCCTAATTCTCTAAATAGCCCTTACATCGAACAATTACCCCTATTTTTTGACTACTGTGAAGGGTGGTTTTTGTAGTACCCAATCCAAACGATTCATCATCTTTAATATTTGTCAATCTACCCCTACTATGCTTAAACTACCCTTACTTCTATTAATACATAAAAACGGCTATTCTTTTTAATCCTACCCCTAATTATCTAAATAGCCCTTACTTCCAACAATTACCCTTATTTTTTAACTACTATGAAGGGTTGGTTCTTGCAGCACACAATTTAACGAATAATCATTTTTCAAATTTGTCGATCAACTCCTACTATGCATAATCTACCCCTACTTCTCTTAATACTTCAAAACAAGACTTCTTTTTAATCCAACCCCTAATTCTCTAAATATCCCTTCGAACAATTATCCCTATTTTTAAACTACTTTGAAGGGTTGGTTTCTGCAGCACCCAATCCATACGATTCATCATCTTTATATTTGTCGATCTACCCCTACTATGCTTAAACTACCCCTACTCTCTTAATACTTCAAAATAGTCCTTCTTTTTAATCCTACCCATAATTCTCTAAATATCCCTTACTTCCAACCATTAAGTAAATCTTTTTACTACTATGAAGGTTTGGTTTTTGCAGCACCCAATCTAAACGTTTCATAATCTTTCATATTTGTTGATCTACCCTTAGTATGCTCAAACTACCCCTACTTCTCTTAATACTTCAAAACGACCCTTCTTTTTAATCCTACCCCAAATTATCTAAACAGTCCTTACTTCCAACAATTACCCCTATTTTTTAACTACTATGAAGGATTGGTTTTTGCAGCATGCAATGCAAACGATTCATCATCTTTCGTATTTGTCGATCTACCCGTACAATGCGCAAAATATCCCTACTTCTCTTAATACTTCAAAATCGCTATTCTTTTTAATCCTACCTCCAATTATCTAAATAGCCCTTACTTCCAATAGTTACCCCTATTTTTTACCTACTGTGAAGGGTTGATTTTTGCAGCTCCTAATACAATTGATTCATCATCTTTCAAATTTGTCGATCTACCCCTGCTATGCTTAAAGTACCCCTACTTCCCTTAATACTTCAAGACAACTAAAATATTTAATCCTACCCCTAACACTCTAAATAGCCCTTTCTTCCAACAATTACGCCTATCTTTTACTACGGTGACACCCAATCCAAACGATTCATATTCTTTCATATTTGCCGATCTACCCCTACTTCTCTTAATACTTCAAAACGACCCTTCTTTTTAATCCTACCCACTATTCTCTAAATATCCCTTACTTCCAACAATTACCCCAATTTTTTAACAACCGTGAAGTGTTGGTTTTTGCAGCACCCAATCTAAATGATTCGTCTTCTTTCACATTTGTCGATCTACCGCTACTATGCTAAAACTACCCTTACTTCTACTAATAATTCATAACAGCCTTCTTTTTAATCCTACCCCTAATTCTCTTACTAGACCTTACATCCAACAATTACTCCTATTTTTTAACTACTGTGAACTGTTGGTTTTTGCAGCAACCAATCCAAACGATTCATCATCTTTCGTATTTGTCGATCTACCCGGGCTATGCTTAAACTATCCCTACTTCTCTTAATACATCAAAAAAACTATTATTTTTAATCCTTCCCTAAATCTCTAAATCGACATTACTTCCAAAAATTACCCTTATTTTTTAACTACCGTGAAGGATTGGTTTTTGTAGCATCCAATACAAACGATTCATAATCTTTCATATTTGTCGATTTAATCCTACTATGCTTAAACTACCCCTACTTCTCTTAATACTTAAAAACAGTTATTCTTTTTAATCCTACCCATAATTCTGTAAATAGCCCTTACTACCAACAATTAACTTATTTTTCAACTTCTGTGAAAGGATGGTTTTTGCAGCACCCAATCCAAATGACTCATCATCTTTCATATTTGTCGGTCTGCCCCTACTATGCTTAAACTATCCCTACTTCTCTTAGTACTTCAAAACAAACATTCTTTTTAATCCTACCCCTGATTCTCCAAATAGCCCTTAGTTCCAACAATTATCCCTACTTTTTAACTACTATGAAGGGTTGGTTTTTGCAGCAACCAATTCAAACGATTCATCATCTTTCATATTTGTCGATATACCTCTACTATGCTAAAACTACCCATAATTCTCTTAATATTTCAAAACATCTATTCTTTTTAATCCCACCCCTAATTCTCCAAATAGCTGTTACTTCCAACAATTACCCCTATTTTTTAACTTTTGTGAAAGGTTGGTTTTTGCAGCACCCAATCCAAATGATTCATGAGCTTTCATATTTGTCGATCTACCCATACTATGCATAAAATATCCCTACTTCTCTTAGTACTTCGAAACAGCCCTTCTTTTTAATCCTACCTCTAATTCTCTAAATATCCCTTACTTCCAACAATTACCCTTATTTTTTTAACTACTATGAAGGGTTGGTTCTTGCAGCGCCCAATTTAATGAATAATCATCTTTCAAATTCGTCGATTTACTCCTACTATGCTTAAACTACCCCTACTTCTCTTAATACTTCAAAACAACACTTCTTTTTAATCCAACCCCTAATTCTCCAAATAGCCCTTCCAACAATTATCCCTATTTTTAAACTACTTTGAAGGGTTGGTTTCTACAGCAACCAATCCATACGATTCATCATCTTTATATTTGTCGATCTACCCTTACTATGCTTAAACTACCCCTACTCTCTTAATACTTCAAAATAGTCCTTCTTTTTAATCCTACCCCTAATTCTCTAAATAGCCCTTACTTCCAACAATTAAGCCAATCTTTTTACTACTATGAAGGGTTGATTTTTGCAGCACCCAATCTAAACGATTCACAATCTTTCAAATTTTTTGATCTACCCTTAGTATGCTCAAACTACCCCTACTTCTCCTAATACTTCAAAACGACCCTTATTTTTAATCCTACCCCAAATTCTCGAAATAGTCCTTACTTTCAACAATTACCCCTATTTTTTAACTACTATGAAGAATTGATTTTTGCAGCACGCAATGCAAACGATTCATCATCTTTCGTATTTGCCGATCTACCCGTACAATGCGCAAAATATCCCTACTTCTCTTAATACTTCAACATCTCTATTATTTTT
Source organism: Allium sativum (assembly GCA_030737875.1). Lineage (NCBI taxonomy): Eukaryota > Viridiplantae > Streptophyta > Magnoliopsida > Asparagales > Amaryllidaceae > Allium > Allium sativum. The sequence goes on along the minus strand of CM060918.1, from coordinate 35,804,639 downwards.
AATCCCAACCCTAATTATCTAAATAGCCCTTTCTTCCAATAGTTACCGCTATTTTTTACCTACTGCGAAGGGTTGATTTTTGCAGCACCTAATACAATTGATTCATCATCTTTCAAATTTGTCGATCTACCCCTACTATGCTTAAAGTACCCCTACTTCCCTTAATACTTCAAGACAACTAAAATATTTAATCCTACCCCTAAATCTCTAAATAGCCCTTACTTCCAACAATTACACCTATCTTTTACCACGGTGACACCCAATCCGAACGATTCATAATCTTTCATATTTGCCGATCTACCCCTACTATGCTTAAACTACCCCTACTTCTCTTAGTACTTCAAAACGACCCTTCTTTTTAATCCTACCCACAATTCTCTAAATAGCCCTTTCTTCCAACAATTACCCCAATTTTTTAACAACTAAATGTTAAGTGTTGGTTTATGCAGCACCCAATCTAAATGATTCATCATCTTTCACATTTTTCGATCTACCCCTACTATGCTAAAACTACAATTACTTCTATTAATACTTCATAACAGCCTTCTTTTTAATCCTACCCCTAATTCTCTAACTAGCCCTTACATCGAACAATTACTCCTATTTTTTAACTACTGTGAAGTGTAGGTTTTTGCAGCAACCAACCCAAACGATTCATCATCTTTCGCATTTGTCGATCTACCCGGGCTATGCTTAAACTATCCCTACTTCTCTTAATAATTCAAAACAACTATTCTTTTTAATCCTTCCCCTAAATTTCTAAATAGATCTTACTTCCAAAAATTACCCTTATTTTTTAACTACCGTGAAGGGTTGGTTTTTGCAGCATCCAGTACAAATGATTCATAATCTTTCATATTTGTCGATTTAACCCTAGTATGCTTAAATTACCCCTACTTCTCTTAATACTTAAAAACAGTTATTCTTTTTAATCCTACCCATAATTCTCTAAATAGCCCTTACTTCCAACAATTACCCTTATTTTTTAACTTCTGTGAAAGGATGGTTTTTGCGGCACCCAATCCAAATGACTCATCATCTTTCATATTTGTCGGTCTACCCCTACTATGCTTAAACTATCCCTACATCTCTTAGTACTTCAAAACAACCATTCTTTTTAATCCTACCCCTAATTCTCCAAATAGCCCTTAGTTCCAACAATCACCCCTATTTTTTAACTACTGTGAAGGGTTGGTTTTTGCGGCAACCAATCCAAACGATTCATCATCTTTCATATTTGTCGATCTACCTCTACTATGCTAAAACTACCCATAATTCTCTTAATATTTCAAAACATCTATTATTTTTAACCCCACCCCTAATTCTCCAAATAGCCGTTACTTCCAACAATTACCCCTATTTTTTAACTTCTATTAAAGGTTGGTTTTTGCAGCACCCAATCCAAATGATTCATCAGCTTTCATATTTGTCGATCTACCCATACTATGCAAAAATATCCCTACTTCTCTTAGTACTTCAAAACAACCCTTACCTCCAACAATTATCCCTATTTTTTAACTACTGTGAAGGGTTGGTTTTTGCTGCGCCCAATCCAAACGATTCATCATTTTTCATATTTGTCGATCTAGCCCTATTATGCTTAAACTACCCCTACTTCTCTTAATACTTCAAAACAGCCTTCTTTTAAATCCTACACCTAATTCTGTAAATAGCCCTTACATCCAACAATTACCCCTATTCATTAACTACTGTGAAGGGTTGGTTTGTCTAGCACCCAATCCAAAAGATTCATCGTCTTTCAATTTGTAGATCTACCCCTACTATGCTTAAACTACCCCTACTTCTGATAACACTTCAAAACAGCTATTCTTTTTAGTCCTCCCCCAAATTCTCTAAATAGCCCTTACTTCCAACAATTACCCCTATTTTTTAATTACTGTGAAGGGTTGGTTTTTGTAGCATCCAATCCAAAGGATTCATCATCTTTCATATTTGTCAATTTATCCCTACTATGCTTAAACTACCCCTACTTCCCTTAATACTTCGAAACAGCCTTCTTATTAATCCTACCCCTAATTCTCTAAATAGCCCTTACTTCCAACAATTATCCCTATTTTTTAACTACCGTGAAGAGTTGGGTTTTGTTGCACCCAATCCAAACGATTCACCATCTTTCATTTTTATCGATCTACCCCCTATTACGCTTAAACTACCCCTACTTCCCTTAATACTTCAAAACAGCCTTCTTTTTATTCCTACCCCTAATTCTCTAAATAGACCTTACATCCGACAATTACCCCTATTTTTTAACTACTGTCAATGGTTGGTTTTTGCAGCACCCGATCCAAACGATTCATCATCTTTCATATTTGTCGATCTACCCATACTATGCTTGAACTACCCCTACTTCCCTTAATACTCCAAAACAGCTATTCTTTTTAATCCTAACCTTAACTCTCTAAATATCCCTTACTTCCAATAATTATCCCTATTTTTTAACTACTATGAAGGATTGGTTTTTGCAGAACCCAATCTAAATGATTCATTATCTTTCAAATTTGTCGATCTACTCCTACTATGATTAAACTACCCCTACTTCTCTTAATACTTCAAAACAACCCTTTTTTTTAATCCAACCCCTAATTCTCTAAATAACCCTTCCAAAAATTACCCCTATTTTTAAACTTCTTTGAAGGGTTGGTTTTTGCAGCACCCAATCCATATGATTCATCATCTTTATATTTGTCGATCTACCCCTACTATGCTTAAACTTCCCCTACTTCTCTTAATACTTCAAAATAGTCCTTCTTTTTAATCATGCCTCTAATTCTCTAAATTGCCCTTACTTCCAAAAATTAAGCCAATCTTTTTACTACTGTGAAGGGTTGGTTCTTCCCGCACCCAAACAAAACGATTCATAATCTTTCATATTTGTCGATCTACCCCTACTATGCTTAAACTACCCCTACTTCTCTTAATACTTCAAAACGACCCTTCTTTTTAATACTTGCCCAAATTTTATAAATATCCCTTACTTCCAACAATTACCCCTATTTTTAACTTCCAAAAATGGTTGGTTTTTACAGCACCCAATCCAAACGATTCATCGTCTTTCGTATTTGTCGATCTACCCGGGCTATGCTTAAACTATCCCTACTACTCTTAATACTTCAAAACATTTATTCTTTTTAATCCAACCCCTAATTCTCTAAATCGCACTTACTTCCAAAAATTACACCTATCTTTTAGTATTGTGAAGGGTTGGTTTTTGCAGCACCCAATCCAAACGATTCATAGTCTTTTATATTTGTCGATCTACCCCTACTATGCTTAAACAACCCCTTCTCTCTTAATACTTCAAAACAACCCTTCTTTTTAATCCTACCACAAATTCTTTAAAGAGCCGTTACGTCCAACAATTACCTCTATTTTCTAAATACCGTGAAGGGTTGGTTTTTGCAGCACCCAATCGAAACGGTTCATCATCTTTCATATTTGTCGACATAACCCTACTATGCTTAAACTACCCTTACTTCTCTTAATACTTAGAAACGGCTATTCTTTTGAATCCTACACCAAATTCTCTAAATATCCCTTACTTCCAACAATTACTCCTATTATTTAACTTCTGCGAAGGGTTCGTTTGTGTAGCATCCAATCCAAACGTTTGACCATCTTTCATATTTGTAGACCTCCCCCTACTATAATTAAACTACCCCTCCTTATCTTAATACTTCAGAAGAACTATTCTTTTTAACCCTACCCCTAATTCTCCAAATAACCCTTACTTGCAACAATTACCTCTATATTTTAACTTCCGTGAAAGGTTGGTTTTTGCAGCAGCCAATCCAAATGATTCATCATCTTTCATTTTTGTCGTTCTACCACTACTATGCTTAAACTATCACTACTTCTCTTAGTACTTCAAAACATCCCTTCTTTTTAATCCTACCCCTAATTCTCTAAATAGCCATTACTCCGAACAATTATCCCCATTTTTTGACTACTGTGAAGGGTTGGTTTTTGCTGCAACCAATCCAAACGGTTCATCATCTTTCATATTTGTCAATCTACCCCTATTATGCTTAAACTACCGCTACTTCCCTTAATACTTCAAAACAACCTTCTTTTTAATACTACCCCTAATTCTCTAAATATCCCTTACATCCAACAATTACCCCTATTTTTAAACTACTGCGAAGGGTTGGCTTTTGCAAAAACAATCCAAATGATTCATCATCTTTCATATTTTTCCATCTACCCCTACTATGCTTAAACTACCTCTACTTCTCTTAATACTTCAAAATAACTATTCTTTTTTAATCCTACTCCTAAAACTCTAAATAGCCCTTACTTCCAACAATTACCCCTATTTTTTAACTACTGTAAAGGGTTGGTTTTTGCAGCAACCAATCCAAATGATTCATCATCTTTCATATTTGTCGATCTACCCCTACTATGCTTAAACTATCCCTACTACTCTTAGTACTTCAAAACAACCCTTCTTCTTAATCCTACCCCTAATTCTTTAATAGCCATTACTATCAAAATTACACCTATTTTTTAACTATTATGCATGGTTGATTTTTGCAGCATCCAATCCAAACGATTCATCATCTTTCATATTTGTCGATCTACCCCTACTGTGCTTAAACTATCCCTACTTCCCTTAATACTTCAGAATAGCTATTCATTTTAATCCTACCCCTAATTATCTAAATAGCCCTTACTTCCAAGAATTACCCCTATTTTTTAACTTTAGTGAAAGGTTAGTTTTTGTAGCACCCAATCCAAATGATTCATCATCTTTCATATTTGTCGATCTACCCATACTATGCTTAAACTATCCCTACTTCGCTTAGTACTTCAAAACTGTGACGACCGGGAATTTCGCTCGATCCGAATCAGTCGCTAAACCGATCAAGACCATTCGAAATGCCTGATTGTTGAGAACACGACAAATTAGATCATAGACAGAAGAACATTTCTGTTAGCCTACTTTGTGAACTAGGCAACACAAAGTCAAGAAATCAGACATTGAAGAGCATTTTTAATTAAAAGACTTCGGTTCGGATTGGAAAAGACACCATAACCTAGATTGGATAGCTGCAGTTGTTCGGGTCGGATAGAATCTTCTGTTCGGATCGGTGAACTGCTGATGAGGAAATTGGTAAGGTATATCTAATCGGCTCGGAGGGCAACGTAATCTCAATTGGATCGGAAAGCCACCTGTTTGCTACGAAAAGGGATCGGAGCGGAGCAGATTAGAGAAGAAGAGAGTGTTGCATCCAAGCCGACCCGGTTCGGATCGGATATCCCGATCCGAACCCCTTGTCTGTGCGTCTCCGACCCGAGCCCATGTTCCATGTTATTCTCCTGCAAAAGTGCCTGGATATCCGGACCGGTTGTGACCAGTTCCTACTCATAACGTTCACTATTTTGATGCGTTGTCAGCACAATAATTCATCCGAACCCGAGGATAGTGGGATGGATGACACGTGGCCCCGACCCGGAGCAAGTTTTGAGCAACTTTACACCTATAAATACCCTATCTGGAGACAAAGAGAAGGATCTTTTTTCAGTACTTTGAGAATTCAACCACCTCCATAATCCGAACTCCATTACTCCCGGAGAATCCAAATCATCTTTCATTTTTTGTTTTAGTCAATTGAGAGAACATAAGTGAGTTGTGAGTGGGATTGAGTGAATCTTACATTGTATTTGCAACTAAATCATTGAATATAGTAAAAGATAAGTGGACGTAGGCATTTCTTCGCCGAACCACTATAAATCCTGCGTGTTCATTTTTATTTTTATCTCATTTCATTTTGCTTTTAATCAATTTGGGTGTTAGAACCACTTTTGGGTCTAACATTTTGGTGCTTTCATTGAGAGTCCTCATCTAAATTCTTTATTTTCCGGGATCTCTTTCTACTTTTTGGACCGTTGAGTTCAAAGAAGTGAATCCTTAAGTTTCTCCGCTTTTTTTATATTTGTAGAAGTGATTGTCAAAAACTCATGGCCAAAGGAAAAGGCAAGGAAGTTCAGTCTGTTCGAGGAAATGGAGCTGGCGAAGATCAGCAAAATGCTGTTGTAACAAGGTCTCGGGGGCAGAGTTCAGCAGCAGGAAGAACCAATGCAGGAATTCCGAGCCGCCAGCAGGGGGAGAGCTCCGATCCGATCCGGGTAGGAGATTCTGAAGCAGTGCATTCCCCCAATCTGAACCGACCCGAGCTGCTTGCCACATACCGATCCGACCAGGCTCCCCAGCTCCGAACCGATCCGACCTCCTACCTCCGATCCGACCCGATGCTTGGTGAAGCTGGAACCTCTACTCGAGTCCCTACGAATGCTCCGATTCCAGCCACAAGGGTTGGTGATCAGGTCAATCCATATGCGCCTATCACTCAAGGAGATTTCTCGCGCTTGCTTGACATGCTTGAGAGCACGAGGGAGGCCATGAAAGTTCACGAGCGCACTAATCTCATGATGCAGGAAAATATGAGGCTCATGAGTCGGGAAATTAGTGAACTCCGTCGACAAAGAACTCCATCACCGGTTCGTCACACACCAGTGGATCAATCTTCATCTTCCGAGGAAGAGAGGCCCCGTGAACGAAGGCCACTCGAACGACCTCAGAACGTGGAGCAGCTGACATTTGGATCTTTGGGATCTCGTGAGGACATTGCACGAGCACTAGGAAATAATGACCCCACTCGGGGACAAAGACTCCAGTCCCCTCCTCCCGAGATCGACCGGGAGCGCAGGGAACAGAATCGAGCAGAGCCAGCACGAAGAAGAAGGGCATCTCCTGAACAAGAGCCCAGAAGGAATTCGGATGCTAGGGCCAGGGAACCTGAGCGGCCCCTAACTAATGCTGATGTACAGGCAATGGTTTGCCAGATCATGTCCGAGAGCCGGAATTATACAAATGAAGATTATGGCATTGAGCGAAGCCATACTCCTTTCACCGACGATATCCTCGACTTCCAATTTCCCCGACGCTTTAACTTGCCACAGATGGACAAGTACAACGGAAGGACTGATCCGGGACAGCATTTGATGCAGTATTCGTGGCTCATGAACGCTGCCGCTGCCCCTGATGAAGTGAAGTGCAAAGCATTCCCAATCTACTTAGAAGATGTGGCATTGTTCTGGTTTACCCGACTTCCTCCTCGTTCGATTTCGAATTACAAGGAACTAAGCGAGCGTTTCATGAACCAGTTCCGACTACATGCCCGAAAGTCCAAAAGTGTTATTGAATTATCGAGAATCAAGCAGGCACCAGGAGAATCCTTAAGGGCATATCTTGATCGTTTTAACCAAGCTGTAACTGAGGTCAGTGACCCGCATGAGCCCACTATTCTGATGGCATTAAAGGAAGGAGTCGATCCTGAATCTGAGTTTGGAGACTACCTTTCTGGGAAAACACCCTCCACAAGGGAGATATTCTACGAAAAAGCTGATATTTATCTAAGACGAGAGGAGGCCAGGGCAAACCGAAAGAGAAAGTCTGAGACGGCTTCAAAGGAGAATGTGCAGAGTAACATCGCCGTAAAGCAGTCTAGGGAAAGTTCTGGCAAGGTTGAAGTAAATGTAGGAAACAAGGGTGGAAACAGCAATGCTGGAAGCGGGGGTAACAACAACAATAACCGTAATCCAAATGGTAACAGAAGAAACAGAAATAGGGGAAGTGACCCTAACAAAAGACCCCGATTCCAGAACTACGAGGATTATACACCATTGAACGACACCCTGGAAAATATTTACCTGGATACGTATAAGGTGTTACAATACAAAAGACCGCCACCTCGTGATTCGACCGAGAAAGAAATGGCGACAGGGAAGTTTTGTTTGTTTCATGGAACTCACGGGCATTCAACTAATGAATGTCGGCATTTGAGGGATGTGATTGAGAAACTGTTGCGTGAAGGGAAGTTGGATGAGTACAAGGTTGCCCCGAGGGACAGGGGGCAAGGAGAGCAGGCTCCAAAACAGATTCTACCTGCTCCCAAGCCTACAGCGCAGCAGAAAGATAAAGGAATTGTTATCAACTCCATAGTAGGCGGACCTCACCCAGCAATCCGAAGTTTCAGATCAATGGATCAATATGTGAATGCTGCCAAGCATCTAGACGTGAATGAAGGTGATGATTTGGAGGTTGTCACCCCCATAAAACAACAGAAGACCATGTTTGACGACGTGGTATTTCGCAGCCGAGACAATACTGGGATACAATCACCCACCAACGATCCGTTGGTTATTACTATCACCATTGGGCCGGCCTTGGTCCATAAGGTATTAGTAGACAATGGAAGTTCCGTTAATATTTTGTTCAAGAAGTCATTTGATCAGATGAAGCTTGAGTCCGAAGATCTGAAACCTTGTGAAGGATGGATCAGAGGCTTCAACGGGGCGACGACAGCTCCCATGGGATACATAGAGTTGCCCGTGACCCTGGGGCAAGGAGAACGTAGAAGAGTGCGAATGCTTCAGTTCGTAGTATTGGACGTAGATTCGCCTTATAATGCATTTTTGGGGAGACCTGCCCTCGCTGAATTTAGAGTTTGTATAGCCCCTTTGTGCTTGTTACTTAAGTTCCCAACAGAAGCCGGAACTGGAGTAATGAGAGGGGATCAAGTTTCCGGACGGGCCTGCTATGTGGCCGAGTTAAAGATGTTGATGAAAGGACTTAACGTTGAGAGTAAGGATGCCTCGTCTCCCTCAAAGGGGGACTCGGCATAGCAATTAGAGAGATTGACCCCGAGGGAGTTGCCCAAAGGAACGCCTGAAGACCTGGATCCCAGAAAAGACGAGGAACCAGAGGCTAGGAATGCAACTCCTAATGAAGCGACAGTGGAAATTCCCATTGATAAAGTTGATCCGACAAAAGTTTTAAAGATTGGTTCTCAATTAGATCCACGTCGAGCTAAAGAACTAACGGACTTCTTGAAGGCAAACTTAGACGTGTTCGCCTGGACCCATGCTGACATGTTTGGGATATCGCCATCCATTATAAGTCACAAACTGAATGTAAATCCGAAGCATCCGCCTGTGAAGCAAAAGAGACGCATGCTGGGCCCAGAGAGGTCGGCTGCTCTCAAAGAGGAAGTAGAAAAGTTGAAGCAGAATGGATTTATTCGAGATTCGACGTATCCCGACTGGATATCGAATCCCGTCTTAGTAAAGAAGCCAAACGGAAAGTGGCGGACTTGCATTGACTTTTCAGATTTAAATAAAGCTTTCCCGAAAGATAGTTTCCCACTTCCCAGGATTGACCAGCTTGTAGACTCGACAGCAGGTCATGAAATTCTCTCTTTCATGGACGCATATTCTGGATACAACCAAATTCCTATGCACGTACCAGACCAAGAACATACGAGTTTCATTACGAATTTGGGGTTATATTGTTATGTTGTAATGCCATTCGGATTAAAAAACGTTGGAGCTACTTATCAGCGCTTGGTAAACGGAATGTTTTATGATCAAATAGGAAAAACTATGGAAGTTTATGTGGATGATATGCTTGTCAAATCAAAGCACTCCTCCAGCCATACGCAAGACGTGGCGGAAATGTTTGGTATCCTGCGAAAGTACCGAATGAAATTGAATCCTCTGAAATGCTCATTTGGAGTGGCATCGGGAAAGTTCCTTGGCTTCATTGTGAGTTCCCGAGGAATTGAAATCAACCCTAGCCAGATCGCAGCGATTAGAAACATCGAAGAACCGAGGAGAATTAAAGGACGTCCAAAGTCTTGCAGGGAAAGTAGTGGCGCTGAGTAGATTCATCTCCAAAGCCACGGATAAATGTGTTCCGTTTTTTGATTTGATAAAAAGGGGAAAGAAGAACTTCCAGTGGACTCCGGATTGTGTTGAGGCCTTTCAAAATCTGTTGGAACTGCTAGAGAAACCGCCGATTTATCAAAGCCCGTAGATCACGAAGAATTATTTGTTTATTTGGCAGTCTCGGCTCATGCTGTCAGCACAGCCCTGGTTCGAGAAGAAGATAAAGTACAAAGGCCGGTGTATTATGTAAGTAAGAAATTAGCAGCGGCAGAGCGCAACTACCCAAAAATTGAGAAGCTCGCTTACAGCCTCCTGATCGCATCCCGAAAACTTCGTCACTATTTCCAAGCCCATCCAATAACCGTATACACCGACCAGCCCTTAAGGCAGGTGTTGCAGAGACCCGAAGCATCGAGAAGGTTGATCAAATGGAACATAGAACTAAGTCAGTTTGATTTGAATTTTCAACCATGAAAGTCAATCAGGGGGCAACCTCTAGCAGACTTTATTGCGGAGTTCACCATTCCAGAGGAGGAAATAATCAACGACAGAGTGGTTAAATCCGAGGATGAGCTAGAGATGAATCCATGGAAATTATATACAGATGGAGCCAAGAATGACCGAAGGTCCGGACCTGGAATTGTCTTGGTCACTCCCGAGGGACGGTCGTTATATTACGCCCTGCGATTAGAATTTTCGGCAACTAACAACGACTCAGAATATGAAGCCCTGATCGCCGGGCTGAAGCTTGCTAAAGACCTCGGAGTAAAAATGATAGACATATTTTGTGACTCTAAAATTGTTGTTTGTCAAGTGCGAGAGGAATTCGTGGCTCGAGGACATCGACTTATCGCCTACCTCAAGAAAGTGAAAGAGCTATTGAATAGCTTAGATCGATACAACATAACACATATTCCCAGAGTTGAAAACCAGAAAGCGGATAGATTGGCAAAGCTGGCTAGTTCCGACAATCCAGAAGAGACTGAAGTAATTCCAATTGAAACGTTGGAGTCGCCAAGCTTTGAGTCAATGGAAATTGAATTCGCTTTTGAAGCGGAACCAGAGAAGGAGTCATGGATGACTCCAATTAAGAATTTCCTTAAGAATGGGAAACTCCCATCGAAGAAGAGTGAGAAAAGAGCTGTAGTTCGCAAAGCTACCAGATATGTCATACAAGATGATACTCTCTATAGACAAGGATTTTCTATGCACCTGTTACGATGTATAGCACACGACGACATCAAGCGTGTACTAAGAGAAGTACACGAAGGTGAGTGTGGAGATCATACAGGAGGTCAAACTTTAGCAAAGAAAATATTGCGGTACGGATACTTCTGGCCTACGATCAACAAAGATGCAGCTGATTATTCACGACGCTGTGATAAGTGCCAGAGATTCGCCAAAATCCCCAGGGCACCGTCAACCCAGCTTAAATCAATGGTGAGTCCTTGGCCATTTGCCACATGGGGAATTGATATCATTGGAGTTCTACCAATTGCTAAAGGAGGAGCTAAGTATGCAATAGTAGCCGTGGACTATTTTACGAAGTGGGTGGAAGCTGAGCCCTTGACCAAGATCACAACAAGAAAGGTGATAAGTTTTGTGGTCAGAAATATTATATGCCGATTCGGGATCCCAAGGACGATTATAACTGACAACGGGACCCAATTTGATAGCACTGAATTCAGAAATTTTTGCCAGAAGTATAAGATAGACAAACGATATACTGCAGTTGCCTATCCGCAATCGAATGGGGAAGTAGAGGCAATAAACAAAGTAATAAAATCCATCCTCAAGAAGCGATTAGAGCGTGCAAAGGCAAAATGGGTTGATGAATTGCCCCTAGCTTTGTGGGCATATCGAACAACATTTAAAACGGCCACCGGTCATACCCCTTTCTCTCTCTCCTTTGGCTCAGAAGCTGTAATTCCAGTTGAACTAGAAGTTCCTTCCCACAGGGTGACATATTATGACCCGATGACAAGTCGGGCACTTTTACTTGAGTCTCTTGATGAAGTTGAGGAGAAAAGGGACGAAGCAGATTTGCATGCAGCAAGACATCGACGTCAGATGGCACGCTATTACGATAAAAAAGTTCGCCTCAGGACTTTTGAACCAGGAGATTTGGTGCTAAAGAGAGTCTTTCCATCCCTTCCTCACCTTGGTCCGAAATGGGAAGGACCCTTTGTCATTCAACGGAAACTTGAAAAAGGAACCTTCAAGTTAACGACCGTGGATGGCGAAGAAGTCCCCAGAGCATGGAATGCCCAACACTTAATGCGATATTTGGATTAAAAACACTGTACTTTGTGTTATTTTTCTTATGAACTCTGTAATAAGGCAAGACTTGCCTTGGGAAAATCTGACGATATGAATAAAGGACAATAAAGTGGATGTAGGCTACGACTTAGCTGAACCACTATAAAAATATTGTGTGTTATTTACCTTTATGCATTATGTATATATACATTTGTTAATTATTCTGTTGTAGGTATGAAGTACAGGGTGACTCATAGCCTAAAAAGGTTGAAAACAGTTTAGACATAAAAAGAAGCACAACGACTATTTGTGCGATAAGATATAAAAGAATGAGAAAACGACATTCTTAACTCTAACTCTCCAGAGAGAGAGAGAGTATAAAAGCGTCTCCGACTGAGCGCTGAAAAAGAGATTCTCCTCCTAGCTCTAACTCTCCAGAGAGAGAGAGCATAAAAGCGTCTCTGACTGAGCGCTGAGAAAGAAATTTTTCCCCGTTGAAAGACCGGGGAATAAACAGATGACTGAACTCGAACTCTGACTCTCAAGAGAAAGAGGGAGAGTATAAAAGAAATGCCAGAAAAAAAATGACAGGTACTGACGGCACAGGAAGTGCTATCCCGTCATAAAATCGGGAGCTTTCGGATTGCTTGGTTAAGCATTGAATAACTTGTGGAAACTAACTGGGAACACTTATGTACACACATATTTCCCCCTCCACAACTTCGTTTCACAACTGTAGACATGCATAAGTGCAGAACTACTAACAAACAAACATTGCAAAAAGTGAATTATTTTTATTTACAGATGAATGAATTTGTACAGGGAAATAGCTAGAAAAGAAAGTGCAGGAGCTGCTTTGGTAGCAGCAATTATTGGTTCACAAAAATGCTAAAAAGATACAGGACAATCCACTATTTAGATTTGGAATGAGCCTTGGATTTCTTGGCGGCTTTCTCCGCATCCTTTGCTTCTTTCTCGGCTTCGGTCAAGATTCGTTTTGATTTCTTTTTCCCTGAAGATGCGGTGCCGGAGCCAGTAGACTTCTTCCCGGAAGGCGGGGCACTGGAATCAAGAGAAGATTTTTTAGCAAGTTCTTCTGTAATAGATCTAGTTGAGAGCTTAACAACTAACCTTGAACCCGCATCCACAACTGCGAGGGGCTTGAGGACCTCAGGGTCTAGTTCTTCGGCCTTTAATTGCAAGCGCTTGTCTTGATCAGCCTTTATTGCAGCCAAGGTAACGTCATCAACACCTTTTGACTCCCCGGTTATTGCAACTTCTGGTTCCTCTTCATGCCCCCCGTCTCCGCCATCGTCTTTTAAAGCTGCTATCATTTCTTCATCATGGGGAGTGGAGACTTTAGTTGGCTCACTTCCTTCTCCCAAGTCTATAGAAGCAGCCTGATCTTCCCCTTTTTTTGGCCCCATCTGCGGGCTTTGTCCCAGCGGCAGCTCCTTGAGCTACATCTGTCTTTTCGGATGATTCGACACCTACAGAATGAGAAGCAACAGTTATCAGCTCAGGCGAAAACAATGGGTCTCTCATCGAATGTTCAATCACGTAGCGAAAGGTAGTAATAGCTTTGGCAAATTGAGGAGAAAAGGTAGGGATACCTTCCGAAGACTTCTCAGCGGGGGTGACTACTACCTCTGGGGCTATTTCAGGAATAGGGGATAGTAGAGTTGTTCGAGGAATTCCCGGATTTTCGGGATCATACCCTTCTACTTCGGGAGTTGCAGGGGCAGAGGAAGAGGAACCAGCTTCGAGAATGGTTTTTTGTTTAGACTACCGTCTCTCTTCTTCCATGGCCTCAGCAATAAGACGACGCCCTTCAGCTAGGCGCTCCGGTTCATCATCTTTCAAGTATTTCTCCATCAGTTTATCTTCATCGAGGGAATCGACCTTAAGTTCCTCTTTTTCCCACTCAACGTTTTGATTCCATACTTGAACTAGAGTGGATGGATAGTCCTCGATCCAAGAAATGTTTCGACGATGAATAATGTGTGCGAAGAATTCAATCATTAGCTCGCCGAAGCCCTGAATATCAACCTCCACCTCTGATAGTTGTTTGCGGGCTTCCTCCGCAGATTTATTAGCACACTCCACATTGCCCTCGGCCAGAGCAGCCCTGTTCTCTGCCTCCAACAACTTCGAAGCCAAGTCAGCATTCTTCTTTTCTAATTCAGCACTCCTCTTTGCTAACTCGGCGTTTTTCCGCTCAAGCTCAGCATAAGCAAGGCGTGTCTTAGCAGCTTCTGACTTGGCCTCGTCAGCTTGCTTTTTTAATTCAGAACGCTCCTGAGTATGAGATTCAGGCAAATCGTGATAGCGCTTTTGCATATCCTCGAATTGTTGTTTGAAGTTAGAAGCGTCCCTTTGAGCGACCGCTAGCTGAGCTTGAGTGTCTTCCAAATCTTTTCCTAGAGCTTTTAAGGACTTAGCATCCTCCTCCGCGGTCTTTTGCATTGAATCAGTATTTGTGATTAGAGTGCGGATGATTCTAGAAAGATTGCGTGAATACTTGAACATCTCGGTATATTGTTTTTGCACCGCATCAATCTTTTCTTTTGCCTCATCTGCCCAATTAGACGAAATAGGTTCAAGGGAAGGTAAAAAAGTCAGAGTTTCGAAGTAGTGTTCGGGAAATTGCTCTTTCAAATATGCCCGCTTTATTGCAGTTCCCGCATCTGGTGGGGGAGGAGCGAGGATTGTCAATTCGGTGTCCTTTCCCGAAGAGGATTCTGTAGTCTCTTTGTCTGTCCTAGGTCGTTTAGTAGCAGGGACCTTGTGCTTACTTCGAGACCCGGTTTCTTTTGGAGGACTTTTCTCTCTACTGCGTTTTTCATAGGAAGAGGAGGAGTCTTTGGATTGTGGTCTATCCTCTTCCCTACGGCTTTGGTAACCTTTGTATTTCTCTTGTTCCGGCTTAACGGGTGAGCGAGAACGTGAGGGTCAAGACCGATAGGGATCATAAGGCCTTTTCTCCTCCCTACCACGATCATCCTGGCGATCATACTCGACATCCTGAGGAGGATTGGACATGCTGCGACGAAGCTTTCTTATATCGTAGTAGGATCGAGACATTGTACCTGCACGATAAAGCAAACGAAATTTAGAATTAATGGATTCACGAGGAGAGAGGTGCAATGAAGGTTAATGCTGTTATGTAAAGTGTATCCTAAGTGGTGTGTTTCCCCCCAACCAACCCGAGTCTGAAGCTAGACTAGTACGGGCAGGCTCTTTGGCCTTAGCGGGAGTGGTCTCTTCAAAAGAGGTGAAAACTAAAGGATCCTTCCTGAAATCCTCTGAACTGTATATAGTCTCAGGTCAGGGGAGATCCCCCAAACCCTGAAATATTTGAGCAACGGTGCTAGGGGCATCCCCCTCAGAAGCGTGAAGTGGTGACTCTTGGGAAGATTTTGACTTTTCTAGAGAAGTAGTTTCCTCAGGGGCAATATATCCTTCATGATGCTTTTCGGCTAGATTAGCCAATTCATCATCTTGCGTAGAAGATGGAGAAGGTGAAGTGTGAAGAGGCGCTGTAGGAATTCCTGAGCCTTCTCCTGTTCCTGGGACTACCTCCACTGGAGGAATGTATGCATACGGAACCGTCCCATGACCAATACTACGAAAAACAGACAACAACCCATGAAAGTGAAGGTATTCATCTTTAAGGACCTCGTCGATAGTCAAGAATTTTTGATCGCCATTAAGAAGTCGGTGCATCCGATCAAAGAACACCTGATCTGATATCTGTTTGGGATTGTCGACTGCAAACAAAAAGGAAAACAGGTCAGGGTGATGATTCAAGTGTATAGAGTCCGGATTTAGAAAATCAACGCTTTACTTGATTTTGTCCATCTCCTGGCGCATCCAGGCTATTGCTTCACGTAGAACCATTCTAGTCTGGAATCTCCAGCTTTACTGCTAAATGGTGCAGAGATTATCTTCCTCTTTGGAACTGATTCAAAGTAGCAGAAGGATGGAGTCTCTCGAGTCCGATGCTTGAAATTATAGAAGAAGTGAACGTCATCGAACGTGAGCTCTATGCCTAGGATTTCACGATATGCTATGTACAAGGTGTGCAAATAGGCATATGAATTGGGATGCAGCTGCATGGGGGCAATCCGCATTTGTCTTAAGAAATCAACGATGAAAGGAGAGAATGGAGGAATGGCGCTGACCATGCACATTAATCGAGTAACCGCCATATATCCTTCTGGAGGGTTGTGGGGGCGGTCAGAGCGTGAAGGCACTAGAGTGTCCCTTTTCATTATCCCGTATTTTAGGCAAATTCGGACAAGTCGATCGTTGTCAATTGTAGATTCAACGGAGTCCGAGGGTGATTCCAATATGATGGCTGATTCAAATTCATCGGGTGCTCGATTGTCACCAATCCCTCCTTCCTCCTCAAAACCCAGAGAAACTTCATTCTCTGAAGACACCTCGTCGCTTTCCCGATGTTCAACCCCGTAATCTGGACCCTCGCTATCCCATTTTGGATCCAAAGAAGAAGATATATCCTCAAGAGTGATTTTGTTAGAAGTGCCCGAGGCTTCTTTCCTCTCAGCTAGTCTGGAAGAACGTCTGGGCCTCATTGGCATGGAACTATTGAAGAAGTAATAGCACGGATTAGAGTAAATTTGCCCGTACCCCCCTGTGTATGTGTGTGAACTAAAATGTGTGCGGCAAATGTGAGAAATACAAAGTAAAAGTGCAACAATGTAAGACGAAGCTTTGAAGAGAAAGTGATAGTCAGAGTTGTTCTTAATGTTCGTTTATGTCCGCAAGGCACTATCCTAACTGTTCATGAAGTTGGAAGTAACATCTTTTAAATAGTTGGACGAAAGTTTGTGTCTTAGATTGAGTGGTGTTCTGTTCGGGTGCAGACACCAGGTTCGGATCGGATAAGCAAAGATTCATGTTCAGAGAGATATATCCGGATCGGATCGGAGATTGACACTCGGAGCGGATCGGGTTAACCTGGATAACCAAACCCCTATTCTCTCTTTTGTTTCACAACCGGGTCCGATCCGAGCGCATAAGTCTTGACCTTCATTGTATTCGTAGATCCGATCCGACCCGGTCAAACAAGTTAAGACTCATTTCTTGGCCTTATTGCTCCGACCCGATCCGGCCTTGTGAATTTCTCTCTTTTCCTTTTTCTCCTACTATTCTCCTATCCGAACCAATTTTCTTCAGTTTCCTTCCTCTTCCTCCTCTTGAGTAGTGAATCCGATCCGATGTCCCAGGCTTTAATTAAAATCAAGTGGGTAAGCGCTCAAGTATTCGATTGCGAGTCTTAATACCCTCCTTTAACGCCTCGAAATGATGCTGATGCCATTAACGATGAAGGCGGAGAATGAAGGAAGTCGCGGCGGTGAAATTAACCAATTATTTTGTTCGAATCGTTCAACTTAGCTACGAATGTAAATTAAAAACAATTATGGCAACGAGATTCAAGATTACAAGGCTACCTATGTATTTGATTCAAAGATTGAAGCGAGAATTTTGGAGTTTCTTGGAAAGACTAAAGTTTCACTGTGAAATCGGTTCGGATGAGCAGAAACGATGAATGAGAGAAAGGAAGAAAAGAGAAGTGAATTTATATAAAAAAAAACAAGCTGACTATTCGTATTCCCGATCGGACCGGCTCGAAAAGCCCATGAACACAGCTTGGCCCACTGGTTCATCGCAGAGTACAGGAGTAAGGAGATCTGTTCGGGTCGGAACCCAAGCCAGAAGTCTGTTCGGGTCGGAATCCGAACCGAACAGGATGGAGTACGACAACTTAGCGTGTGAATTCGAAAGGGAGGATGAAGCTTTTGTGTTATGACAGTCAAAACATGCCCCGTTTCCAACAGAAGCATCCTTTGAGGGGGCAAAGTGTTAGCCTACTTTGTGAACTAGGCAACACAAAGTCAAGAAATCAGACATTGAAGAGCATTTTTAATTAAAAGACTTCGGTTCGGATTGGAAAAGATACCACAACCTAGATTGGATAGCTGCAGTTGTTCGGGTCGGATAGAATCTTCTGTTCGGATCGGTGAACTGCTGATGAGGAAATTGGTAAGGTATATCTAATCGGCTCGGAGGGCAACGTAATCTCAATTGGATCGGAAAGCCACCTGTTTGCCACGAAAAGGGATCTGAGCGGAGCAGATTAGAGAAGAAGAGAGTGTTGCATCCAAGCCGACCCGGTTCGGATCGGATATCCCGATCCGAACCCCTTGTCTGTGCGTCTCCGACCCGAGCCCATGTTCCATGTTATTCTCCTGCAAAAGTGCCTGAATATCCGGACCGGTTGTGACCAGTTCCTACTCATAACGTTCACTATTTTGATGCATTGTCAGCACAATAATTCATCTGAACCCGAGGATAGTGGGATGGACGACACGTGGCCCCGACCCGGAGCAAGTTTTGAGCAACTTTACACCTATAAATACCCCGTCTGGAGACAAAGAGAAGGATCTTTTTTCAGCACTTTGAGAATTCAACCACCTCCATAATCCGAACTCCATTACTCCCGGAGAATCCAAATCATCTTTCATTTTTTGTTTTAGTCAATTGAGAGAACATAAGTGAGTTGTGAGTGGGATTGAGTGAATCTTACATTGTATTTGCAACTGAATCATTGAATATAGTAAAAGATAAGTGGACGTAGGCATTTCTTCGCCGAACCACTATAAATCCTGCGTGTTCTTTTTTATTTTTATCTCATTTCATTTTGCTTTTAATCAATTTGGGTGTTAGAACCACTTTTGGGTCTAACAATTTCATTGCTAATTTACAACAATTCCATCAGAATACAAGAATATACAGAGTATAAATCAATATTACACATTTGAACCGCACATGTCACGTATTTGGAAGTTGGAATTTCCATACGTGAAATGTACGGTTCTGATTGTAGAGCCTAGTATGGCGACATAGTTAAAGCACAGTTTTGAAGAATATACAGAGCACAGTTTTGAAAACACCATAAACTCCTTTTGCCAAAACTTTTACAATTTCAAGTTCCTAAAAGTTAATCATTGGCTTAGACTCAAAATGGGTCTCCAACTCAATTAGGCTTTCCTAGACACTTCCCACAAGATCAATTCTCTCAACTATATATATTTGTAATCCATTTTCCACTTTTTAACCTTTATCTAATTTATAAGGTTTTACTCCTAACCCACTAATCTGAAATGCAAACATTTCAGTTACTAACATATGGGATACACCTTTCTCCAGTACCTATTACTTTGTACACTTTCCACCTAAACCACCTAAGGGTCTCAAAATTTCTATGTTCATGTCTTTAGTGTACAAAACAGATATCCCGTTTCTTTCCACTTTTTTCTCTTTCGATCTAGTGGGCTCCCTTATGGATCTAGGTTTATTTATATATATATATATATATATATATATTAAAAAATACAAATATGCTCACTCATTATATATATAGGAATTCTAAACCGAAGCTCTGATACCAAGTGCAACAACCTGAATTCCGATGGATCGATTTTTTTTCAAAAAAAACCTATCCATCAAAACCAGAGTTGGTTTTCCCTGGTATCTTGTAGAAAAGATAGAGACATAAAACATGTCAGAGTTCGGAAAATATCTCACCGCGGAAGGAATAAAATATAATGTAATTAAAACATAATTTTACCTTAATAACAATACTGCTAAACCATTATCCAAAGCTATACAGTCTCTGTCATGAACCTAAACTGTGAATGTTATGAGGAGATGGGTCAAAACACAAGTTCTGGTGATTGGACTTAAATTAAACTTCTGGATAATCCTACATATACCGTTCAATCACATTTCTTATTTATTAGGTTATCTGTGTTATTAGCGCTCAAGGCTTACACACACACGTCGCACCCATCAACTCCCTAGTAGATTAACCTAATATAATGTATATGTAGCTACCCCCAAACTGAGGTACACCCCATGGTACGCCACTCACACGGTCTCCTATGTAACACCACATTCGTAACATAGACAGAAGAACTTTTAGGAACATCAAAACTGTGCTTTAACTATGTCGCCATACTAGGCTCTACAATCAGAACCGCACATGTCACGTATTTGGAAGTTGGATTTCCATCTGTGAACCGAGGCCAAAGATAGTCCTCTACCGATTCGAGACACTCTAGCCCGTGTCTCAGGATCAGAACGCATCAACCCTTTGGATCGTCAGGGCCGGTCCACCGACGTGGATTATTATGCCTGAAAAGTACGTTTTCCCACCCTACGGGGTGTCAATGAGCCAACGAATGACTCCATCGGTCCCGGATCAACAGATATAACCGAGGCACCTTGTAACAACAACAACCAAATAAGTCAAACTCGTCAGGGCGTGTAAAACCACTGACGCCAATTCTAGCTAGAAGGAAACGCATGCACTCCCTGATGTCCTCTCACGTTTCTGGTTCACAACTGGGGCGTGAGGCTTGCGAATTCACGTTACACAAAGCTGTACCACACAGGCTGTGCTTTGATCATCACCAACAAGACTTTTTTTTTCAACAGAAGCCTTGATCATATTGCCAATTAGGCATGCCACACAGGCAATTCACTCCATGCATTTGATATCCATCAATATATAACCTCTGAGCTCGTACGTATCAGAGAAGGGCGTTAAGCAAGAGAATAAATTCTCTGCCGCCAAACAAATATATATTTAATAGAAATCAATCACACAGACTAAAATCCAATGTCAGACACACAGTCCATTTACAAGTTCGTTTTGGATCTGAACGAAACCGGAGGCACCTAGTACCCCACATATCCATCGATCTCCAAGTACGTCTGGACGACCACTATCTGATTCCCTCCTCTTGGGTGTACGACCCAATCAAGATCACCAGTAATCACCCAAACGACGTGAAGACCTCCGGTCTTCAACCACCGTCTTCATCTTCCACACCACGTCGAATCAGTTATTCAGAATGGGATAAACCCGGTCTTTCTAAACAGCTCGCGTATATAATAAACACGTGTGACACAAACACAACATACGCCTCAATCCAATTCAGAATATTCTTTTATTCAAATATTCTTATACTTTGGGAAAGGTTCCCATTAATTTAATCATAGATAAATTCTTTAAATTTATTCTTTAATCTTCTTTGAATATCAATTCAAACTAGTCGGGATTAGCGAACAACACCGGAGTAATCATTTATTTTATTTACCAATCCCCACCTACTCATCCCATGAAGTAAAACTGGTAATACTTCATATCTAACACCACGGTGTTATCGGTAAATTCAATTACCATTTCACGTTCAAATCAAATTAAAGATTTAACTATCGCCTGGAGTAAAATTGGTGATACTCCATTCTCGATCTTTTCAATCTAATTAAAGATTCATTAAAACTCCACTTAGTTTTCATCTTTAACTGGGTTAAAGGATCAGTGTCATTTAAAACACGGTTCACGATAAACCCAAAATCACATTCCATTAATTATCGGGTTAAAGAACAAGTGTTATTTAAAACACTGTTCACGATAAACCCAAAATTCAATACCAATTCAATTCCAATTAAATATTATTTAATTGGTACACTTCATTAAATCTAAATAAAAAGATTTAATCTTTTTCTCAACTAGGTTTAAGAACAGTGTTAATGAAGACACCATTCACGACAAACCCAAATCACATTTGATATTAAATACAAGTGTAACACCCCGTAATTCTGTTAATATTAATATTCACAAATTAAAGAATAACTAATCTAATATGTGAGAATTTTGGGAAACGGGTTGCGCCATTGTGTTCGTCTCGGAATTCTGGTTGAAATAGAGTCCGAGTTTGCGTGATTTGGACTTCGTATGAAGGAGATATGGCCATCGGAAGTTTCAGAAATTTCAAAATAGATTTACGAAAATTTAAATTTCAAAATTCGAAGTCAAACAGGCTAGGAGGGAAATTTTCCGCCCAGCAACCTGGTCGACTGGGGAGTCGACTGGGCAGTCGACACCCCAGGTACCAGGTCGACCGCGCAGTCGACCTGGGTGTCGACCTGGTCCAGTCGGCTAGGGTTTGACTGAGCCCAATCTTGAGCTGCTGTTGTGTCTTTAGGGCTGAGTTGGCAAATTAAACTGTTCAGGTTAGTTCTGAGTTGATCTGACGGCCTAAATAAACCCTAAACTCTATATATACCTAGGTAGTCTCCCACTCTAATTCAGATGAAAAATAGAATAGCCGCCGTCATGCCATCGCCATGGAACTCAGTGTAGCCGCCTCCAACTAAGAAGGAAGAAAGCTAATCAAAACCCTAATTCTACTCAACTCTAAAGCAAATCAAGACTCTCTTTCTTATTTAATTGTGAGTATGATGATCTTAACAAGATTATTAGCAAACTGATTAGATTAAGATGTGATATAGATCATAAGAAAATGATGTGAATTGTCATATATGTTGTTGTAAACCTTATGCTATCATGTATGTTGTAAATCTTATGCTATGTGATGATGATATCCTATATGTTGTAAACCATGCTATGATGATATTGTATAGGTTGTAATTTTCTATGCTAAGTTGTGATAAATCATACATGTTACAAAGTCATGATGTTATTATCTATGCTAATTAGTTCATGTTAATCAAATCATAATGTTGATATTATTTGGGCTATGTCGATCTATATGACAAATCATGTATGCAAGTTTTGATTAGTAAAGATTATGAACATATGCCATGACACCGATTCAGATCTAGAATTATGCTACGACATGTGTGAGTTCTATGTGTTGGATGTTAGTTCATACCATCATTATGTTGCATAAACACATATGCAAGTTTATACGTTAATTTGGGTTATGATCATATTATGTAAGTTGTGACATTTAACCAAACAAATTGACACATTTAGATCCATGACATGTGTAGTTTTATGCAAGTTTCACCCCTATTATGTTTAGATCTATTTTATTTGTCTATATGTTGTGATAATTTATCTTTGTGCTATGAGTTAGACTATTCGAGTCTAAAGTATATTTTGTGTTGAATAAGCGAACGTATGACGTGGGGTAGGGGTAATATTAAGGATTTAATATTAAGAAATTGGGGTGCAATTGATATGATTTTGCATACCGTAAGTGGATGGCCATAATTGAGTCAATTATGGACATCATTAAAATTGGAATTAATTAATTATTTGAATAGGGATATATTTAAAACTGGGGTAAAAGATTATAAGTGTTAATCAATGCTTAGGACACGAGGTTGGACTCGTTTGTGACGTAAAACTACCCGGACCCGCCCGGCAAATCCAGTAGTCACAAATGTCAGCCCAATGTGTGAGGTCCTATGCCCAAACTAAAGCAAAATAGTTTTAAAGACACGAGGTTAGACACTTTATGGTGTAAGACTTCCCGGACCCGCCCGACAAATCCAGCTGCCATAAATGCCAGTCAAATGTGAGAGGTCTTTATGAGGTTATGGCCCGAATAAATTAAGAAATACTTAACCAGATAAACATGTAAGGTGGGACATGGGGGTTAAGTAGGTGCATTGGGTGGCATGAGGAATCTAGTGAGTGCTTTTAGTGGCATTTAAAATACGATTAGTAAGACTTAACCAAACACACATGTAAATGAAAATGACTAAGAAGAGGGTTAAGTGGGATATACTAGTGGGGATAAGCTTAGGTGGATAGCTTGTGGGTGCCCATTTCAACCAGTAACCCAAACGTATCTTTGTGGGCTCGACCAAAGTCGAGGACGGGACACGCATACTGGGATTGACTATAATAGGCCAAACGGGGTAGCGGTGGCAACGCAAGTCCAACGGGTTTCATACGCGTGTGTGGACTCGGGCTGGTAGGTAAGACATTGTTGCATCGTGTAGGTATAAGCCGTGCATTCTCAAGTTGTATCGAGTTGCCAATTTAGGGGAGTGATACACCCCATTGTGGGGCCAGCACGGGTATCTACGAGTAGGGAGCCGATCGAAAGTAGGTAGTGGGGTACATCTAGCGGAGATAGGGGCAGGCGGCACCTATGTAGCCAGCTAGGGGTACACGAAGCTATTTATATAATTTCTAAGTGAAGCAAGTGGGATCAACCTTTAGGGTGACTGGTGTGGTGTAGTGTAGTAATTATTCATTCGTAATTAGGTGTGCCTTTAACGTTATCTTTATCTGCTCGTCCATACCCAATAGTTCATAGACATTTCCTTGTTTTCCAGCTTATGCCTTAGTCTGGTTATTTTGATAATAGTATTGTTAGAATTATCATACTCGCCTGACTTTATATCTGACCCCCTCCATTTCTATCTTTTTCCCCCTCCAGGTCCTCAGGGTAGGCCCAACTCTAGCGGAGTTTGATTGGATTGCTTTATCTCTCTTTTGGAAAGCTTGGACCGCTGAAGTAAAGTCCAGCTTGTTATCTTCTTTAATGTCTATTTATGTAATGGGATTATGTATTTTGTTTTATCAAGATGGATATTGTACTTGACTCTGATTTATGGTTTTATGATGTAACAAACATGTTTAATTTCTACTGCAATAAAATAAAGTTTTAGATTTCCAAGTACTACTTATTATCTGTCTTGTTGTAAATTTTTTGTTCTATATTCACTTAAAACCTCCATTGAAGTTAATGCATTCCCTTTGTGAGTGACATTAATGGAAGTGGGGTGTTACACGTGGTATCAGAGCTTAAGTTTACCAGAACAGATAATTTTTTTAGAAAAACTATTTTTCTAAAAGTATTTTTGGAAGAAGTGTTTTCAAAAACATGTCTTGATGAGTAATTTCAAGTGGAAAGATTTTATGAAAAATATAATCCCCAATAGCCATATATGTTTATCTTTCGAATTCTCCATTTTGAATCTTTCCTTTTTCGTTTCAGCATGGCTGAAGATCTTAACCTTTCGGATGGTGTAACGATACCAGGATGGTATAGGAGGCTATTAGAGGCTAGGGCCGCTACAGGTCCAGCCAATGTTCCTCCACCACCAGTTGCACCCGCTCCTCCTGCTCCTCCTCCTCGCGCTGATACTTTTGCAAAGACTTTCAAGGAATTTAAGGCTATGGGTGGAAAACATTTTCAAGGGTCAGAATCGTTTGTGGAAGCTAGATTGGCTTAAGGAGGTGGAAGAATTGCTAGAAATCTTTGAAGTAGAAGAAGGGAGGAAAGTTTAATTAGCTGCTTGGTTAATGAAGGGAGAGGCCTCGTTTTGGTGCGAGGTCACTAATGGGGAGCGTCCTATTGACTCTTGGGCGGATTTCAGACGTAGGTTTGAGGCAAAGTTTCTCTCAAGGGCGGAAGAGAATCTATATATGGAAAGGTTCTTGACATTGAAGCAAGGAAGCTCATCAGTGAAAGAATATGTCAATAAATTTAATCAGTTAGCAAGGATTGGCTTGGACTTAGTGAACATGCCGGAGAAGAAGGCTCTGAGGTTCGTTAATTGCTTGAATGAGCCGTTGTAGGGGTTGGCTATGACCCACATCCCTGTGGGGGCCACCTTTGAGAAGCTAGTAGACATGGCACTCATGCACGAGGAGAAAGGCGCTAATGCTAAAAAGGCACCCGAGAAGAAAGGGGATCAGAAGAAACCACAACAGCAAAACAAGAAGGGTGGTAAAGACAATAATGGCAAAGGAAAGAAAAGATGCTTTAACTATGGGACACCAGGCCATATCAGCAAGGATTGCAGAAAGAAAAAGAAGACCGGATGTTTTCACTGTGGTGAAGCGGGACATCTAGTGAAGGACTGCCCAAAGAAGGGGCAGAGGGCAGGGTCTACCTCGGGAGGACAGGTGCAGGCTCTTATGGCACCAGGGCAGGTAAGGGGACAAGTTCAGGCTCTCGCGGTCCCACCGCTGCAAGAATGAGGTAGAACCATTTCTGTTGAAAGCTTACTTTTTCTGTTTGATCATTCTATCCGTACCTTACTCGATTCGTGCGCATCACATTCATTTATCTCTACATCATTAGTTGAATCACTGCACTTAAACACCAGTTTAGTAGAGGATCCCTTAGTTGTTTCGAATCCAATTGGGGGCTCAGCTTATTTGTCCATGATGTGTTTGGATTTGAAAATTTTTATACTTAGCGTTGAGTTTAGATGTGATGCTTATGTGTTGGGCTTCACGGGCTATGGGCTAATTTTAGGGATGGATTTGTTATTCAGAAATGGGGCCGTTCTTGATTGTGAAAGGAGAGTAGTTAGGCTCATGACTCGCCTTGGTAACGCCCTCGAAATCTTTTTTAATCCCATAAATTTCGTTATGCTAAGTTATTTAGAATCGCTTGACGTGTCGGTGGAAAATCTACGATCTATTAGAGTGGTCCGAGAATATTCGAATGTGTTTGAGGAGGTGAAGGGATTGCCTCCGAAGTGGGAGATATATTTTCGAATATATCTTGTGGATAATGCAAAATCGGTATCTTTGCCAGTACGCCACAAGGCCCCTCGTGAAAGGAGGGAACTCAATAAGCAAGTGAAGGAGTTGCTTGAGAAGGGGTTCATAAGACGAAGTTTATCGGAGTGAGGTGCTCCAGTAGTATTTTCCACGAAGGCGGATGGGCCCCTTAGACTTTGTGTGGACTATAGAGAACTTAAAAAGCTTACTAAGAAAAACAGACACCCACTGCCGAGGATTGACGATCTCTTCGATCAGTTAGTTGGTGCCTCAGTGTTTTCGCAGTTGGACTTAGCCACCGGTTTCCATCAGTTGATGGTGGCTGAGGATATCATAGACAAGACTGCCTTTAGGACTCCGGACGGTTTCTATGAATGTCTAGTGATGCCCTTCGGTTTGACAAACGCCCCCGCATACTTTGTTGATTTGATGAGTAGGGTGTTTAGGTAGTACCTTAAAAAATTCGTGGTGGTCTTTGTAAACGACACCTTGATCTTTTCTAAGAATGAAGAAGAGCATGCCCTACATCTTAGGGAAGTGTTGGAGACTCTTCGAGCGCATAGCCTCAAAGATAAATTTTCTAAATGTCACTTTTGGAGGAAAGAAGTGCGATTCTTAGGGCACGTGGTTTCCAAAGAAGGGATAGCTGTTGATCCCGCGAAGGTGGTGGCCATCCAAGATTGGAAGGTCCCTAAGAATGCTACCGAAGTAAGGAGTTTCTTGGGGTTGGCTGACTACTATACGAAGTTTATCAAAGACTTCGCAAAAATATCAGCTCAATTGACACGTCTGACGAAGAAGAACCTAGTCTTCGCGTGGGACATAGATTGTGATGATGCGTTCCAACATTGAAAGAGAGCTTTGACCTCAGCCCCAGTCTTAGTGC
Organism: Allium sativum; assembly: GCA_030737875.1. Classification (NCBI taxonomy): domain Eukaryota; kingdom Viridiplantae; phylum Streptophyta; class Magnoliopsida; order Asparagales; family Amaryllidaceae; genus Allium; species Allium sativum. Next base: position 35,777,370 of record CM060918.1, on the reverse strand, counting down.
TGCCCGGCGGGAGTAAGCCGTTTACCGTTTATACTGACGCTTGTGGGACAGGACTAGACGCAGTCCTAATGCAAGAGGGAAGGGTAATAGCCTAGGGTGGAAGGCAGTTGAGAGTGCATGAAAGAAATTACCCTACACATGACCTAGAGTTGGCCGCTATTGTTTTCGAGCTTAAGTCTTGGCGTCATTATCTTCTTGGCGAGAAATTCAAATTATTCCCTGACCACAAATCTTTAAAATACTTATTCTCTCAAAAGGTCTTGAACTTAAGGCAGCAAAGGTAGATGGAGTTCTTAGCATCCTACGACTTTGAGATAGCAAATACCCCTGGCAAGGGTAACGTAGTGGCCGATGCCTTAATTAGAAAAAGATTATCCTTATGTCCTTTGTTTGTTGAGCGGCGAAGTTTAGAGTTCATTTCTACATTTGACTTTACACCTTCCATTGACTTCGTACCCGGTTTGCTAGCATCCTTAGAGGTTAGACCTACACTTTTGGGATGGATTGGCGTGGCGCAGCGAGACGACCCACAGTTGGTTGAGTTAGTAGAAAAGCTCAAAGGAGGGGAGTCATCCAGTCATCTCCGTAGGTATACCCTAGATGATAAGGGTTGGTTACGTACGGTCGGTAGACTTTTCATACCAAAAGACGATGACCTAAGGAAGACCATTCTTGATGATGCACATCGTTCGAAGATGATCATCCATCCCGGCGGGGACAAGATGTACATGGACATGAGACGAGTTTACTTTTGGGCCGGCATGAAGAAAGATGTCGTTGAGTATGTCGCTAGATGCTTGGTGTGCCAACAAGTAAAAGCGGAGCAAAAGAAGCCCGGTGCATTGCTTCATCCATTGGTGGGCCCACAATGGAAGTGGGAAAGCGTCTCGATGGACTTTATTGACGGATTACCAAGATCAAGGAAGGGTAATATGGGTATTTGGGTCGTGGTAGTCAGACTTATTAAGAGCGCCCATTTCATTCCCGTGAAGAGTAAGAGGACTGCTCTATGGTTAGCCTCCGTATACATTCGAGAAATAGTTCGTTTGCATGGTGTTCCTTCTAGCATAGTGAGCGACCGCGATCCTATTTTCACTAGCGAATTTTGGAGAAGCTTGCAAGAGGCGGTAGGGACTCAGTTATGTTTGAGCACTGCATATCATCCTCAGACGGACGGCCAGACCGAGAGGGTGAATCGTATTCTAGAGGACTTGTTGAGGTTATGTGTCTTAGATTTCGGAGGTACATGGAAGGAACATCTTCCGTTGGTAGAATTTGCATATAATAACAGCTTTCAGTCTAGCACTGGCATGGAACCATTCGAAGCTCTTTACGGACGGCCGTGTCATTCGCCCACATGTTGGTGGGAAGCTACAGATATAATCTTACTTGGGCACAATATGATTAGAGAGACTACAGAAAAGATCGACTTGATTCGAAGGAGGATGAAGACGGCGCAAGATAGGTAGAAATCTTATGCATACAAAAGGAGGACAGATCTTGAGTTTGATGTTGGGGACATGGTCTTTATCAAAGTGTCTCCATTAAAGAATGTTGTTCGCTTTGGGTCCTTTAGGAAATTAGCACCAAGGTTTGTAGTGTCGTTTCCTATTAAGGAGAAGATTGGACAGATGGCGTATAGAGTGGAGTTGCCTGAGAGACTTAGTGGTGTACACGACGTATTCCATGTGTCACATTTGAGAAAGTGCTTACACGAGACCGCGGAAGAGGTAGAGCCGAGCTTGCTTAGAGAGGTGGAGATAGAGCGTGATGCGATGATTCGACGAGCTTCTATATGCATTATTGGGTCGGAGATCAAGAAGTTGAGGAATCGAGAGGTCAGATTAGTCAAAGTGCAATGGGGAGATGATGAGAGCAACACTACTTGGGAGACAGAAGCGAAGATGCCTTCGTTGTACCCTTTTCTTTTTGAAGGTATGTCCTTTAATTTCTCCTTTATCGCTTAGCTTGTACTTATCTTATCTATAGTATGTCCTCTCGCTAGTATCCTTGACCTTTAGTTAGGACAATCCTATGGTTGAAACATGTGTTTGAGACATGTTATGTATGATGGATGCAAAGTGGATGCAAGTGGTTGCTAGTGGTTGCTCGTGGATGCATATACACACACTTTAGGCACTAGATCGGCTCAGTCACTTCATATTGCATATTGCATATATATGAATGTATTTAGTAAAATGGATTTATGAGGAATCTTTTTATCATATGGATGCTGCATTCAGATGATGATTGTGCACGCATATAGAGATAATATGCAGCATTAAGGAACTTTTGCATACATAATGGACACATGGCACTATCATGATTTGCATTAAGGAGGTCAACTGAATCAGTGGACCGCCTGATTTTGCATTAGATATGGACATATACACACACTGTGCATTTAAACATGAAAGCATTAGAAGTCTATAAGGACAATGGATGCCTGTGTTTGATGGTTGAGTAGATGGACGATTGGATGTTAGGATATACATTCTTCTTGACTTGAAGATTTTGGGGTCGAAATCCTTTAAGGAGGGGAGAATGTAACACCCCGTAATTCTGTTAATATTAATTTTCACAAATTAAAGGATAACTAATCTCAGACGTGAGAATTTTGGGAAATGGGTTGCGCTATTGTGTTCGTCTCGGAATTCTGGTTGAAATAGAGTCCGAGTTTGCATGATTTGGACTTCGTATGAAGGAGATATGGCCATCGGAAGTTTCAGAAAATTCAAAACAGATTTCAGAAAATTTAAATTTCAAAATTCGAAGTCAAACAGGCTAGGCGTGAAATTTCCCGCCTAGCACCCAGGTCGATTGGGGAGTCGACTGGGCAATCGACACCCCAGGGATCAGGTCGACTACGCAATCGACCTTGGTGTTGACTGAGCCCAATCTTGAGCTGCTGATGTGTCTTTAGGGCTGAGTTGGCAAATTAAATGGTTCAGGTTAGTTCTTAGTTGATCTGACGGCCTAAATAAACCCTAAACTCTATATATACCTAGGTAGTCTCCCACTCTAATTCAGTTGAAAAATAGAATAGCCGCCGTCATGCCATCGCTATGGAACTCAGTGTAGCCGCCGCCAACTAAGAAGGAAGAAAGCTAATCAAAACCCTAATTCTACTTAACTCTAAAGCAAATCAAGACTCTGTTTCTTCTCTAATTGTGAGTATGATGATCTTAACAAGATTATTAGCAAACTAATTAGATTAAGATGTGATATGGATCATAAGAAAATGATGTGAATTGTCATATATGTTGTTGTAAACCTTATGCTATGTGATGATGATATCCTATATGTTGTAAACCATGCTATGATGATATTGTATAGGTTGTAATTTTCTATGCTAAGTTGTGATAAATCATACATGTTATAAAGTCATGATGTTATTATCTGTGCTAATTAGTTCATGTTAATCAAATCATAATGTTGATATTATTTGGGCTATGTTGATGTACATGACAAATCATGTATGCAAGTTTTGATTAGTAAAGATTATGAACATATGTCGTGACACCTGTTTAGATCTAGAATTATGCTATGACATGTGTGAGTTCTATGTGTTAGATGTTAGTTCACACCATCATTATGTTGCATAAACCACATATGCAAGTTTATACATGAATTTGGGTTATAATCATATTATGTAAGTTGTGACATTTAACTAAACAAATTGACACCTTTAGATCCATTACATGTGTAGTTTTATGCAAGTTTCACCCCTATTATGTTTAGATCTATTTTATTTGTCTATATGTTGTGATAATTTATCTTTGTGCTATGAGTTAGACTATTCGAGGCTAACGTATATTTTGCGTTGAATAAGCGAACGTATGACGTGGGGTAGGGTAATATTAAGGATTTAATATTAAGAAATTGGGGTGCAATTGATATGATTTTGCATACCGTAAGTGGATGGCCATAATTGAGTCAATTATGGACATCATTATAATTGGAATTAATTAATGATTTGAATAGGGATATATTTAAAACTGGGGTAAAAGATTATAAGTGTTAATCAATGCTTAGGACACGAGGTTGGACTCGTTTGTGACGTAAAACTGCCCGGACCCGCCCGGCAAATCCAGTAGTCACAAATGTCAGCCCAATGTGAGAGGTCCTAGGCCCAAACTAAAGCATAACAGTTGTAAAGACACGAGGTTAGACTCTTTATGGTGTAAGACTGCCCGGACCCGCCCGGCAAATCCAGCTGCCGTAAATGCCAGTCTCATGTGAGAGGTCTTTATGAGGTTATGGCCTGAATGAATTAAGAAATACTTAACCAGATAAACATGTAAGGTGGGACATGGGGGTTAAGTAGGTGCCTTGGGTGGCATGAGGAATCTAGTGAGTGCCTTTAGTGGCATTTGAAATACGTTTAGTAAGACTTAACCAAACACACGTGTAAATGAACATGACTAAGAAGAGGGTTAAGTGGGATATACTAGTGGGGACAAGCTTAGGTGGATAGCTTGTGGGGGCCCATTTCAACGAGTAACCCAAACGTATCTTTGTGGGCTCGACCCAAGTCGGGGACGGGACACGCATACTGGGCTTGACTATAAGAGACCAAACGTGGTAGCGGTGGCCACGCAAGTCCAACGGGTTTCATATCCGTGTGTGGACCCGGGCTGGTAGGTAAGACGTTGTTGCATCGTGTAGGTATAAGACGTGCATTCTCTAGTTGTATCGGGTGGCCACTTTAGGGGAGTGATACACCCCACTGTGGGGCCAGCACGGGTATCTACGAGTAGGGAGCCGATCGAAAGTGGGTAGTGAGGTACACCTAGCAGAGATAGGGGCAGGCGGCACCTATGTAGTCAGCGAGGGGTACACGAAGCTATTTATATAATTTCTAAGTGAAGCAAGTGGGATTAACCTTTAGGGTGATTGGTGTGGTGCAGTGTAGTAATTATTCGTTAGTAATTTGGGGTGCCTTTAACGTTATCTTTATCTGCTCTTCCATACCCAATAGTTCATAGACATTTCCTTATTTTCCAGCTTATGCCTTAGTTTGGTAATTTTGATAATAGTATTGTTAGAATTATCATACTCGCTAGAGTTTATGTCTGACCCCCTCCATTTCTATCTTTTTCCCCCTCCAGGTCCTCAGGGTGGGCCCAGCTCTAGCGGAGTTTGATTGGGTTGCTTTATCTCTCTTTTGGAAAGCTTGGACTGCTGAAGTAAAGTCCAGCTTGTTATCTTCTTTAATGGCTATTTATGTAATGGGATTATGTATTTTGTTTTATCAAGATGGATACAGTACTTGACTCTGATTTATGGTTTTATGATGTAACAAACATGTTTAATTTCCGCTGCAATAAAATAAAGTTTTAGATTTCCAAGTACTACTTATTATCTGTCTTGTTGTAATTTTTCTGTTCTACATTCACTTAAAACCTCCATGGAAGTTAATGCATTCCCTTTGTGAGTGACATTAATGGACGTGGGGTGTTACAACAAGGCTCTTAATAGAAAATATATCGGCTTATATTCAATATGAAATTCTACGACCAACAAATATCATATTTGAAATAACGATATAAATATATCTTTCAAATTTCCATAACAATATCTGTATAATCACGAAATCCAACATCCAAATATTCCGAAGACAATTTCGATTCAAATCCATTCCAATTCAATTATTGGAATTTTTGGTTATTTTCAAAACCATTTTCAAATTCAATTTATTTATTAAAAAAATAAATAGAATTATAATTCTAGTTCAAAACTAGTTCATTTCGATAAAAATCTATTTTTATCTTTTCAAATAGGGAGTTTTTCATCCCGATTCTTCCCAAATCATTTCTTTTGATTTTACACAAATTATCACTATTTTTAATAATTTTGTCAAGGCCCGTACAGTCGATTTCCATCAACGGCCATCGAACTGCACTTACAATGACCTTTTCCAAATTTGATTTGGACATAATTCCAAATCCAACCTTTAGATTTCAAATTTCTAATATTCGTTAGAAAGCTCTTTTCGATACGAACCCAACGGATCCGGTTTTAGGAGAATCCGACGGTCGGATCACCCGCAATATCAATTCGAAGTCAATGGTCGAAATTCACGAACTGCCGCGGCGCGGCGCGTTCTATTCAGGCCATTATAGTATATATATAATATATATAATATATACTTTGTCGATTTCAATTCAAAACGTTCTTTATAAATCGTTTTAAATTCATTTTCAAAACGGTTTCAACTTCATATTCAATTTCAAATCAAAATTGAATATTCCCATATAAATTCGTTTTAAATCCATTTCAAATCGATTTCAATTCAATTTCAATTTAATTCGAATTTCAATTCATTTCAATTTAATTTGAATTTCAATTCTACTCAATTTAATTCGAATTTCAATTTATTTCAATTTAATTCGAATTCAATTCTATTCAATTTCAATTTAATTCGAATTCAATTCTATTCAATTTCAATTTCAATTTGAATTCAATTCTTTTCAATTTAATTCGAATTTCGATTATTTTCTATATAATTCAAATTTCGAAATCACTTTCAATATAATTCAAATTTCGAAAACACTTTCAACATACATTGTAAATTGAATAAAATCGATATAAATATCGTTCACGTCAAAATGGCGTCAATCTAATCAACACGGTTTCATATATTACTATTTTCAAATGTTCTATTTCAAATATTTCTATTTCAAAACTTTAATGAGGTCTGATCAATTACCATATGATGTTAATTATATGGATTTTCCACAACACATATATTAAATCACAATGATAAATAATCAACCATCATCCAGAGTGCGTTCTACACTGTATAAGCATCAAATATAAATATTTAACGCTTATAAAAGCCTGCCAATCAATCGATCGACATACAACTAATTATTGGGATTATTTTATGTCATATATCATCCCAATACCCGTGTGGGGTTTCAAACCATCAAACACAGATTTTATTTGTGTAGTTGGGCGATGTGTAAAATTTATCGTCCCAATCAATATCAATCAAATCAGTGTATATAAACAAATCTCCGATTTGTTTATAAATATTTATTTTAAATACACGTTAAAAATTATATTTTTAACTATAAAATATTTTCCACTATAAAATATTTTATTTCATTTCACATCACATCACACAGTCAACTACACATCAAAATCAAACAAACAAGCATACAAGACGTCCATGGTCTGTGGACGACGGGTGTCGGGTGCTACTAAACACCGTCTGCATCCTAGTATATATTATTAACTAGAAAACAAAATTAAAGGTGAGAAGTTCTCACAGAGGGTTCCACTCCGCCGTGCTTTGCTTTTGAACTGCTAAACATCTGGATTTGCTTGAAGTTCCAATGCAGTTCTTTTCATGCTGTTCAAATAAAAATTATATTTTTATCGCTTTATTTCGATAAATAAAAATCTATTTTTATTTCAACTTCATATATATTTTACAACGCTTTTATTCTATATAAATTATATTTTTATATTTTTACTTCATATATAAAAGATCGAATTTTCATTTCAACATATACATAATAAAAATCAGATTTTTATTTCACTATAAATATAAAGATAATATTTTCATATTCTCTATTATATAAAAATCACATTTTCAATACTTCCACAATATAAAAGTCATATTTTTATTCTTTCTACTAATATAAAAATTACATCTTTAATCTAATTAAAAGTCGAATCTTTGCCTATAAAAATTCATATGTTTTCTATATTACAAATCAAGTGTTTTATAATCTAAAAACAGTAAATAAATGAAGATTAACAAGTAAAGGAGGCTTACAGTTAGAATCGAGCGTGGGGGGGGGGGAAGCTGAAGAACGTGGCAGGCGGGGTGTGGTCGGTCTGGTGGTCAACTCGAGGTAGTGGAGGCGTTCGATTTGATTTGGGGTCGGTGTTCATGTATTAGAGGGAGCGAAAGCGTAGAGAGGAGGGAGAAGGTCTAGGGGAGGGAGGCGCATCTGGGGAGGGCGGCGGATCTGGTGTAGTGGAGGGAGGTCTCGGGTTTGTGGACGTCAGATTGGGCTGGAAGGGAGAGGGTTCACGCGAGGAGGGAGGAGGGGATAGGGGGAGGGCCGGCGGTGCCACGGCCGGAGGCGGGGTGGTCAGCACCGGGGCGCGAGGTCGAGGCAGCAAGGGATCTCCTTTTTTTATTTTCGTTTATCTAAAAGAGAACGTGGAGGAAAGGAGAGTATATGTGAGGTTTATATAAAATATATATATTTAATTTAATATTTTATTTTCAAAAAGCAACTTTTTATTTTGAACCAGAAATAAAACCAACCAACTGTAGTCCCTAGCTAATTACCCCCATTCCAAACACAATGGGATATGTCACGTAAGCTGATTCTGTCGTTTCGATCAGTTTTCGTCAAAATCAACATATAACTCTATATATTGAATTTGAACGCGCATTTCTATTTACTGGGTACACATACTAACTTGAAAATTTTCCGAAAAATAATTTCTAGCTTCGTATTGACGATACGGTCCTAACAAAACTAATTTCATCAGATTCTGAGGCCATATGAAAAATGGCCATTTTCAGTCGATTGAAATCAACTTAAACTGGTCAAATGCGTTTTCCTTTGCCACACTCACATATTAAATCATAAAATTACGAATTCTGAAACCTACAAATAATTTGACATCGCGGATCCAACAAAAGTGGTTTCGTCGAAATCCGAGGTCGTTTGCAAAATTCCCATTTTTAAAGGCCGAAATTCCATAGCGACTATTCTGAATTTTCATTTAGCCTTATCTTTTGATTCCCGCTATGAAATTTTGATTTTTCGGATTCGTTGGAAAGATATTCTCAATTAGTTTCTAATATTTTTGGTTTCACTAAAATCCGGTTTGTTCTGCACCCGATATGTTCAATTGAATTTTGAAATCGAATTATCGAACTACCGCGCCATTTTCAATTCCTTTTATAATTTAAAATAAATATTTATATTCTAACGACGACGCGTATAAATATATTCATTCTAGTTCTTTTCAAAATAAATTTCTCATCGCTATTATTTAAAATAATTCATTTTAAAAAATCAAAATTCGTCAAAATTGCAAAAATAAAAATTTTAAATTGGCTCGCATTTCCGCGTTGTTACATTCTCCCCCACTTAAAACTTTTCGTCCCTGAAAAGGAACGAAGCCGAAAGTTGTTTAACTAATCAACTCAACTTTCATTGTTTTCGTTATGGCTTAAGTTCTTCAACTTTTCAGTTTCTAAGAACTTTTCAAAATTTTAAAAAATTTGGCTAACACCCTAAATTTCCGAAAAATTTCGCTATAACCTCCCCTACACCGGGGAATTCGGGATATTTCATATAGCCTCCCATGGCCTTCTTCAATCCAAAAGAAAAAGAAAATGCCAATCGGCTCACAAATTCATCATCACCCAAACAAAATAGTAATTTATGATAAACATGTACCTATTTGTCGGGCAAACAATTTTATTCTCTGCTCTAGCCTCCTTGCTATGACCTGTTCAATGTAAGTACATGTATTTGCAAGCAAATGCGACTAATTTTCAATACAACTCACTATTTGAATCAATTTGGCTAAAAGTTCAAAATTTAATTAATCAAACAATAATCCAAAAACACAATCAGCAATCAATTAGTTAATTATCATTTCAAACACATAATTTTGATATATAGTCAAAAAATCACATTTTGATGCCAAATCACAACAACAGGCCCTATCTAATTTGGGTTCTCATACCAGTCTAATGAAAATATATAGATATCACACCTTCGAAACACGAATATAAATACTGATGATGTCCGGACATCACCAGAATTATCCCCGAGCGACTAGAGTGCGAATCTATATCTATCCAGTAAATTAAAATTCCGAATACACGCAGATCAGACGTATATGCAAAATCTTTATATATTGGATGGTCCAAATCAATTTAAATAAATATTCAAATACGAATAATTGAATTAAATTTTCAAAACAAAACTTGTTTTCAATTTAAAAATATACTCTTCGCACTCGTTCTAGGATACTACTGATCCCATCTCTAACGAGTCATTCCCGTTGGATCTTACTAATCCAATTTATGATGGATTCTTTCATATGGTTCTAATGTGTCTTGTTCTCTGAGCTTTGTAAACCAAAGCTCTGATACTAGCTGTGACAACCGGGAATTTCGCTCGATCCGAATCAGTCGCTAAACCGATCAAGACCGTTTCGAAAAACCTGATTGTGGAGAACACGACAAATTAGAATGCAGACAGAAGAACATTTCATTGCTAATTTACAACAATTCCATCAGAATACAAGAATATACAGAGTATAAATCAATATTACACATTCGATAAATATCAGAGATTACAATACATTACATAGCAGTGGAAAATAATACAATACACAACTAGAAGTAATATGCGGATACAAAGCTTTCTGAATATCGTTCCAGCTGTAAATCAGGATCCTATGAATATAAATCTGCAAAACCAAAACTACTAGCTGCCCGTGTCAAAATAAGGGCACCCAGAGTTTAGGTTAAAACAATAAACTCCAGGTCAGTCATGGAACTGGTGTGATAACTAAAACAATTATTAATCTTTATTTTAAAGTTAGGTAAATCAAGGGACCACGCCGTATAACACGGAACGGGTTTCCTCCCAAGAATACCAGTGCATAAAACAAACAGCGCAATGCTAAATAAAGAAAAATGAAGTTATTATAAGACCCAGATCCTATCACACAATGCAACGCAAGCCGGGGGATAGTGTTTTCCCTTATAATAGCCAAGGAATGCTTGATACGCGAAATTTCATGTTTTATCATTACTATAAGTGTATAGTGTCAAAACAATTTCACATCATAAATATCAATCATAGACGGCATGAGCGCCCCATCCCACTATATCGCCATACTAGGCTCTACAATCAAAACCGCACATGTCACGTATTTGGAAGTTGGATTTCCATCCGTGAACTGAGGCAAAAGATAGTCCTCTACCGATTCGAGATGCTCTAGCCCGTGTCTCCGGATCAGAACGCATCAACCCTTTTGATCGTCATGGCCGGTCCACTGATGTGGATTATTATGCTTGAACACTACGTTTCCCCACCCTATGGGGTGTCAATGAGCCAATGAATGACTCCATCGATCCCGGATCGACCGATATAACCGAGGCGCCTCGCAACAGCAACAACCACATAAGTCAAACTCGTCAGGGCGTGTAAAACCACTAACGCCACTTCTAGCTAGAAGGAAACGCATGCCCTCCCTGATGTTCTCTCCCGTTTTTGGTTCACAACCGGGGTGTGAGGCTCGCGAATTCACGTTACACAAAGCTGTGCCACACAGGCTGTGCTTTGATCATCACACACAAGACTTTGTTTTTCAACAGAAGCCTTGATCATATTGCCACTTAGGCATGCCACATAGGCAATTCACTCCATGCGTTTGATATCCATCAGTATATAACCTCTGAGCTCGTACGCCTCAGAGAAGGGCATTAAGGAAGAGAATAAATTCTCCGCCGCCAAACATATATATATTTAATAGAAATCAATCACACAGACTAAAATCCAATGTCAGACACACAGTCCATTTACAAGTTCGTTCTGGGTCTATACGAAACTGGAGACACCTAGTACCCCGCATATCCATCGATCTCCATACGTCTGGACGACCACTAACTGATTCCCTCCTCTTGGATGTACGACCCAATCAAGATCATCAGTAATCACCCAAACGACGTGAAGACCTCCGATCTTCAACCACCGTCTTCATCTTTGACACCACGTCGAATCAGTTATTTAGAATGGGATAAACCTGGTCTTTCTGAACAACTTGCGTATATAATAAACACGTGTGACACAAACACAACATACGCCTCAATCCAATTCAGAATATTCTTTTATTCAAATATTCTTATACTTTTGGAAAGGTTCCAATAATTTTATCAAAGATAAATTCTTTAAATTTATTCTTTAATCTTCTTTGAATATCAATTCAAACTAGTCGGGATTAGCGAACCACACCTGAGTAATCATTTATTTTATTTACCATTCCCCACCTATTCATCCCATGAAGTAAAACTGGTAATACTTCATATCTAACACCATGGTGTTATCGGTAAATTCAATTACCATTTCACGATTAAATCTAATTAAAGATTTAACTATCGCCTGGAGTAAAACTAGTGATACTCCATTCTCGATCTTTTCAATCTAATTAAAGATTCATTAAAACTCCACTTAGTTTTAATCTTTAACTGGGTTAAAGGATTAGTGTCATTTAAAACACGGTTCACGATAAACCCAAAATCATATTCCATTAATTATCGGGTTAAAGAACAAGTGTTATTTAAAACACAGTTCACGATAAAACTAAAAATCAATACCAATTCAATTCCAATTAAATATTTTTTAATTGGTATACTTCATTAAATCTAAATAAAAATATTCAATATTTTTCTCAACTGGGTTTAAGGACAGTGTTAATGAAGACACCATTCACGACAAACCCAAATCACATTTGATATTAAATACAAGACTCTGAATAGAAAATATATCGGCTTATATTCAATATCAAATTCTACGACCAACAAATATCGTATTGGAAATAAAGATATAAATAAATCTTTTAAATTTCCATAACAATTTCTGTATAATAACGAAATCCAACATCGAAATATTCCAAAGACAATTTCGATTCTAATCCATTCCAATTACATTATTGGAATTTCTGGTTATTTTCAAAACCATTTTCAAATTCAATTTATATATTAAAAAAATAAATAGAATTATAATTCTAGTTCAAAACTAGTTCATTTCGATAAAAATCTATTTTTATCTTTTCAAATATGGAGTTTTTTATACCGATTCTTCCCAAATCATTTCTTATGATTTTACACAAGTTATCACTATTTTTAATAATTTTGTCAAGTCCCGTACAGTCGATTTCCATCAACGACAATCGAACTGCACTTACAGCGACCTTTTCCAAATTGGATTTGGACATAATTCCAAATCCAACCGTTAGATTTCAAATTTCCAATATTCGTTGGAAAGCTCTTTTCGCTATGAACCCAACGGTTCCGGTTTCAGGAGAATCCGACGGTCGGATCTCCCGCAATATCAATTCGAAGTCAATGGTCGAAATTCACGAACTGCCGCGGCGCGGCGCGTTCTATCCAGGCCATTATATTGTATATATAATATATACTTCGTCGATTTCAATTCAAAACGTGCTTTATAAATCGTTTTTAATTCATTTTCAAAACGGTTTCAACTTCATATTCAGTTTCAAATTAAAATTGAATATTCCCATATAAATTCGTTTTAAATCCATTTCAAATTGATTTCAATTCAATTTCAATTTAATTCGAATTTAAATTCATTTCAATTTAATTCGAATTTCAATTCTACTCAATTTAATTCGAATTTCAATTTATTTCAATTTAATTCGCATTCAATTTTATTCAATTTCAATTTAATTCGAATTCAATTCTATTCAATTTCAATTTCAATTTGAATTCAATTTTTTTCAATTTAATTCGAATTTCGATTATTTTCAATATAATTCAAATTTCGAAATCATTTTCAATATAATTCAAATTTCGAAAACACTTTCAACATACATTGAAAATTGAATAAAATCGATATAAATATCGTTCACGTCAAAATGGCGTCAATCTAATCAACACGGCTTCATATATTTCTATTTTCAAATATTCTATTTCAAATATTTCTATTTCAAAACTTTAATGAGGCCCAATCAATTACCATATAATGTTAATTATATGGATTTTCTACAACACATGTATAAAATCACAACGATAAGTAATCAAGCATCATCCAGAGTGCGTTCTACACTGTATAAGCATCAAATATAAATATTTAACGCTTATAATAGCCTGTCAATCAATCGATCGACATACAACTAGTTATTGGGATTAGTGTATGTCATATATCATCCCAATACCCGTGTGGAGTTTCAAACAATCAAACACAGATTTTATTTGTGCAGTTGGGCGATGTGTAAAATTTATCATCCCAATCAATATCAATCAAATCAGTGTATATAAACAAATCTCCGATTTGTTTATAAATATTTATTTTAAATACACGTTCAAAATTCTATTTTTAACTAAAAAAAATTTTCCGCTATAAAATATTTTATTTCACATCACATCACACAATCAACTACACATCAAAATCAAACAAACAAGTATACAAGCCGTCCATGGTCTGTGGACGACGGGTGTCGAGTGCTACTAAACACCGTCTGCATTCTAGTATATATTATTAATTAGAAAACAAAATTAAAGGTGAGAAGTTCTCCCAGAGGGTTCCACTCCGCCGTGCTTTGCTTTTGAACTACTGAACATCTGGATTTGCTTGAAGTTCCAATGCAGTTCTTTTCACGCTGTTCAAATAAAAATTATATTTTTATCGCTTTATTTCAATAAATAAAAATCTATTTTTATTTCTACTTCATATATATTTTACAACGCTTTTATTCTATATAAATTATATTTTTATATTTTTACTTCATATATAAAAGACCAAATTTTCATTTCAATATATATATAATAAATCAGATTTTTATTTCGCTATAAATATAAAGATAATATTTTCATATTCTCTATTATATAAAAATCACATTTTCAATACTTCTACAATATAAAAGTCATATTTTTATTCTTTCTACTAATATAAAAATTACATCTTTAATCTAATTAAAAGTCGAATCTTTGCCTATAAAAATTCGTATGTTTTCTATATTACAAATCAAGTGCTTTATAATCTAAAAACAGTAAATAAATGAAGATTAACAAGTTAAGGAGGCTTACAGTTAGAATCGAGCGTGGGGGGGACGCTGAAGATCGCGGCAGGCGGGGTGTGGTCGGTCTGGTGGTCAACTCGAGGTCGTGGAGGCGTTCGATTTGATTTAGGGTCGGGGTTCATGGATTAGTTGGAGCGAAAGCGTAGAGAGGAGGGAGAAGGTCGAGGGGAGGGAGGCGCATCTGGGGAGGGCGGCGGATCTGGGGTAGTGGAGGGAGGTCTCGGGTTTGTGGACGTCGGATTGGGCTGGAAGGGAGAATGTTCACGCGATGAGGGAGGAGGGGATAGGGGGAGGGCCGCCAGCGCCACGGCCGGAGGCGCGGTGGTAAGCACCGAGGCGCGAGGTCGAGGCAGCGAGGGATCTCCCTTTTTTTTAATTTTCTTTTATCTGAAAGAGAACGTGGAGGAAAGGAGAGTATATGTGGGTGTTTATAAAAATATATATTTAATTTAATATATAATTTTAAAAAAGCAACTTTTTATTTTGAACCCAAAATCAAACCCATCGACTATCGTCCCTAGCTAATTACCCCCATTCCGAACACAATGGGATATGTCACATAAGCTGATTCGACCGTTTCGATCAGTTTTTGTCAAAATCAACATATAACTCTATATATTGAATTTGAACGCGCATTTCAATTTACTGGGGCCACATACTAACTAGAAAAATTCCCGAAAAATAATTTCTAGCTTCGTATTGACGATACGGTCCTAACAAAACTAATTTCATCATATTCTGAGGCCATATGAAAAATGGCCATTTTCCAGTCGATTAAAATCAACTGAAAATGTTCAAATGTGTTTTCCCTTACCACGCTCACATATTGAATCATAAAATTACGAATTTTGAAACATACCAATAATTTGACATCGCGGATCCAACAAAAGTGTTTTCGTCGAAATCCGAGGTCGTTTGCAAAATTCCCATTTTTAAAGGCCGAAATTACATAGCGACTATTCTAAATTTTCATTTGGCCATATCTTTTGATTCCCGCAATGAAATTTTGATTTTTCGGATTCGTTGGAAAGATATTCTCAATTAGTTTCTAATATTTTTGGTTTCACTAAAATCCGGTTTGTTCTGCACCCGGTATGTTCGATTGAATTTTAAAATCGAATTATCGAACTACCGCACCATTTTCAATTCCTTTTATAATTTAAAATAAATATTTATATTCTAACGATGACGCATATAAATATATTCGTTCTAATTCTATTCAAAATAAACTTCTCGTCGGTATTATTTAAAATAATTCATTTTAAATAATCGAAATTCGTCAAAATTGCCAAAATAAAAATTGTAAATTGGTTCGCATTTCCGGGTTGTTACAAAAACAACCCTTTATTTTAATCCTACCCCTAATTCTCTGAATAGCCCTTACTTCCAACAATTATCTTTAACTACTATGAAGGGTTGGATTTTGCTGCACCCAATCCAAACGATTCATCATTTATCATATTTGTCGACTTACCCCTATTATACTTAAACTACCGCTACTTCTCTTAATACGAAAAAACAGCCTTCTTTTTAATCCTACCCCTAATTCTCTAAATATCCCTTACATTAAAAAATTACCCTTATTTTTTAACTACTGTGAAGTGTTGGTTTTTGCAGCACCCAATCAAAAAAATTCATCATCTTTCATATTTGTCGACCTATCCCTACTATGCTTAAACTACCCCTACTTCTCATAATACTTCAAAACAACTATTTTTTTTAATCCTACCCAAATTATCTAAATAGCCCTACTTTCAACAATTACCCCTAATTTTTTAACTACCGTGAGCGTTGGTTTTTGCAGCATCCAATCCAAACGATTCATCATCTTTCATATTTGTCGACCTACCCCTACTGTGCTTAAACTACCCCTACTTCTCTTAATACTTCAGAACGGCTATTCTTTTTAATCATACCCTAATTCTCTAAATAGCCCTTCTTCCAACAATTACACCTATTTTTTGACTTCTGTGAAAGGTTGGATTTTGCAGCCGCCAATCCAAATGATTCACCATCTTTCATTTTTGTCGGTCTACCCCTACTATGCTTAAACTATCCCTACTTCTCTTGGTACTTCAAAACAGCCCTTCTTTTCAATCGTACCCCTAATTCTCTAAATTGCCCTTACTTCCAAAAATTATCCCAATTTTTTAACTACTGTGAAGGGTTAGTTGTTGCTGCACCCAATCCAAACGATTCATCATCTTTCATATTTGTCGATCTACCCCTACTATACTTAAACTACCCTACTTCTTATAGTACTTCAAAATAGCCTTCTTTTTAATCCTATTCCTAATTCTCTAAATAGCCCTTACATCCAACAATTTTCCCTAATTTTTAACTACTACGAAGGGTTGGATTTTGCAGCAATCAATCCAAATGATTCATCATCTTTCATATTTGTCGATCTACCACCACTATGCTTAAACTACCCTACTTCTCTTAATACTTCAAAACAACTACTCTTTTTAATCCTAACCCTAATTCTCTAAATAGCCCTTACTTCCAACAATCACCCCTATTTTTTAACCACTGTGAAAGGTTGGCTTTTGCAACACCCAATCCAAATGATTCATCATCTTTCATATTTTTCGATCTACCACCACTATGCTTAAATTATCCCTACTTCTCTTAGTACTTCAAAACAGCCCATCTTTTTAATCCTACCCCTGATTCTCTAAATAGACTTTACTTCCAACAATTATCCCTTTTTTTAAACTACTTTGAAGGGTAGGTTTTTGCAGCATCAAATCCAAACGATTCATAATCTTTCCTATTTGTCGATCTACCCCTACTATGCTTAAACTATCCCTACTTCTCTTAGTACTTCAAAACAGCCCATCATTTTAATCCTACCCCTGATTCTCTAAATAGACTTTACTTCCAACAATTATCCCTATTTTTTAACTACTGTGATGGGTAGGATTTTGCAGCATCCAATCCAAACGATTCATCATCTTTCGTATTTGTCGATCTACCCCTACTATGCTTAAATTACCCATACTTCTCTTAATACTTCCAAACAACTATTCTTTTTAATCCTACCCCTAATTCTTTAAATAGCCCTTACTTCCAACAATTACCTCTATTTTTTAACTTCTATGAAGTGTTGGTTTTTGCAGCATCCAATCCAAATGATTCATCATCTTTCATATTGGTCGATATACCCCTACTATGCTTAAGCTATTTTTTTTAATCCTACCCCTAATGTTCCAAATAGCCCTTACTACCAACAATTACCCTATTTTTTAACTTCTATGAAAGGTTGGTTTTTGCAGCATCCAATCCAAATGATTAATCATCTTTCATATTTGTCGATCTACCCCTACTATGCTTAAACTATCCCTGCTTCTCTTAGTACTTCAAAACAACCCTTCTATTTATTCCTACCCCAATTTCTATAAATAGCCCTTACTTCCAACAATTATCCCTATTTTTTAACAACTGTGAAGGGATGGGTTTTGCTGCACCCAATCCAAACGATTCATTATCTTTCATGTTTGTCGATCTACCCCTATTACGCTTAAACTACCCTTACTTCTCTTAATACTTAAAAACAGCCTTCTATTTTATCCTACCCCGAATTCTCTAAATAGCCCTTACATCCAACAATTACGCCTATTTTTTAACTACTGTGAGGGTTGGTTTTTGCAGCACCCAATCCAAACGATTCATCATCTTTCATACTTGTCGATTTACCCCTACTATTCTTAAACTACCCCAACTTCTCTTAATACGTCAAAACAACTATTCTTTTTAATCCTACCCTAATTGTCTAAATAGACCTTGCTTCCGACAATTACCCCTATTTTTTAACTACTATGAAGGGTTGGTTTTTGCAGCACCCAATCTAAATGAATCATCATCTTTCAAATTTGTCGATCTAATCCTACTATGCTTATACTACCCCTACTTCTCTTAAGACTACAAAACAACCCTTATTTTCAATCCAACCACTAATTCTCTAAATAGCCCTTCCGACAATTACCCCTATTTTTAAACTTCTTTGAAGGGTTGGTTTTTGCAGCACCCAATCCATATGATTCATCATCTCTATATTTGTCGATCTACCCCTACTATGCTTAAACTACCCCTACTTCTCTTAATACTTCAAAACAGTCCTTCTTTTTTATCATACACATAATTCTCTAAATAGCCCTTACTTCCAACAATTAAGCCAATCTTTTTACTACTGTAAAGGGTTGGTTTTTGCGGCACCCAATCAAAACGATTCAAAATCTTTCATAGTTGTCGATCTACCCCTATTATGCTTATACTACACCTACTTCTGTTAACAATTCAAAACGAACCTTCTTTTTA
Organism: Allium sativum; assembly: GCA_030737875.1. NCBI lineage: Eukaryota > Viridiplantae > Streptophyta > Magnoliopsida > Asparagales > Amaryllidaceae > Allium > Allium sativum. The sequence continues at coordinate 35,758,227 of CM060918.1, read as the reverse complement.
ATCGTACCCCAAATTCTATAAATAGCTCTTACTTCCAACAATTACCCCTATTTTTCAACTACTGTGAAGGGTTGGTTTATGCAGCACCTAGTCCAAACGATTCATTATCTTTTGTATTTGTCGATCTACCCGTACTATGCTTAAACTATCCCTACTTCTCTTAATACTTCAAAACAGCTATTCTTTTTAATTCTACCCCTAATTCTCTAAATAGCTCTTACTTCGAATAGTTACCCCTATTTTTTTGCTACTGCGAAGGGTTGGTTTTTGCCGCACCTAACCTAAATGATTCATCATCTTTCATATTTGTCGATCTACCCCAACTATGCTTAAACTACCCCTACTTCTCTTAATACTTCAAAACAACCCTTGTTTTTAATCAACCCCTAATTCTCTAAATAGCCCTTCCAACAATTACCCCTATTTTTAAACTTCTTTGAAGGGATGGTTTTTCCAGCCATTAATCCATATGATTCATCATCTTTATATTTGTCGATCTACCCCTACTATGCTTAAACTACCCCTAGTTCTCTTAGTACTTCAAAATAGTCCATCTTTTTAATCCTACCCCTAATTCTTTAGATAGCCCTTAGTTCCAACAATCAAGCCAATCTTTTTACAACTGTAAAGGGTTGGTTTTTGCAGCATCCAATCAAAACAATTCATAATCTTTCATATTTGTCGATCTACCCATACTATGCTTAAACTACCCCTACTTCTCTTAATA